>OY757910.1:16166691-16654191 GCA_963585895.1 Sepioteuthis lessoniana | reverse complement strand
AATTTAACAATTATTTGTTTGCATTACAGTTAAATGGTTATTATACACATGATTTATAAATGAATAGTTTGTAGATAATCTTATTTTTAAATGAGTTAGAGCTAATTTGTTTGCATACAAGTATCACTATTGTTCACACACAGTAAATTGGCCTCAATTATTGTTCACACAAACAGTTTTATTTCCACACAATCAAATGATTTTAAGAATTACTGTTCAACACTATTCATTCATTTGCACACAGTTAAATGGTTCCAAGTATTACTATCTAGCACAAATTATCCTATTTAGTATTAATCATTTGTCTGCTCTCATTTAAATGGCTTCAAGTTTTCCTATCTAACACCAATAGTTTTATTTGCACACAGTTAAAGCATCACAATGTAACCCGAACAATTCAAGTTAACATCAGTCATTTGTTAGTACACAGTTAAATGCTCAACAAATTCTATTTGTCCTATAGATGGGACCCAATCAGGTACTACCAGTTCGGGTCAGAACAGACCTGGGGGTAACAGCAATGGAGGTGTAATCCACATTCCCCCAGAGCTCCACGATTGAAGCTTTAGATGGTTTAGTGTCATATCCAGGACACTCATTGGGGGTGATCTTATCCCTCTTTGAAGATGCAGTCGGGCTGGCTTTGAGTCAGTTTAATAATATATAAGTGAAATGTGTATCATAGGTGAAGTCAGAATTTTCTAACAAGATCTCACAAGTCATGAATAGTGAATTTTATACTTACCAAATCAAGCCAGATGTAAAAAGTGGGTGTTGGCCAAAAGAAAATTGAGTAAATTCAAATAAAACACATGGTAAAGATATTTACATCATTTTCAATATTTCCAATAATTTTGCTATATCAATCATCAAGAGGTGCCAACAGCATGGATTCCCTTGATTCACTCTTACCATCTGTCTCTATCAGTCATCATGAAAGTTTTAGTAAATCAATCAACACAGATGTGTCCATGTGTAGTAGTCCATAGGAAGACATCGCTTATAAGTTCATCCTTACTTTTCTAGCAGTGCCTAGCATATCTTGTTCATCTTATTTAGATGGTTTGTGAGATGGAAGGTAAGTGGCTATATTAAATCTTTTTTAGAACAAATTTTTCAAAATTCTAAATAGAATTCGATACTATGCAGTGATTTCCAGGCAATTTAAGAACTAGATTCAATTGCTTGATGATTGTAGCAATGTTGCAGTTTTGTAGGGTGCTGCTTCTAAGACTTGCTCTAAACAGTTCCCATCTAGCTTTTTCTCCAGGTCTTTCATTAAAGTCCAAATGGTACAAACATACAATAGTACTGACATAGTTATAGCTTAAAAGAATTAACATTTTATTTTATCAGAGAGATCAGACTTCCATATGGTTATTAACCTGTCAAAAGCAATTTATGCTTCACCAATATATATGTTGAAATTGTTTTCAGTAGATAAGATATTGCTACCAAGGCATATGAACTGGTCTACTAGTTTCAGAGGCTTGCCATTTAAAGAGGAGATGGCACGATATACAAATCTTAAATGAGTAAAAGAAAAATGATAATAAAAATGAATGCCTCTTACATTTTTTTCTCGACAAGAAGAGGTAATGTTTGACAAACCAAACTGTAGATGAAAATCATCAGGTCTTTTACTTCCAAGGATTTGTTGGCAGAAAATCCAACCATTAATCGTTTGAGGACTAATTCCACTTTCTGTGAAACCTTATGGCTGTTTGTGTCATCAAGAATCTGAAAGACAATAAAAGGTCAAAAGTACTTTTATACTGATCTTCAAAATACATGTCTCAACTTAGAACCCAAATAGAAGATTATTCTATATCAACAAGCAAAGTTACACTATGCCAGTGTTCACATTTGATTATATTTATCCCAGAGGTTTGTAGATCAAAACTACAGCCTGCCACAAAATGACAAAGTTGACTGACCAAGTTTCAACAGGCAACTGTCAAGTCTTTCTTAAAAGTACCAATAAGCTTTAATTACCACCATAGCAGATATGACAAGCAAATACAAATAGAAACAAACAAGACATTATTATTTATTGACTGGAGGTTGTAGGTTCTATCCCCGTGATAAGTTGTAGATGTATATACAATGTTAACACTCAACCCCTCTATTGACAAGATGTAACAAAAGGTCAGTTTTTAAGTGGAGTACATCTGGTTTGAATTCAGGTTTTCATTCTCTTAAACTGGTTGCCATAACAAGGCTAAAGAACCAAGTCGAACCTATTATTTACCCATAAATGTGGGAAGGAGACACAGATTCATGCCTGTTCCAAGAGTGTTAGTGTAAAGCGTAACGCAAACTTTTCAAGAATTTGAATTCTAATTGCTGAGTCCATTTCCTATGAAAATAACCTTTAAACACAAGACTGACAAGATAGCTACCCGAATTTCAACAGGTTATAGGCCCAGAACAGCGAAACTGTTCTTTGACAGTGATGAATCCAAGTATGAATTGTGGGAAGTAAACTTCCTTGGATATCTTAGAATTCAACATTTACACTAAATTATACCGTCACCAACAGATCAAAGTGACAATATGGATTTCATAGAGAAGAATTCAACCATCCTCCACAAGCTCATCCGGTATTTGAACAATAAAAGTTTGTCATCAGTAATAAGGGATGCAAGTGACAATGGAAGAATGGCCTTAATAATATTAAGGAAACATTATTTATCCGAAAGGAAAGCCGAAAGTTATTTCCATCTATACGGAGCTAACATCTTTGAGAAGATTGGAATCAGAGTCTATTACGGAATACATAATAAGGGCAGAGAACCTTTCTAATGTTCTGAAAGAAGCTGGGGAAGTTATAGGCAACAGACTTTTAATTGCCATGGTTCTAAAAGGTTTGCCTCCTAATTTTAAACCTTTTATAATGGTCATATAATCCAGAAGAAAAAAACTTGACTTTTTCTGCATCTTAAGGTATGTTTAAGAAGTTATAAAGAAACAGAGCATATGTGTTACTCCCTAGATGAATCCAACAATATATTACAAATGAAAACCACATTTAAAAAAGCTAAGTCAAGGAATAAACTTGGAGTAAATATCCATTCATGTTATGATTATAAATCAACAAATTATAGCTATAACAATTACAAAAAACCACAGCATAGTAGTAGTAGTAATAACTATAATATTTCCCCCTCAGAAGTCAAATATTGTTATATTTGTAAGAAAAAGGGCCATAAGGCTTTCCAATGCCAAAATAAAAGGTGAAAAGATTTTTGTCAGACTATAAAAACCTATTCAAAAGGCCAAACCTATTTCTTTGCTTTAGGATATGATATTGTTTTGGACAAAAGTAATTTATCGGTTGACTGTGGAGTTACCAAACATGTAATAACTGATAAATCAAAATTTATCAATTTTGATCAAAATTTTAAACCAAGGAACCATTTTGTTGAATTAGTCAATGGGAGCCAAGCAAGCAATATAATGCTGAAAAGAGGAAATGCCTGTATTTACTTACATAATAGCAGTTGACATATTTTTAGATGCATCTTAAAAAATGCTTTATATATCCCAACTTTTAATATATACAAGACAACTCCCAATTAACTTACCCAAATTGAGCAGTTTTCAACATAACACAAAGAAGACATTTGTATTATCTAAAAAATATCATTTCTGCCAAAAATGCCATTTATGACTTACGTACTTGACAGAAAATATTAGGCCACTGTAATGAATCTGATATTAAAAAGTTACCCAACCTAGTAAAAGGAATGAAGATAAAACCGACTCCAAATTATGCTCTTAACTGTGATATATGTAGTCAAGGGAAGATGTCTAATGACAGAAATAAGACTTTGGATCGCAAGGCAACAAAGATTCTTTCACTCATGCACAGTGATTTAGCTAGCACTATTCAACCTTTAGCAAAAGAAGGTAATAAAATGTGTACTTAATTTTATTGAATACTATTCTGACCTTATAATGTTATATTTCTTAAAACACAAGTCTGACACTTTGCTCACTACAACGAAATATCTAGGAGACATTGCTCCTTACAGCCATGCAAAATGTTTATGAACAGACAATGGAACCGAGTTCACTTCTGAACCTTTTCAACAGTTAGTAAGTAAAGTTGGCGACCATAGTCGAGGGTGACCCGAAGGCTCCCTTTTCGATAGCTACTACACCAAGGTGTAGGGGAGGGCGCTAAACATGCCCATACAGCTCCTTATTCACCACATCAAAATGGAACTGCTGAGCGTTCATGGTGAACCTTATTTTCCATGGCAAGGTGCCTCTTTATTGAGTCAAAATTGTCCTAAAACTTGTGGGTTTACACATTGATGGTTTCAGCGTATATTAGAAATCATCGTTATAATAAAAACACAAGAAAAACCCCATATGAAAGTTTCACCAGTTCAAAACCAAATTTAAATGAGATGCATGTTTATGGTACAACTTACTTTTGTTTTGTACAAAATAAAACAAAATTAGATCCTCACTGTGAAAGCAAAGTCCAGTTTATTTAATTTATTTTCTGGAATCAATGGCTATTAAAAGAGTTAGGTGTGTAAAATTCATCAATTCTTATGATAATAACCCACTAATGAAACAAGATGAACATACAAAACTGTCAGCCTCTATAAGCAACACATATGACAAACAACTGAAAGATAAACTCAATACCGAAGGGGAGGGGCAAATAAGATGGTATCCAATCTAACAAAGTAGAAAACCGAATTTTCTTTGTAGTTGAAAATTTTGAATTTAGTGGAATTGACGACTGTTGTACAATGCGTACAATCCCCACTAATTATACTGAGGGCATTAACTCAGAGAACTCTAAATACTGGATTTCCGCAAGGCAAAAGGAATTTGATTCCTTAGTAGAAAATAATAATTTTGAATAGCAGAAAGCTCCAAGAGATGAAAATATTGACGGTAGTAGTTGTATACTATAAAATTTAAACATGATGGAAGTTATGAGTATAAAGCCCGATTTGTGGCCAAAGGCTACTTGCAAATATATGGAAAAGATTAGAGAGAAAAATGTAGCTAACATGTTTCCGAAGCTAATGAGAGGAATAAAACACTTTCAGAAAGGTTATTGTGGGCAATTAAGTCTTAACTTAGAAAATTAGGCATTATAGCCCAGTTGACTGGGGCAGAAAAATACATTGACTGCATCTCAGCAGAGGGATAACCCTCCCCCAAACAAGTGTCGTGGATATGACATTAAACTAGCCAATTAATCCTAACCAAAAACTAAATCACTAACCGTGTTTTTGTGTCAATTATCCTTTAAAAAGAAAAAAAGGAATAGAAACAATTGTATTAATAATAATACTAAAAAAAATTCACAATCTTTGACTTAATATGTATCTATTTTAAAAGTGGAAGATTCCACCTTATACCCCCAAAAAGGGGTGGAGAGGCATGTTGGATTGTTTGGGGGAGGGTCATAATATATATATACAAGCCATCTATAAATTGGTACTAAGTATTTATAGACTTGCCCATTAGTAGCAGCAGGAGACCAGCCTATCAGAGATGACTAGAGCATATATGAGGAAGTGCAAGTATCAAAACATATTGCAACCTTTGTACTGACAAGATGTACCTTTTGTATTAAGAATCCCACAACTGAATGACTGACAAGATGGCTACTTGAATTTCAACAAAACTTAACTTTAGTATCTCTTCATTTATTTTCTTTAAACCTTATGCAGGCAGGTAAAATAACAAAACATGTCACTGCCTGCAAAAGGGTTAAAGAATCACCTCCAACTTTTTGAAATTAATAAACATTAGTTTATTATGTAAAAATAATCTATACTATGATGATCCAATTTTTGTATGTATGTTACTATAACACAGCAAACATGGCATATTGTAAGATATGTTAGATTTTAAAATGTTCTGACATAGAAGATAAAACAATTTACAATTACATTTACAACTTAATAGTGTAGACTTGATATTCACATTTATCTTGATTATTATAATCTGTCAAGGGAGATAACTAAATGTTAATTATAGAGGAATTCCCCTTATTTATTTGCAATTATAATATAAGGTCTATACAAGGGATGTGACTCCATGTTTAGCTTAATGCTAGCCTTTAGTTTTAAAAATTAAATAAAAACTACAAACTTATGTACTAACCATATATGCAAGAGAATTGATGAGAAACTACTAATAAATAATAATCTAATATTCAAAAAGACCAATCCCACATTTTTATGAAATAATTTTGTTTTCATTACCTGTTTTAAGGGGCCAATCAAAGCTGTCATGTAGTTTGTACTCATATATTTGGCCAACACTTGGTAAGAATTGAAGCTTTTACAGTTTTTGGCTTCCATCAATTTTGAAGTCAAAGCCTCAACTGTCTTTTCTTCGGCAACTTCACCAAATATATCTTCATTGAAAACCTTATAAAAGACACACAAAACAACATTTAATAAGGAAAATAAACTGTAAGAAAAAATCTTTTCCTTATCAACAAAAATATGTATAAATACTTCACGTCGATTATAATAAAAGAAACAGAGAAAGACAAATAATGATGGAAGGATTGTACATAGTTCAAATTCAAGTGACTATTTTTAAACTGGTAACTTTTTTCTTGGTTTAATGGCATATCAACCTTTGTGGATTATTTAATGCCAAAGCCATCCTTGTAGAAGAAAAGTAGAGGTACTATTTAAGTCATAGCTGAGAAGATAAAGGAGTTCATATCTTTCACAAAGGTATTTGTTTGAAAGTGAACATAATAGTACATCTGGAGATCAAACACACTTACTATGATGTCACAATCCAGTATATTAGCCACTACACCACAGGGACTTCTCCACATTGGTAACTTGTACCAACAAACAAAAGAATCCTGTGTACTGAGAAGAACTTTTGACTCTGGAACCCTTCAATAGATTTCCAATCTCTGTATGAGATTTATGTTCTTAACATAGGAGTCCAATTTTATTGAAATGGTTCTGCATGATATATATACTCGCATATATACAC
Source organism: Sepioteuthis lessoniana (assembly GCA_963585895.1). Classification (NCBI taxonomy): domain Eukaryota; kingdom Metazoa; phylum Mollusca; class Cephalopoda; order Myopsida; family Loliginidae; genus Sepioteuthis; species Sepioteuthis lessoniana. The sequence goes on along the minus strand of OY757910.1, from coordinate 16,647,186 downwards.
ACACACACACATTCAAGAAAATATAATCTACAGTATTTAGTATATGATAAACAACAGGCAATAATAATGAAAAAGAGAGGGAAAGTAAGTATATTCAAGTTACCTCAATGAGATTTTTCAGGGAAGAATCAAGATCTCCCACTTTCAGTTGACCTGACAAGGCTTGCAGCAAAGAATGAGTGGTAAAACCCAAAACATGAAGCTGGAAAAAATACAAAGAAAAAATGAATATTTAATTTTTTTTTTCAAATCCTTCATTGTCAAAAGAAAGTATGAAAGCAACATTAATCTAGAAGTTGATTTATCTTAATGGCATATCAACCTGTCTGGGGTTATTTTATACCTAAAGGTTAGGGAATTGCATACATTGTACATATATTTAAATTTTTTGTTTCTGAAGAATTTTATTTTTTTTTTTTGGCATCTAGTTATATACCAAATATTCCTATCTAATACTAATAATTAAATAATTCCAAGTAATTATTTCTATTTAATAATAACCATTTGTTTGCACAGTTATATGGTAATTAATAATAATTATTAGTAAACAATTCTAGCTTTAAGTAACTATTCTTAATACACATAATTTCCATAGTTATATGGAATCAAATATTCCTGTCTAATACAAATAATTTATAAACATATCTATTTGGTCTGTAGATGGGATCCCGGTGGGTACTACCACTTCAGATCTGAATGAACCTGAGAGTAATGGCAATGAAGGGGTACTCCTCAGTTCTCCAGAACAAGAGTCTCACAATCAGATGCAATTTAGTGCAGTTTTTTGGGGTGGAGGGGTTTTATTCCTTTGCAGAAGATACAGTTGGCATATTCTAAGCCATATCAACAAAAGTTGAGAAAATAGCAGGTAACATAATCAGCAGGAGTGTCATATTAAGCAAAGCTTAGTAAATAACAACATTGATCTCTATGTTGGCTTATAAAATAACCTTAGGACAAAAGTTAAGCAAAATAATCCATGAATTGTGGATAAATATTGATGATTGATTTGCATAATTCTTAATATAAAAAAAAAGAAATCTAAAACTTTTTTTATATATGAGGTTTTTAAAAAATGAATTTAATCTTTTCATCGGATAAACAGATGTTTTTAGTAAATATCAAAAACATCCAGATATAGTTAAACTATGAGAGGAAGATTTGTTCTTCAAAAGTTTTATCTCAATGATCCTATTCATAAAAAGGAAAAAAAAAACAACTAATTATGAAATGGTTAACAAACTCATGAGAATAATGGTTTGGTTTGGTTGTGTTTTATGGTATATCAACCCTTGTAGGTTATTTAATGCTAAATCCTGTTTATACATATGATATTTGTAAACAATTTGTAGCTAACATTTTTCATGAGCCAGAGCTCATTTGTTTGCACACAGTTCAATAGTTTCAATATTGCTATTTATTGTTTCCACATGTTTAAATGGTTTCACGTATTTCAATTTAACACTATCAATTGTTTTTGACCCATATATGGGATCCTAACAGTTACTATCACTCTGAGTTAAAGTGGATCTGGGAGTAATAGCAATGAAAGAGTACTCTACAATCCCCAAAGCTCCAGGATTAGAGACTCATCATCAGATGGTTTAGTGTCATATCCAGGACATTTGTGTGGTGTATTCTACAGCCCCAAACAACTGGGCTAGAGTATAATGAATTAAATATTTGCCATCTACTCCAACACTCGTAGCCTTATGCCAGACTAAGCTAACCTTAAATGAATATTCATAAATTGTGATACGTTCAAATGGATATATTTGAAGTAAATTATTTTTTAGATCAGTATGCTTTATATATATATATATATATATATATATATATATGTATGTGAAATAATAATATAATTTGCAATATTTATAGATATCAGTGATAGAGTGTGTGTATATAAGTTAGGATAGTATAAACATAAAGAAAATGGCACTTAGTGACTGTCAGTTTCTCACATATGCAATCAGACTGTGTTTATGCTGTCCTTATATATCTTTAAGAAAAAAACCAAAGACCGGTTAATTCAGGTTTTTTTCTTAAAGAAATATTGCTCTGTAATAAATTACATTGAGCTCTCTACCAGGAAAATTTAAATGTTCAGCTCTTGAATGATTATCTTGTCCTGAGGGAATTACTCCAAACTCTGTTTTAACCTGACCGAATATTACCTATATATATATACAAATAAATACACACATACATCAGAATCATTCAATAAATAAGGTATTTTTTTGAAAAAAGCAAAATGATTTTTTTACAGAATTTTTTTCCATAAACGTTGTTTGGAATTTGTTTATATCAAAAATCATTTTAATCTTGCAAAAATATTTGTTTTGAAGCTATTCAAAATGGCAGCAAATCAAACAAAGTGCTCTAAGCTTGAACAGACGCCTGTCATCAAAGTTTTTGGTGGCTGAGAAGTGCAAACTATGTTAAATTTACAGAACAATGTGTGATCTGTATGGAGAAGCATGTTTTAGTCAAAAGATCTTTACAAATTGGCAACACATGGCTTTGTCATTATGAGCCTGAGTCCAAAAGACAGTCTGTGGAGTGGAAACACTCTCTGGTAAAGAAAAAATTTCAGGTGCAATTGTCAGTAAAGAAGGTTATGCTGACAGTCTTCTGGAACATGAAAGGATTCATCACAATTGATTTCCTTGATAAAAGTGCAACTGTAAACAGTGCTTCGAATTGCCACTTCCTAAGACCAAATTCACGTCATTTATTGAATTATATAAACAGACACCCAACCACACACACATAAGGAGTGAAAACCAGTTTGGTAGGATTTATATATCTAAATTGATGTTTTGCACTGTATGAATTTCAACAGAAAATGATTCTGAAAATTTTTTTAATTCTAGGAAAAATATTGAGGAACATAATAATTTTCTATGAAGTCATGGCAATGTCATTAGGAACCAAATTACTTAACTGGGTCAAATAGAGAACTATCTGATGTACTATCCAATATTTTTTCTTAATATATGTATCTTAATATTCCCTACTGAAATAGAAGGTGGGGTGCTTAAATATGAGTTGGTCACATATTCAATCAAATATGGTATATCAGATGCACCTTTAAAAAGATTTGATAACAGCTGATTATCATGAAGTCTCACCATCTTTAAGAAAACTTAAATTTTAAAATCAAATAAATTATCTAGCTATAAAAATAATGAATTACCCGTTTTTTTACTTTTTAACTGAGATCAACAGGAAACAATTTCCTGGATTTAGTTTAGAAATAAATTTAAAATGGATCTTCATTAGCCTTTCTTTTTTTTTGACTTTGATAAGAGAAACTTTATTTGTGAGGAGTTTCTGGGCACATGTTCTTTTTTTTCTTCTTAAGACAACAAAATCAAATAAAAAAGAAAATATTTTACCTGGTAACCCCTGGTGAGAGCTGTTTTCATCTCTGACAAAATGTAAGGAAAGTAACTGGGTCCAAGGGACTGGACTATTTTTACCAAAGTTTCTCGTGAAGATTTGCGGATATCCTGAGAGCGTGACTTTAAAAACTGGCACACACGCAACAAAATGCTAAAAAAAGTAAGACCAAATTAAGAACATAAAATTAAAATCAACAAATATATCATCTATTAAAATATCAAATGGGTGTTTGTTTTTATTATTTTTGAATTATTGGGAAAATGGAACATTTTCACATAAAGATACCCCTAGATTATTTCTCTGGGTCAGTGAATCAAAAAGTTTTAATTCATCAGTTACAGATAAATGTTAGTGCCAAATTTTATAGTGGATGGGTCTGGTTTGTCTTAAACTCTCCCCTCCAATAAATGATGGATTTTAACAGCATGTCAAACAGTCTAGGGTTATTTTATGCCTTAAGGTTAGGGAATTGTGTTAATTGTACATTCATATTTTCATTTTTCAGGTATTTTTTTCTTTTGGCACATGGTCCTATCAAATATGAATGATTTTTCAACAGATCTATTTCACCCATAGATGGAACCCTTACAGATATTTCTACTTTGGATCAGAGTGGACCTGGTAGTAATGGCAAAGAAGGAATACTCTACACTCCCCAGATCCCAGTTTAGTGCCATATTCAAGACACCCCTTTTTTGGGGGGAGGGGGGTTCTTATTCACTCTCCAAGGAATATAGTCAGCATATTCTATGCCTCACTGATATGACAGAAAAATAGAGCAGCTCCTCCTCCTCCTGATCCATCTAAAAAAAATCTTTTAAAAAAGACCCCTCTTCTACTTGAGTTGGATAAAATAAAGTGCACTCCATTTCAACACAATATTATATTAACAATAATAACAAATTTGATATATGCATTTCCATTGCCAATTAATCTTTAAACTGGTATTTGCTTTAAGGAGTACAAATAGTCTAAAAAAATCACTTTCATTCTATACATTAAAAATTACCTTATTAAAAGAAATTCATATAAAAATAATCAATAGTGAAAATTAACTGCTCAAGTGAATAAGAAATCTAATAAGAAATATCAGAAAAAAGAAAGTTTATTTTATATCACTCATAATGATAAAAGAATTAAAACATAAATTAAGCAAAATAAAGTTAATATTTAAGTTAAAATATTAAAACTGATCATATTTGATGGTTTCTAAGACTCAACTAAATCTGAGCAGGCATTTAAATAAATAAATGGGTTTCAACTACAAATGTCAGGTGAAGGACTTTCACCTGACATTCATAGCCCTCCCCTACAATCAGATCATTTTTAAAGTTTGATATGTATTCAAAATCCTTATTAAATCTCAATATTTTTACATTCAAAAACTTTAATAGGTTTATTTTAGTACATACATACTTAAGCATCAATTTTCTTCCTGATTGGTATTATTTTATATCAAATAATGGTAAATATTATTGTTATACCTTAGAAAAGAGTTGCCGTTGTTGGTGTAGAAGGGATTTACATTTGAAGAGATGTTTATTTAATTTAAGGGCCACTGCAGCACAATAATTCCATTAGATAGTAAGCCGAAACTTACTCTTGATTATAATACTTGTGAGGTGATTTCCCATAACAATTTTTTGAAAAAAAAACATACTGTTTTATAAGCCATTAAAATACAGTAATAAAACTTTAAGCCTTAACTACATCTTTTAATACTATATCTAAAAATTTATTAATTTCTCCATGGCGAGTTTAAGAAATCAAAAACACTTTGATATTGAAGAAAAGTGTTTTGTAAGTTTTGTCACATCTACCTCCTTGCTTGTTTTTTTAATTTTTTTTACCAATCTGTTAGATTTATATTGCAAATAAAAATTAATACAAGATGAAAATCCAGGCGAACAGCATTTTTTTAATTCTTGACAAGAGATAAAAAAAATTCCTACTTACGATGGCAAAGTGCTCTTCATTGATTGTTCCGGCAGGTTTTTCAATAATTTGACCATGGCCAAAGCAATTGGCACACGCAGGATCTCAAAGTCCTCTGCATATTTTGACTTGACAAGTTTGTGTTCAGTTTCACTTCTCACCTGAAGTCAAAAAAGAAAATATGTGACAAATTTTGAGCTTATTGTAAAAAACTTTTAGGAATACAAAGCACTAACAATAGTAATATTCAATTAACATTGTTTATTGCAGAAAAAAGGTTATGTAGCAAATCCCCTAGCAAAGAAACTTTAGTAAAAGAAGGGAAGTAGAAGAGGAGTAATTACTCCCAAACTAAACATTAACTGACAGATAGAAAGACAAACACCTTGTCTCTTGTATCTGGATTCAGTAGAAATCGACTTGCAACAGATGCCGTTATTGCAAACTTACTTTGGTTATCTCTGTACTAAGGAATAATGGTGATATAATCAAGGTAGATCTATGTAGGCCTATAAGCGAGATCAAATGCAACATAGGTAAAGAGAGGAGATAACACTCCTTGCTTCAGCAAAATGATCTATTGATATAGGGCAAAATGTGACATGGGATCATGCAGTTAGCATGTGACCTTTCAATGGAAAATAGCATGTATATAAGTAACACAAGCAAGGCAGGTGTTTCTCACTCTGCTAGAAGGTAAGAACTCATTACTTTTTCTGACAGTTAAAAGAAATTTTACTGCATTAATCCAGTCCATATCTTTAAATAAATGATTGCTATAAAGAAGTGGATTTTTTTTCTGTACATTCTAGACTTATACAAAAAAAACTTTTTCAAAATATCTTTTTTTTTTTTAAATATATCAGATGTGTAAAAGAGTGGATCAATAAATTGATGCATATTTATGAACTGAATTTTAAAAAGAAATTTTCACTGTATAATATTTAATATACATGATTGATATTCATCACTGAATTAAGTGCATGAACAAGGAAGATAATGTGAAAAAATATTTGTATTTTTTTCATCATTAGGTTGCATATATTATATATTCCAAATACACCAGTCTTAATCTGTATTTTAAGCCTTTAAACAACACCAATGTTGTTCAATATGTCTGCAAATACAATGCATTTTAATTATATATATATATCTCAGTAATATCCAGGTGGTGTCCGAAGACATTGGGTGTGGATTATTTGTGTATAGAGTATATAAGGGATTTCATATAAATCTATGGGAGTGCTTGATGTATGGCTATTGTTATATATATATATATATATATATATATATATATATATATATGCACAGACACGCAGATACAATAATACAATTCCTATTAAGCCACCTGAAATCCAACAATTCCAAAGACTAATTAAATTAAATGACAAAAAAATTAAGTAAAAAATACTAATCAAAGAATTGGAGACCCTAAGACAAGCAATAAGAATATACAGTCAGGATATAGAGATGGAATTTGGCATAGAAAATTGTGATATGCTAATAATGAGAAGCTGAAAAAAAAAAGCAAATGACAGAAGGACTTGGGAATATTGGAACACCATCAAACACATGGAAATGAAAAAAAAATTTAAATGAGTATCTCAGGAGAATGAGAAAACTACTATATAATAGAAATTTCATCCAAGGGCTTGTAAGATATTTGGGACTATTTTTAAAATGAACAAGGGAAGAACTTCAACAAATGTACCAGAGAACAAGAATATCAATGACGATGGATAATGCCTTGCATCCAAGAGATGACATAGACAGATTATATGTGTCAAGAAAAGAAGGAGGAAGAAGACAATAACTAAGAAACAGAAATAGGAAAAAAAAACAGTATGAATAATTCAAATGAGAAACAAGTGAAATCTTACACACAAAAAGGACTTGGACTTGACGAAGAAATGGAAACCTTAAGAGAGGGAGACTGAATCTCTTCTAATAGCAGCACAAAACAATGCCATACGGAGCAACAATGTTAAAGCAAAAGTAGGTAAGTAAGATGCAACAAAATAGGAAATGTAGGTTATGTGGTGATTGAGACAAAACAATCAATCACATCAAAAGTGAATGCAGCAAATTAATGCCAAAAGAATATAAGACTAGACACATCCAGGTAGGGAAGGTGATCCACTGGGAATTGAACAAGAAATTTAGATTTGACCATTCGAACAAGCAGTATATGCACCACCCAAAATCCATCCTGGAAAATGAAATGCACAAAGTTCTCTGGGATTTTGAGATACAAACAGATTACCTCAGTCAAAATGACCAGACCAAGTGACAGTCAATAAAAAGAGAACCTGCTAAATAGTGGACTTTGCCATCTTGGCAGACCACAGAGTAAAATTGAAAGAAAGTGAAAAGAGAGATAAATAACTACCTACACCTTGCCAGAGAGCTAAAAAAAACTATGGAACATGAAGGTGATGTTGATACAAATTATAATTGGTGCGCTTGGAATAATTCCCAAAAGCTTGGTAAAAGGACTGGAAGACTTGAAAATAAGAGTACAAGTAGAGACCATCCAGACAACAGCATTAAGATCAGCCAGGATACTGAGAAGAGTTCTGGGGACTTGATGTTACTCCAATGAAAAACCAACTAACATTGGTGTGAAAAACTCTCAACACTAGAAAAACACTAGAAACACTAGAAAAAAATCAATGAAATCTAATAGAGTAAATAGATTAACAAATCATTGACAAGTCCTTCCCAGAATGCACCACAAACAAGATTACCATTCCCATCATGCCTGACACAACACTATATAAAGAGATACTTACCACATTGGAGCCTCTTGATCTGATGATTTCATAAGCAAAAAATTGAGTCACTAAGCACTGTTAATTGTAGGTTAGTTGTTTGAGTTTTATGGAATATCAACCTTTGTAGGTTATTCAATGCCAAATCCATTTTTATAGAAATAATCAGTTCTATTTCAAACAATTCAGTTTAACATGAGTACACAGTTTAATTGTCAAAAACATTTCTATTTTAAGCTATTCAGCTTAGTCAAACAGTTCTAATTCAACCAATATAGTTTAGTATAAATATAGATTTTGTTAACACAGTTAAATGCTAAAATAGTTCTATATCACAAAATTCAGTTTAACGTAAGTACAGTTTTAATGTCAAAAACAATTCCATTTCAAACAATTCAGTTTAGCATAAGTACACAGTTTAAATGTAAGTATATAGTTTAATTGTCAAAAACAATTCTATTTCAAGCTATTCAGTTTAGTCAAACAGTTCTAATTCAAACAATTCAGTTTAGCGAAAGTACAGTTTCTATGTCAAAAACAGTTCTATTTCAAACAATTCAGTTTAGCATAAGTACACAGTTTAAATATCAAAACAGTTCTAGTTCAAGTAATTTAGTTTAGCATAAGTATGCAGATTATTTCTATTTAATCCATAAATAGGGCCCTATCAGATGCTACCACTCTATTTTTTTTTAGTCTAATTAGTCCAATTTTTGAAAAAAAATATCATAAAATCTAAATTTTCATTATTAGCTCTATTATTCAAACTATTTTTTATAAAAAATTCAGCTCAATAAGAGTGAGCAAGAAAAGAAACAACAAAGAATCTATGATTTGCTTAATGCCAAAACCAAGCTAAAATTTCTGTCTACCATGTACAAAGCAAAGAAATTTTTTTTTACAGAAAAAGAGTTCTTTTAAGGAAAAGGGGTAGTGAAGGATTCAACAAAAACTGAAAAGAAGGCTTTTTAACTGCTCTCGCTACAGCGATTAAGAAAGACCCTACAACATCAATAAGAAAGCACACTTATGAATTGAAAGTCAACAAGAAAACTGTAAGGACAGCTATTAAACAAGCCCAGACCTTAACCCCCTTGTTTATGCTATATGGGGGTGTTTTAAAATCCAAATACTGGTTTGCTAATGACTGCTATTGAGGATGAATGGAATAAAATGTCTGATGAATTTATTTTGAAGACATGCAAATCATTTTGAAGGTGTGTTGATACAATAATTGAAAAAAATGGTGGCTATATTGAGTAAATTTACTGTTTTGGGTCTATCTTTTAATTTTGTTTGTTTTTTAAATTAAAATTAATCTTGTTTTATAATAGTCATTTATTTTTATAATAGAATATTCTTAATTTTGCTTCCGCACCGTGTGTGTGTGTACACATGTATGTGCATGCATAAATGTACACAAATAATCTATATATTGTGTAATGGTTATTGTCATAGGAAATGGACACAGCAACACAAATTCAAATCCTGGACGAGACTGATTGCATTTTACAGAGCACTAATACCCTTGGGAAAGGTATGAATTCAATTATTCTCCCTCCAGCTATGGGTAAATACTAGGGCAGACTGAGTTCTTCAGCCTTGGTGAGGCAACTAGTCTAGGAGAAGGAAAACTCTGAATTCAAACCTGTCAAACTCCGCTTAAAAATTGACCTTGTGTCATATCCTGCCTGAGCGGAGGGGGTTGGTATATATATGTATATTCACATACACACACATACATTAGCACAGTACACACCATAAATAACAGGATTATTTATATATGGATCAGTATATTGTCAAATATTTCATTGTTCTACTCAAACAGCAAAATGCTGGTATAGCGGATATGTCACTTGCCTGTTTAGGTTTAAGGTTCAAATTATAGGATTTATTTGTTGATTTTATACATCTGTTCATTTTATTGTGACAAAAGTTACAAAGAAAGAAACCTACAAAAAAAGGCACTGTTCATTGATATCTGGTGTATAAATACATTTAAAACTATTAATGCTGAACTTTTGCTAAATTTTTTTATATCAAAATGTATCTTTCTTTACAATTAATTGTTTTCCTTACCTTTTGGACCAAACATTTGTACAGTTTTGGCAAAATGTTTTTCACAATTGAAGTGTGGATTCTGTTAGCCATGCCAGTTGGACAAATCACGAGACCAGATGAACTTTGCTTATTGACTTTATCATCATTTTCATCTTCATTATCCTCATCATCTTCCACCTGTTTCTCCTCTTCTTCTTCCTTCTCCTCTTTATCCTTATTCCTTTTCTCTTTATTTTCTGAAAGTCATAAAAATATTTCAAAACAACAGTAAAATAAACCCACTAAAATAATAACATAATTATACTTAAATATTTCTATATTCTAAATCAGGATTAACAGCATTTTGATTTGTTTGATTGATTTTAATGGCATGTCAACCCATTTAGAGTTATTTCATGCCTAGAGGTTAGGGAACTGCATTCATTCTAAATTCATATTTACATTTTTTGTGTAATTGTTTTTTTTTCAGTCTTATCAAATATGGATAATTTTTAAACAGATCAGACCCCTAGATGGGACCCTAACAGGTACTACCACTCCAGGTCAGAGTGGATTTAGGAGTAATGACAATGAAGGGGTACTTCACAGAAGCACACTCACATGTGAAAAGAATATTACTTTCTCTGGAGTGAGTTTACAATTGCAAATAATAAACCACAATAATCTAAAAGAAAGAAAAAAAAAACTCTCTAAAAGATGTTTCATTACAGCTACAGAAACATTAAATCGTGTTAGCAAAAAGTCCAATGAAAATGAGACAGCCAACTGGAAAATAAGCAGAATAATATGTTCACCTGAAGACTGCCGGAGAATGGACCAGTCAAAATATTGTAAAAAGAACAATAAAGACAGACCAAAACAATCAGGGCATTTATCCCAAAAGGAAATGGAATTGGCAACCTGAGTTCAATTTCTGGATGAGATTGTTTCCATTTTACATAGTGCTAATATTCTTGGGAAAGTTATGAATCCAGTTATATGTAAATAGTAGGGCAGACTGGGCTCTTTAACCTTGCTATGGTAACCAGTCTAGGAGAAGGAAAACTCTGAATTCAAACCAGTTTTACTCTACTTAAAAACTGACCTTGTGTCACATCTTAGAGGTGCTGGGTAACTACAGACCAAAACAATCTTTCATGGCAGTTTCGTAGCTGACTAATGACTACTTTATTTCAGACTTGTTTACACTTATATGGAGACACTGTGAAATAACAATTAGGTTATAATTTTATGCAAAAAATCATTATTAAAAACTGAACTGACCTTCCTTTTCTAGAACATGTTTGAGGAGAATATTAGAACTAGGACCAGTGCAAGTGCTTTTTGACAAGTCAAAATGAAAACCATCCAAAATGGAAATCACGATTCTAGAAAAAGAATAAAAGAAAAGAAAATACAAAATTAAAACTAAAGTATTTGTGTATATAAAGTAAACAATTCTCACTTATAAATTATTTACAAGTAGTAAAAAGAAAAGTGGCAGAAAAATTATAAGCCAGACCAAGACTATGACCTTTTTTAGAGGAGGGGTTGACTCTTTGGGTAAAACATTTGGCTACAATTTTAATGGCTGAAATGCACATTTGACCATAAAATAAAAAAGATTATAAATAAATAAAAATTATCAGAGTTTAACAATTACAATATATTCTAAAAGGCAATTGAAATGTTAAAGGAAACAAAATTTGAATCTTGTGTGATATTACTGATACTTCTAAAAACAATTATTTTACTAATTTAGTAAAACAAAATGAGTGGGTTTTTTCTTTTCAATTTTCAGGGCTGGGGGAGATCAAACAAGAGACATTTTTTGGGGTGTATATAACTAAAAGATCAAAAATTTTAAAGTAATGTGGACTAAAATTGCATTTCACCATCACACATTAAATATATTTGGACAACTGGAGTCGCTCTCTGCACCTAAAGGGTTAAAGAAACTTAAATAATATGCAATGTTAAATTGCTGGATATATGCAAAAGTATACATGTTTTAAGATGCTAAGTCATTCCTTTCTTGGTCAAGTTGAGAATTTTTCAACAACTTTGTAGACGGTAAGTAAAGAGGACTTTGACAAAACCTACACACAGTTAAACGTAAACTTGATACAGAACAATAAAGAAAAACAAACTCCATGTACTCACTTCATCATTAATTTATGATTTTCTTGTTCAGTGGTTATCTTGTTCAAGTAATACCTCAGTTCCTTCTGATATATTTTCCATGGCAACTGAGAGCACAGGGCACCAAGTAACTCAATGGCAGCTTCTTGAAGACCTTCAATCTTTTTGAATTTGGTCTGAAGGTAGCCATTAGCTAGAGGCAACAGGTAGAATAAAAGAGCTTCCCGTTCCATTTCATAACTGGCCAGATTATTAGCAAGTCTTCGAAGGGCACGAGTTCTTCGGTGAACCTGATATGCAAGAAAGAGAAATACTTGTAAAAGATACAAGGATATAAATTTTTTTTAAATCTAAGTCGATCCTTCATATTATTTAACATGAATAAATATTCATTCATATTCAAAGACTAACCATTTTTTTAAATTTCAATATTGTTAAAATATCTATTAAAAAAAACAAAAAACTATTCAACTTTTCATGTAAATTATACAATACATTTTCACTTTAACCAAAAAAATAAAAAATAAATATTTTTCCTTTATTCATTGTTAAACTTTATGAAATCAATGCATATTTACAATCAATAGAATTGATCAATAAAATAATGGCAATTTTGAAAAGTATCAATATTTAACCCTTTCACTACCAAATTAGATTGAAAGTGCTTAGCAGTAATTTATCAAAAAAATGAATAAATAAAAATAAGTCTTTGTCCTGTTAGCCTATTAGAGATGTTCTATCTTTAACCCTTTCACTACCAAGTTTATGAAATTGTTTAGCAATAATTCATTCGAAAAAAATCTGTCCTGCTAGCTTTTTACAAATAAACATTTTAAGAATGATAATGCAATTAAACTGTGATATTAATGTTTCACAGTGGGAAGGAAAGGCTTAGTTAACAAATAAGTATGGTTTTATTTTTTCACTTTTAGAGTAAACATTTTCAGTGATTACAATTCATTTATTTTACTGGTATTTTCTTGCATCTTTTTAATTTTTTTAACTGCTTTTTTATTATTTTCATCATGATTTAGTTTATTGTACTAAGAAAAATGACCTATTTCAGAGTTTGAAGTGAATGCAAACATATCTTGCATGCAGGGTGCTGACTGTAAGAAACATGGCCATTCTTGGAGGTGCAATTTATAAGACACCTGTCTCGTCTTTGGCGAGATGAGATTTGTAACATATGCAAATTTATTATTGTCTCTAATACACAATGTTTGTGACAAAGTTATGTATCCAGTTATATGTAAATAGTAGGGCAGACTGGGCTCTTTAACCTTGCTATGGTAACCAGTCTAGGAGAATGAAAACTCTAAATTCAAACCAGTTGTACTCTACTTAAAAACTGACCTTGTGTCACATCTTAGAGGTGCTGGGTAACTACAGACCAAAATAATCTTTCATGGCAGTTTCATAACTGACTAATGTCTACTTTATTTCACACTTGTTTACACTTATATGTGTAGAAATGACAATCAGAGTGAATTGCAATGAAATTGTTTTTTAAACTAAGAGATGAAAAAAAAAGCAAATAAAAATTAAGAGGTGAAAGAAAATACTTGTCAAAATTAATATTAAGAACGGTTCTTTAGATATTCAGAAGTAACAAATAAACATTAAAATATGAAAAAAATCAACACTTTTTGTTAAATACTAATTACTTAAAGCCTGTATTTTGGGAGTTACCTATTTTAGGCTTCAAAAATAATACAAAGAGCAAAAGGTTATTGACATTCTAGAAAATCAAACTGAATAAAACATACTTCATATAAAGGAAACACTCTTGATATAATGGTTATCATAGTAGGAAATAAAATCAGTGACTAAAGTTTAAATCCTGGAAGAGACTGTGTTTTACTTGGTACTAATGCACTTAGAAAAGGCATGAATCCATCTGTCCTCCCTTCTCTAGTTATGACTAAACAACAGAGAAGACTGGGTTCTGTAGTTATGATTAGACAACCAGTTTAAGAGAAGGAAAATTGAATTCAAACCAGTTTTACTCCACTTAAAAAAAATTGAACTTACATCAAATCCTGCTCATGGTGGAGGGGTTGGGTAAATACATACACTATCAGATTGGTTCATTTCAATCTCTGTTGTTGAGATATAGGCCATATAGAAATGATACTAGACTTGATATAACTTCGGCAACAAATATCAGTCAGTGACCTTTATTGTTTACCCACAGAGCCTCTTTATCAGGGGGATAACTCGTTCTTCGCCCCCTTTCCCTTCCTTGCGTGCAGACAAGGTTCTATGAAGAATGGACAGCTCTTTAAAGCCTACCCTGTTATGTGGAAATAACCTAGACAGAACCAAAGAAATTTTTGTTTGCATGTGTTGTGAGTGTCAAGAGTATGTTGATATACCTATTATATGATACCCAAGTGCAGCATCATTAATGGAAGAGATTAGAGGAGTGGGATGTGTGAGTGGGGCATTATAAGCAGAGCTTGGGGGTTTAGACATTGTACTAGGTATTGGAGTGGATCAGGATTTGACTTCCAGCTTTTTCAAGAACCAGTAGTTCCGAAATGTAATCCTGTCTGATCCATTGGCTCTGATTTGGTATTGATGATATGAAAGCATATTGATGACTTTGCCTATAGTGTTCCATAAGCAATTGAGTTGATTTTGGATAGCTATCTCTCTCTCTCTCTCATAACTATTATTCTGTAGGGGGCAAAAGTAATGTGTAAACCTGTTATATTTCTTCTTCACTGATTTATTGGAGGCTCTCCTCATGGTATTATGTTACAGTTATCTATTCAGGGTGTGGCTTGTAGAGGATAGGTTGTGAAGGAATGGAGAAAGAGTTGTGCCAAGAATAGACCAATGCTTTGGATAGGAGTGTTGCAGTATTACAGGATGACCTAAGCCATGTTATCATTATCTAACAAACTCTAGGTACTTGTGTTGCCATTTATTATCCTCTTAGTAATTTTTACAGCAGGTTCTGTCCAACTGTTAGATTGAGGACATGCAACTGAGGACTGTCTGTGCTTCATGCACCATGTCTTGAGGAACAGTTGAAATAGATTGGAGGAGAAAGGTGGGCCATCATCACTACTGAGTTTTTTTAGGGTATTATGTGTGTGGAATAGTTTCCAACAAATATACATTTTGAAGTGGAAGCATAACCTGGTTTTAGATAGTAAAAAATAAGCCAGCTGATGAGTCTATCTGCATAGATGAGGTATGCAGCGTATCCAATATAGAAGAAGTCATTACTGTCTTTTGGAAAGCTGAGGTTATTGTGATCGGTTTTCAGAGTTAACTTATGGCGGTGTTTGTGCATATTAAGCAATTAGCTCTGAAGTTGTCTATAAATACATTCATACTGAACCAATATACAGAATCATTGGCACAGGTTGTCATGCCGACTACACTCTGGTGAGCCGAGTGCAAACAGCGAAGTACTTTTCCTCTGAAAGATTTGAGCCCTACAATTCTCTTATCCATCAGTACTAAGCCACTATCAGTGCTGAGGTGTACTTTCCTGAAGTTGTAGATTTCCAGTTCCTAGGTGAGTCTTGGTATGGTCTTTCTACCAAGCTCCTTGAGCATTAGATGGTCAAGAATGAGTAGGCTGTCTTTCATAAGTTTTTCATTTATGAAGGTCTGTGTGTAGACCTTGGTAGAAGCAACAGATATCCCAGCATTCATAGAAATATTCTCCTAATCATATGTGTCTGAGCCTGTTCACCACTCCATGTAGAAATATAGGCTAGATAGAGATGATACTAGACTATATATCACTTCGGCAACAAATATCAGTCAACGACCATCTTTGTTATTTACCTAAAACCTACTTATCTTTACTTTGTTATTTACCTAGAACCTCTTTATCAGCATATTTATAGAGGACAAGGGGAATAACTCCAACAGTTCTGTTCATTTCTACTCATCAAGGTTATTCAAGTTTAGTAAAGCATACCTTACATAAAAATCCTATTTGTCATGAAAGTACAGTTTATCACACAATGATATATGCTATATTTTCATAGATAATTATGTCATATATCATGATATTAGATATTTACCTGGCATTTTTTTTACAGTTATTGCATCACTTACTTGAATGTGCTTAATGTTTTCAAAGAAATCCAAATCAGGATCATTATCAGTGATTTTCACAAGACCATCAAATGGTTTCCGTGAGGAAAATTTTATAATGAGGGCGCGTAAAACAGTGCAGAACTCAGCACGAACAATCTGAAAGGCAAAAATTATTATTATAATAATACAAAAAAAAAAAGAAAGAAAACAAGTGTAGTAGGAATCTACATTACTCAGATGTGAATTGATTGATTTTAATGGCATTCAGGGCTATTTTATACCTAGAGGTTAAGGAATCACATACATTGTTTAAGAGTTTTTGTGCACAGTTATATGATATCAAGTATTCCTATCTAGAATGAAAACATTTTTAAACAGCTCTATTTGACCCATAAATGGGTTGATTGATTGTTTTACGGCATATCAACCCTTGTTGGGTTATTTAAGTCATTGTGATAAAAGTTTCAAACAATTCAGTTTAGTACAGTTTTTTTGTTTACACAGTTAAATGTCAAAACAGTTCTATTTCAAACAATTCAGTTAAGTATAAGTACACAGTTTAGTTCTATTTAACTCATAGATAGGACTCTATCAAGTGCTACCACTTTGGGCCAGAGCGGACCTGGGGGTGATGGCAATGAAGGGCAACTCTGCATTCTCCAAAGCTCCAGCATTATTGGAACCTCACCATCAGATTGTTTAGTGTCATATCCAGGACACTCATTCTCTGCAGAGAAGCAGTTGGTGTATTCTACAGCCCCAACCAACTGGGCAACTCATAAATGGTATCCTAAAACATACTACCACTCTGGGTTAGAGTGAACCTGGGAGTAATGGCCATGAAGGGGTAGTCCACACTCACTAGAACTGGTGTCACACCATCAGATGTAGTTTAGTGTCATAATCTTTAAGAAGTAGTCTTCCCCACCGCAAGGAATACAGTCAGAATATTATTCTAAATCCCACTGCCAAATTTTCTAACTGAAATAGTGGCAACAAAAACAAAGAAAAAAAATGAAATGAGGTAAATGATCCTATTCAAAATTCTTTCTCATTCTGTCAGTAGCGCTTAAAATATACTAACTATATCTCCTGCAGAGGGGTAAGACCCCGATCCCCTACACAAACACACACATAAAAAAAGGTGTCCTGGCTATGAGAGTAAACTGCATTTACTTTCGTTTGGTTTTATAGCATATCAACCATTGTTGGTTATTTAATGCCAAATCTTGTTTTTACATATATATCAATTATATGATTTATAAACACATTTTGTAGGTACACACAGTTAAATGGTCAAACAGTTCTATTTCTAACAATTCAATTTAGCATAAACCATTTGTTTGCACTCAGTTTAGATGTCAAACAGTTCTATTTGCCCCATAGATAGGATCCTATCAGGTGCTACCACTTTAAGCTAGAGTGGACCTGGGAGCCATGGCAATGAAGGGATACTCTGCATTCTTCAAAGCTCCAGCATTACTGGAGCCTCATCAGATGATTTAGTGTCATATCCAGGACACTCGTTGGGGTGGGGGGAGGTTATTATCCCACTGCAGAGATGCAGTTAGTGTATTCAATAGCCCCAGCCAACTGGGCTACTGCATCTAGTGGTGAGGCTTCAGTTCTGAAAGTCTGGCAAGTGTACAGTAACCTTTCATTTGATTACCTATTATATATTTAAGTTATTCTGAACCAAAGTAAAAGATGGCACATCAGATAAATAACTTGCTTACATTTATACAATCACAATAACAAGAAAGAAAAACAAAACACCTGATTAACTCCTCCAATTCCAGCACGTATTTCTGGCAAAATTGTCCGTTCAATGATTTCTTGATAAGCGAATTTGTCTCTGTTTGTTTCTGGATTGAACTGATTAATAATTGTAATCAAACAATTAGTGCTGTTATCCCTGATTGAAAAATCATCAACCTGTATGAAAAAGAAAAGGTTTTAATGTATTATAATCATGTTTAAATATCTATGATAAAATATTAACTTTACAAGTTTCACTATTTCTATGACAACAAGGAACAAAAATTATAATTTAAAAAGAATTATAATAAAATAAAGAATAAGCACACTGTGAAACTCTCTTTTTACCTAAGGGAAACCTGGCTATTCATAACAGCTGCTTTATCAACTAGGCTATGAGAGCAACTGGTATTACAAAAGTCTAAATCACACCTACAACTCATCCTTTACTTTGTCTCCAATCGATCAGTACCACACTGATTTTACACATGAGTAGTGTTAAAAGTGTATTTCATTTTATTTGATTTTTTTTAGATGAAGCCTTGTCAATCAATTAATAAAACAAAAACTTCACTAGACTGACGTCAGAGACTAACACAACAAAGCCGCTCAGCCCTTTTTTTAAAAATCATCCGAGAAGCAACTTACCGATACAATGAAAAAGCAGCAGTTGTGTACCAAAGGAATAAGGAAATTAACATCCAGTTCTTTCATGTCGCAAACCATTTTATTTGCTGCTTTAAAGCCAGCAAGTCTTTCATGGAAATTTGGTTCCTCAATACGATTTGGATTCCAAGAATTCAACTGCAAAAGAAAAAAAACATAGATATAGATAAAAACTTTCAACTCCTGGTTGAATTTGAACAAGAAGTTTTGGAGTCTATAAAACTACCTTTCATAGACAATGTTTTTTTAATATAATATTGTATGTATCATATCCCTATATTCAGTCAATCCTTCCATTAATTCCTGAACACACATAATCTCATTTTGGTTACAAGGGTGCCACTTATGTAACATGTCTTGGGTAGGAATAACCAAGTAGAACCCCTCTTGCTCTAGGTCATCCCCTTCTACTACATTTTATATACACAATACACAGATTAAAATGCCAAATTGTGCAACAATGACCAAAATTTTATTTGAACAAAGTCACAGAGACTGCTTTATTGGTGATTGCTAGTCATCTGATAGGGGAAAAAAAACACAAAAATGTAACTCACTACAAGTGTTAGGACCTCTGTTGTTTTATTCTCTCAATTCAGTGTCTGAAGCTATGAAAGTATGTGGAAATGGAGAACAAAAACAATATGCAGGTTAATGTTGTGTCATAAAAGGTGTAACATTGACACAGATGTAGAAATAAGAGGTATTTTACTCTGGAGAGAATATGGTACACAGTTGAGTATGCTGATTAATGTAAATAACCATTAGTCATAGGTTGCTCTCTCCATCTAGAGCGAGCCCTGTTTTAAATAGTCTTTAGACTAGTCTATCTTGTGGGAGTGTTCCAGCTACTTCACAACAGTTAGATTCTTTATTCTAGTATGAACCAACTCTTGTATATTTGAATGGTTCAATCTATCAACTCACTGACCCTTCAATGCATGACTTCCAACATGTACAGTGACACTGTGAATTGGAACCACACCCTAAAACTTCACTCTACAGATACAAGAGAAAAAAATTTCCAAAAGTATTTGTCATATTCTAAATTACCACTGTTCATTTAAGAAAGTTTTTGAAAAAAAAAAAAAAAAAAAAAAAAAAGAATCAAAAATTTAAAAAGGTGGGTACTTATTCCAATATTTTTCCAAAAAATGAAACAGTGACAGCTAAAAATATAAAATAGCAGTAACAGCTTAGTATGGTAACTCTTGTTCAAAAACAGCGCAGGACTTACCAATAAGTTAAATAAGCAATAGCTTAAGGCTATACACACCCTCAGGGCCTTATTTTTTTTTAATATATTTTTACGTTATCATTATATTTTTTATTCTTTTACTCGTATCATAACACCAAAATAAAAATGGAGTAATCATAGGTTTTTATCTTACAGCTCTTAGAATTTGTACCCCAAAATTTTTAAAGAATGAATTTGACTATAGAGAAAATTCCTTTGCACAACTTCAATACTCTAAATCAGTGGTTCCCAACCAATTTTGAGCCATGCCCTACTTTGATATTTCTAAAATTCTGATGCCCCCCCCCGTAATATTTAATTCTTACTTATTCAAAATTTTACTGCAATTCACGTGAAGGAAGTTTAAAAGGCCATTAACTTGATCTCTAAACAAGCCCCATCAAAATATTACCATGCGCCCCACATTGAGAATTACTGTCCTAAATCCTTTATAGAATATGCTTAAAAAATGATCTCAAAATTCACAAATGTAAATGATTTCCACAAATTCCTAACAATATTTCATTATACAGATATTTTATTTTACCAAATAATTCAACCACAAACATTTTATATATATATATACACACACACACATACACACACACAAGTGAAGTCTATGGTTGCTTTAAAATGTTATATGAAACACAGGCATAAGAACTGATGAGAGCAGTTAGGATCTCATACACACATATATATATATAAAATTTTTTCTTTATCATTAATATTGATATAAAAAAAAATTGAGAAGGGCTTCAAATTACATAAAACTTAGGACCTCAGCAGGTGAAAGTCCAGGGCTGAACAAAAAAGCTGTCTTGAAGCAATTATTAGTGAGCTAAATTTTACAATTGTCATAATAGTTTCATGTTACCTAAATTTCTTAACTGAAGTATTTTCATTAGTTTTTGTCTAGTTTTTCTTCAACTTTATTTTAGTTGCTAATCAATTATGAACACCTTCAGCTATGGATATAATCAGCTTGTCCAAAGATGAACACTTACTTGATATAAAATCTTGGAAATTTCTTCTAGTTTTGGTTGTTTCTCAGAAAGTTTCTGTGAGTAAAAAGAAAAAAAGAGAAAAATCTTACATCAAAAAAGGGTATTAAAATCTGTACAAAACATCAGAAAACTTATTTTAATATGAATTTAACACACACAAATACAAAGTATTTGGTAATAATGCTAGTTATTTTTATTATCATATACAAGTTTTAAAAAAAATAGTTTATAATTTGATTTTATAATTTATATTAACCAGAATGTGGAGATAAATATACTCACTTAAAGGGAGGGGTGTGCTTACCTTAGCATAAGGGTTATCATCATAAGAAATGAAATTAGTGATCCAAGTTCATATCCTGGACAAGACTGTTTACGTTTCACATTGCATTAATGCCCTTGGGAAAGGCATGAATTCTACTCTTCTCCTTCACCCCCAGCTATGGGTAAATAAGGCAGACTGGGTTCTTTAGCCTTGGCAACCAGACAAGGAGAAAACTCTGATATCAGACTATATGTACTCCACGTCACATTCTGCCCATAACAGAGGGAGTGGGTAAATACATCCTCACTTAACGTCTGCCTTTGGCAGCCATTAAGCTTACAGCTTATCTTATTCATATATAACTAATAGCAAATAAATAGAGTGGAAGTAGTCTATAATTACCAATTGATAATCATCTCACTTGAGAAATTAGAATGCTCATGGTGAATACAAGTAGCAGACTTCACACTACCATTAATTTGTCAATTGGATTGGAACTTGCTTTATTCCTTAAGTTGGGACACTTAAACATCATTCAGTTGACAAAAATTTTGCATCAATATGCCATTGTCACTGTTATGGTAACACATACAAAAATTGGATCAACATAGGATTTTAAGATTTGATATAAAAAATAAATTTTCAGATATCTTAAAATTTATTTACCAACTTAAAAACATGAAAAAAAATGTATATATTTATGAGGTATAAATTGTAATTTCAATTGTAAAATTCTCATATAGGCATTAGTCATTTGTTGAATAAAAATTAACATAAAAAGTTATTATAGACATTTAAAAGTATTAACTATGTTTTGATAGAAAGACATTATCATCATAAAAATTGGTTTATATTCATATATGCACAAAGTAATTTAAAAGAGGATTCAGGGGAAGGATTGTAATATAAAGTTTTAATGCACAAAATATAACACAATGAAAACTGAGAAAAAGAAAGAAAACTTAGAACAACAGTTAAAGTTGAAAAATCTGCTTATCAATGTTTTTCAATTAAAAACTGATTTTGATAATTTATGAATTAATAATAATAATATATATATATATATATCAGAAATATTTAACAGGGTTCAAAGAACTTTCTCCTCCACAAGCACAATTTTCATTGTTTTTTTAAATCATTATTCATAAAATCTGTTAGTTTTCTTTAAAAAAAATTTAATCTATAATCATATGTATTCTTATTAGATATGTGCAAAAACCAGTCGATAGACTCTAATTTAAGAGAAAAAAACATGGAACTTTTATTTTTATTTTTAGTAAATTCACAGAAGTCAAAGATATTACATACCTGAACAATATCACACAAGACTTTCCGGGGTCTTCGATGTTTTATTGAAGCAAATAAACATGTAACTTTTCTGTAATTAAATAAAAATAGCTAATATGAACAAAACATTTAAAAAAGTACATTAATGAATCTAATATTTAAAAAAAAAACATTGAAATGCTTTCATTTATTAAAAAATAAAAACAATATTTTTTTTGCAGTTCACAATAGAATGAAAATCTACATTTCATAAGATTGATTAATTTTAATGGCATGTCAACCTGTCTAGGATTATTTTATACCAAGAGGTTAGGGAATTGCATTCATTGTACATGTAGCTGTTAAAAGATTCTTTTTGCGTACATTCCTATCAAAATACAAATTATTTTTAAACATATCTATTTGTCCTTAACAGGTACTTCTGTTTTGTGTCTGAGTGGAACTAGGAGTAATGACAAAGAAGGGAAACTCCACACACCTCAGATTCCTCAAACTTGAGCCTCACCATCAGATGCAGTTTAGTGTCATACCCAGAATACCCCTTTTTGAGGTGGGGTCTTACTCCTCTGCAAAGGATACAGCATTTCAGAAGAGACTATTTCACTAACTTAATCAGAGGTTATTGTAACCATATAAGAAAATTTAAATGTTTCTTATTGTACAAATATGTTAGTCATTGTAACAGTTCCTAATCCATGCATTTCATTAAATCTAAAAATACAATTACTCTGTCAAAAAAAAAAAAAAAGACTTTTTTTTCCAACAAAAACTTTTCTCTATTTTGCCACCAAAATCTAGTGGGTTGGAATACCATCTATCCCGCATCATAGTCAGTAGAAGTCCAGTAGTCAAAGTGAACAGTCCAAGATATACTCTAGCCACTGAACCAAAATATCAGTCTCAAATTTCACAATGATAATCAAATTTTATCCTCAAAGAAATTTGTGACTGATACACAAGTAATCAATTAAAAAGAACAATATTAAAAGCATTTATGTACAAAGTACTCACACAAAAAAATTTCTAAATTAGTGCTTATTACCAAAAATAACACATAAAAATTCAAAGTATGTTCAACTCAACCTCTTGTTATTTATTGGTTTGCTTGTTTTATTTTATAATTCATTTAAGCATTAACCTTTTATCACAGTACCTGGAAGACTCTTCTGCTACAGTTATTTGGTTTCAAGTAAAGAATAGTTTGGTCTGGTTTGGTTTATGGTACATCAACCATTGTAGGTTATTTAATGCCAAATCCAGTTTATACATATATATTAAATATGATTTGTATATAGATTTTGTAGATAACATTCTTAAATGAACCTTGCACACAGTTAAATGGTTTCATGTATTGCTATATAACAGTCACAATTTAACATCAGTCATTTGTTTGCATATATTTTGTTTTATTTTACCCATAGATAGGACCCTATCAGGTGCTACTACTTCGGTTCAGAGTGGACCTGAGAGCAATGACAATGAAGGGGTACTCCACATTCCCCATATCTCCAAGGTTAGAGCCTCACCATCAGATGGTTTAATGTCATGTCCAGGAAGCAGGGGAGGGAGTCTTACCTTTCAACAGAGATGCAATCAGTATATTCTACAGCCCCAGCTGACAGAGCTGAAGTAAGGAATAATAATCCTTAGTAAACAATTACAGCTTCAAGTAATTATTCTTGATACAAATAACTTACAGTTGTCTGGCATCAAGTATTCTTATCTAATACAAATAATTTTCAAACAAATCTATTTGACCAATAGATGGGATCCTATCAGGTACTACCACTCCAGGTCATTGTGGACTTGGGTGTAATGGCAATGAAGGAGTAGTCCACACTTCCCAGAACTCTAAAACTGGAGCCTCACCATTAAATGTCTTTCACAAAATCTCTAACAGTGTCTATCTCCTCTTAAAGTAACATGACACAGGTAATATTGGGTTACATTGTACCAGTAACAAAAAAATTACTTACCTGATTGTAGATATGTAAATAAAGTGACATTTTGATAAAACATCTTCCAGTAGGACAGTGTAAGGAGAAATGGATTCATACCTTTCCCAAAGGTGTTATTTTGACATGAACACATGTAGCCTCAATCATAATTTAAACTTGCTTTACCAAACTATCAGGCAACATCACATTTCTTTGCAAATACTAAGTTGAGTCAAAAGTTTTGCATTATTTTGGTAACGTGAGGCACAATTCAATAGTACTGGATGCTTTTGCTGAGATCATTCATCTTTGCAGCTTTCAAATCACACAGAGTGAAGCAATGCACAATATGTTAGTGTACCAACTACCACAACCCTATCAACCACAGCGGGTACCTTCCACAAATTGAATTGCTTCAGTCATGTTTTATATACATGCCATAAACTAGCACTCCCCAAAATACTGCAAAACTTTTTACCTATCCAAGTAGTATTCAGTTTTAAACTGAATTATAATTAGTTATTGATTATATATTTTTGGTTTTAACTCACTTGTAGAGATTTAAAATGTCCTTCTTTATTACTTGCATCATGTTCAGGATGGATGTAAGAAGATCTAACTCAGTTTCCTATCAATATAAGAAAAAGCACATGAAAAAGCAATCAACTTAAAATACATTCAAAAATAATGACAATGATTGAATATTACTTTTTTTTCCATTGGAGGTAATATCAGGTTTTGGCATTCTTGGTCAGCCATACTTCAGCTGTTACATCAGCAAATTTTTATCACATACTGGTAAGCAATATAAACACTAAGTGCAACATGTCTTGTCATTTGTTTATTTTTTGCCTATCCATACTGCAATCCCCTGATTAAATACTTGAGCCAGGCTTTCATCAAATTCATAAGTAAAGCTAGAGATATAGTGTGAAATGTTTTGTCTTCTTTGGTCATCCATATTTGTTCTCCGATGTGATGCTCATAAATTTAAACAGACTTTCATTACACATGAGTAAGAAAAGTGAAAAAAAGCACATTTCATGCATTACAAAGTAATGGACAGTGGCTTACATACATATATATGATTAAAATAAGTGGAAAAGATTTACCAAAATCGAACATTATATATATATATATATATATATATATATATATATACACACCCACCCACACACATACATACATACATGCATGCACACAGACACACCCACCCAATTATTCAATATTTTGTGTGTGATTTTTCGGACACTTATCCTCATCTTTATTGTAGTTAGTTGTAACAACATTTTGCCTGTTATATCCTCCAGCCTTCATCAGGTGTCCCTTGTTTATCTGGACATAGAAATGATTCAATGCCCTGTTTGATCAACAGTCAAACTTTAAAAATGATTTCCAAGGTTGAATTATTTCTATGTCCAGATAAACAAGGGACACTTGAGGAAAGCCAGAGGATACAGCAGCTAAAAAGTTGTGTTATAACTAACAACATTAAAGATGAAGACAACAGTATGAAACATTACACACAAAATATTGCACATCAAGCCTTATCTCAAAAATTCAAACAGATAAGATAATTATCATTAAAATTTACAGTTAAGATCATTCAAATCAGTAAAATATAGCTGTCTATGCATAAGAATCCAAAGCAATATCACAATATTTCAACTATAAAATAAAACAGAGTAAAAACTCATGACTAAGTTTCATATCCCAGATCTTCAAGTGAGCTTATATTGACATGTCTAAAGTCTATTCTTCTTTTTCCAAAGACCTAAGTGCAAAGTGAACTTAAGCAGCCTCAAATCCACTAATTTTCTTAAAGATCAAAGAGTAGTATTTTAATTAGGTATCTTACAAAAAGATTTTTATTTAAAAAATTAAAATGATCATATTTATACATCAGGTTTTTCTTATTTTGTATTTATTTTGAGGAATTATTAAATTTTAGACTCTTCAAAATAATATTTTTCATCTAAATATTTTTCATTTTATTGTTTTTTTTTAAAATAACTGTAAAATTTCCAGATACTACAATTGAATCCTAGACAGAAGAGCCATGCAGTGCACTTTTATCCTAGGCACAGATCCTACACTTGGACCCAAGGCACGGATGCTATACTTGAACCTGAGGCACAGATGGGATGCTACGCTCTTCAGCAAAATTGTCAATTCATACATAATCTTATTTTTTATGGGAAATAATAGATACAAGATCTAAAATGCAAGATAATTTTGTTAAAACTAAAAACAATGAAAAACTGACAATGATGTAGAAAACTAAAAACCAAGGATTTAGCCGATTTATAGAAATTTAAAAAAATATGGTAAAAATGATAATTCATTATTTCTTATTCTTTTCCAATTAAGTTCTTGATGATTATAATGATTATGATCATTATATATCAAATTTGATGGCTTATAAAACACACCTCAATTTTGAGCAGGCATTAAATAAATAAACAGGTTTAAACTACTAATGTCAGGTAAAAAGTTTTCATTTGACATTTTTAACTCTCTCCACAATCAGGTCATTTTTAAAGTTTCATATATATTCAATGTTGAAACTTAATTTTCTTCTTGACTGGTGTTATTTCAAATGAAATACTGGTAAGTATTACCGTTATACATTGTTACCTTAGAAAAGAGTAACTATTGTTTGTGTAGAAGCGATCATTACCTTGTTTACATTTGTGGGGATGTTTGCAGTTCAATTTAAGGGCCACTACCGCACTATAACTAGACTAGCCAGTAACCCAAAATTGACCATTGAACTTGTAAGATGTAGGGTGATTTTCTAGGACATTTTTTTGAAAAAAATATGTCTTATAAGCCGTCAAATATGGTAATCATTATAATACTGCTCACATGCTTATAAGATTGAAGTCTTTATTTGATCCACTGCTAACATACTAGTGACTATTATGTAACTGATATAAGTTCTTCCTTTGGATATTTACTTACCCAACTGCGTTTGCCTTTCTTTGCAAGAATTGATAATAAAAGAGAAACCATCATTGAACATTGTTTGCTGCTTGTTACAAGAGTGGTGATTCTGAAATAAGAAAGAATTATCATTTAGTAACTAAAAGAACAATTTTGTGCCATACATTTTAAAATTGTCAGTGAAAATGTAATATCTGATGCCTACTGATTTATTGAAAAATGGGGAATTCATTTTGAATGTATGACTGATTTTAATGGCATTTCAACTTGTCTAGAAGTTAGGAAATTGTGTTCATTGCACATCAACTTTTTTTGTACAGTTATTTCTTAAGAGGTACTTTTTTGGGCACACAGTTATGTGATATCAAGTATTCCTATCAATTATAAAAAAAATTTACACACAGTTGTATGGTTTCAAATAACTAATAATAATCCTTAGTAAAGAATCAAACAGTTTTAGTTGACCCACAGATGGGACCCTAACTGGTACTACCACTTCAGATCAAAACTCTCACCTTGCCATCACATGCAGTTTTGTGTCATACCCATGACATTCCATTTGTTTACAATCAGCATATTTTAAGCCCTACAGACAAGGCATATTTTGCATATAGTTAAATTAGCAATAAAACTTCAACTCAAAAACATTTTAATATGTTATTTTCTATAAGATTATAATATTTTCCCAATCTATTTCATGTTACAAATACAAGACTATCATCATTTTTTTTCTTTTTTGATATTAACATCCCATAAAAATCAATTTAAAAGTTCTTGATACCACTTACTTGGAAAGAATGGTCAACTCCCTGCAACTGGCGTTCTTTCGATTCAGACGAGAAATGACTGATGATATGTTCTTCTGGAGATACTCCAAGAGTATAGGAATATGAGGTTTGAGAATTTGAATACCAAGTTCTAAAAATAAAAAAATAAAAAAATAAAAAAATAAAAAAAACATTAAAAAAGTAACTTGAAAAATGCAAAAGTTATAACAACAAAACTGTGGGAAGTCACAATGGCATAGAAGCTAAAATGCTCGACTGAGTAAGCAAGTTAAACTACTGTTGTACTATTGTATTCACTTTCAGCCTAATACCTTTGAGAAAGGTATGAATCCCTCTTGTTCCTCCAGCTACTCTCCTACCACTAGGATGGCTTTGGCAATGAATAACCCACAAAGATTGATACACCATTAAACAACCAAACAAAACCAACAACATCATTCAGACTTTCTTTCGTAAATCTAAATCTTTTAGGGTAGAGAAATGCCAGAACATTTCCATTAATCCTAAGCTGCATTGACCATTTATGAAGTATTTGACAGTTGAATATTACCTTTCTCCATCAGAGATTTTCATTTTGTCAAAGTATTATTCTTGAATAAACGTACACTAACTTCTGATTAAGTTCCTACAAGGGTAAGTCAGAGGCTTTGCAGTATTTTGGTACATGCGAGTTTGCAGCTTGTATGTCACATGATCAAAGCAGTTCAAGCCATTGAAGGTACCAACTATGATTGATAGAATTATAGTAGTTGGTGCACCGACACATTGTGCATTGTTCCACCTCATGTGCGATTTGAAAGCAACATAGATAAAACATCTAATTTGAGAACTTATGCTTTACAAATTTTAACTGGGCCATAACACCATAGAAGTAACCAAAAACATTTGTTCAGCCAAAAGTAAAGTGCAGCTGATTACAATATTGTAACCAGATGGTTTAAGAACCTTGACAATCAAGCAGGGTCAGGAAGGCCTAATACATTAGATTCCAAGACAATGCTCCAAACACATAGAGGCAAATCTGGTGAGGAGCACTTGAGTAGCACTATCAGGCAAGCTCAGCATCTCAGTCTAGAGTGGTTCATCACCTTCACAACCTCCCCAAAAGCATCTAGAGCTGTTGAATTGTGCCTCAAATTGCCAAAATATTGCAAAATTTTTTACTCATCCTAGAAAAAAAATGTTTTTTTTATAATTCCAAGAAGAATTATAATTTTAAGAGAGTTTTTTTAGACTATTGAAGATTGCAGTTTAGTATCATATCAAAGACACCCCTTATGCAAGGGATACAGTCAATGAATTCTAAGCCCTACAAACAAGCCATATATTTTTCTAAGTTCAGTTTTATTTTAAAACTATCCTTCAGAGCAAATTTCCCTAATTAGAATGTTTTTATTCTTACAAATTTTTCTAACAACCTCCTCATTTCAGACAAAAGTCAAGGATGTATTACTACAATAATGCACTATTCATAATTGTAAATGTTCACATTAGGAAAAAAGAAAGAAAAAAAAATGAAACATACCTTGTTTGTCTCGGCTATAGCTTGGGCATCCATTTAAGACAAGTATTTCTTTTGATAAATCTTTTTTCTCCTCATTTCCTTCTTCTTCCAATTCCTCTTCTTCCATTTTAACTTCTACAAGTTGATCTTCTCCTTCTTCAGCTATTCCAACAGAGATTAAATTGTAGATCATTTCCATGACAACATGCAACACACTCTTACTGATACCTTTGCTACTCAATAGCTGAAATATATAAGGCATGGCAGAGATTTCTGTCCCTTCAGCTTTTCTTTTCAGGAGGCAAGGGAAAAATCTGAAAATCAACCAATACAAACAATGATTTAGAATATGAAACCAGGTAAAAAAAATTCAGTGATTTAAAAATTGTTCTTGTATTTCAAAGGAATCATTTTTTAAATTCATACCTTGGGGATTTTGTCCAAGCATGAAGGAAATTCAACAAATAAGTTGGAGTTTTGAGACTTTCAACAGGCAAAGATTGAATCTGAAATCAAAATGATAAAAAAAAAAGGAAAAATTAAGAAAAAAAATTACAAAGCTGTTAGCTTATTTCATGATGAGAATAAAGAATATTTTTTGGTAAGATGAAAATAGTAACTTTAAATATATCTGCTTCTTGTCATGTTTACCTTTACGACAGAAAAAAAGAAATCAAGCCATAAAAATTTTACATTAAGTACATAAACTGAATGGAGAAAATATAGGGCATTTAAAAAAAAAATTATATTATTTGAGATGTACAATGTGTTTCAGAAAAATTGATATTTCATAATCTTATAACTTGGCCAATCCTCATTTAAATGATCTCAAATTTTAACAGTATATATAGAAAGAACTCAAAATTCTATGTTTGATGCTGTATGTTTTTTTCTTTTCAAGAAAAGGCATTTAAATGTTAAACATAGAATTTTGAGTTGTTTCTACACATGCTGTTAAAATTTGAGATCATTTTAACAAAAATTGGTCAAATTAGATTACAAAATGATATCAATTATTTTAAAACCTTTTGTACATCTCAAATAATATCAAATATTTTGAAACACCCTGTATATTTCGGTATTAAGCTTCATCTATTAATTTTTTTTAAATTAAGTGGCTTTATCTAAAAAAACAACTTAAAAAGAATTTGGTAGACAAAGTGTCAAAAGACAACATGCTGATCTGAATAATGTTTTATGATCCCTTATCACAAAAAAGGTAATAATATTCTTCTTGAAATTTTAAAATCTTTCTTTTTGATGTTATATACTCATTCATTTAATTTTTAATCAATTGACAATGATTATATATATATATATATATATATATATATATATATATATAAAAAGATAAATGCAAATGAGGAAAATTTGCAAGAAAAAGTGCTCAACACTGCTACAGGAGAGCAGGTCTAAAACATCAAAAAATATCCAATTATGAACACTAGAGGTCAGTTCTTTTAAGTTTCATGAGGTCTGCACCATCATCCAATGGAAAAGGGAGAAAAGTAGCCAATAAATCATAATTATACAATGGTGTAAAATCATGTGCTACGATAGAAGTACATGTGACACTTACACATTCAAATAATATGTAAATATATGGAAAATCAACTGATTTCTGTTCTAAAAAAAAATGTTAATTTTTGTATGAAAATAGGCTTGAGAGGCTGTAATTTTTGTATCTGTTTTTTTTTGCATTTATTGACCTATCAGTACGTTCATTTGGGATGTCATCTTTTTAAAAATCTCTTTGAGATGGCAGATGATAACATTTGAATTGCCTCACAAATTTTGAAGGATCAAAACTCAAGATGATTTTCCCACTTAGATTGTTAAAAAATACATTTTTTAACCAATTACAATCATAAATAAATCAATTCACTTTTTATCTAATTTGGAGCCTATATAAATCTTATAAATAAAATGATGAAGTGGATAAACTATCAGTATATATAGATTCTTTTCTACTCAAAATTTTCGTTTTTATTTCTCTTGAGTATATTTGCTATTCTCCAACATTAAAAAAAAGAAAAATCAATTCTTCAGAATTGGTTTAGTTTTAATATTGCTAAACTATAAAATATCAGTAGTAAATAAAAGTCCAAACGAAGAAGAAGCATTTGAACTCAGGAGCCAAGTGGAAGAAATATGTCAATATTGGTCAGTATGTCTTTAAGTCCAATTTAAAATGCTGAATTTTACAAAATGTTATGCTGTATTTTGTTTGTGAAATAATGCTTAAACTATGCGTTTTAAATGTAAAGGCACGCTTACTCTACTATAAAGCCAATTTGATATTAAGCCTATCCACATGTCAGCGAACAAGGCAGAATGTTTTTGAATATCTTCTATCGAATAATTTAAAAATTCGTAAAGAAAGCCCTAACAGTAGTTTAGAAGAAAAAGCCTAGAACGCCTAATGCTACCACAGGCCCCCCCCCTAAGAGAAAAAAAAGAAAAAGCTCTATAATTCCTGAAGCCTGCTAGGTCCCCAACTGTAGGAAGGAAAAAAAAAAAAAAAAAAAATGAAAAACCCAGGAAGAGTCCCAATACAGCCAAAAAAGTATAAGTCAGTACTAGTGAAAGTCATACGAAAGTACCTTAATGTTGGACTTTAACTAAGTTAAAACTTAAAACAAATTTACCCCCCCCTTTTTTTTTTATTTTTTATTTATTTTTTTTTTTTTTTATTACTATTATTATGTACACATGGGAAGCAGCATGATGTACGTAAAGGTATTTGAATAAACCCATGGACGACCAAACTCAATACCCAAATGGGTCCTGGACATGAGTTTGACGACTTTTCGCTCAGGATCGCCAGTTCGATTGGGGAACTACTGCTGCTCCTCTATAAGAGTGGCTACTATAGAAGAGAATAAAACAGCCATCGAAAGATAACCATGACCCACACTCAAACCACTTACACAAACCGCATCGCTCTTCGCGCGGGTAAAAAAGGGGCGCGTCCTGCTGAGGTTGGAGCCCTGGCCTCGGTGTTCGAAAAATCAGCTACAGAGCTCAAACAATCAAAACTACTAAAATGCAAGCAAACACTACAAATAGCCACATTTAACGTAAGAACCTTAAATAGAATAGGACAACTCCCAGAGCTAATCGCATCGGCCGAAGAACATAAAATAGACATAATATGCATACAAGAACACAGATACACGCACACAGAAGATATCAAATATCACGAAACTGGCAATGGATGGTCGCTCGCCACTGTATCCGCATGGAAAAACTGTCAACGCCGCAGTAGGAGGGGTAGGATTGCTTATAGGACCTAGAGCACTAAAAACGCTTAATAGCGTTGAGAAAATACAGCCTAGAATGATGGCAGCTACATTTAACGGAAACCCCAGAGCAACAATCATCTCATGCTACAGCCCCACCAATGTTAGTGAAGAAAATGAAATAGTCACCTTCTACGATGAGTTATCCTCATTAGTGCATAGCATCCCGAAACACAACATGCTAGTCATTGGCGGAGACATGAATGCACAAATCGGGAAAAACGGAAACAACAAATACAGCCTCCACAACACGTCAAATAGAAATGGGCAACATCTAACAGATTTCATGATAGAAAATAGATTAGCATGCCTCAATACAAACTACCAAAAAAGAGAGGGCAAACTATGGACATACACGTACGCAAACAATACTAAAGCTCAGATAGACTACGTCCTTATAAACAAGAAATGGAAGAATAGTGCATTGAATTGCGAGGCATACTCCTCTTTTGAGGGTGTGTCCACCGATCACCGAATAGTCACGGCGAAAATACGGTTAAGCCTACGAAAAAACGACAAACGAACAGCGACCACCAAACACTATGACTGGGCCCTATTAAACAACAAAGATGTAAGAGATAAATACGTATTAGAATTAAGAAACAGATTCGAAACACTACAAGAAAAGACAGAAAAAAGTACACCAAACGACGAATACGAAAATTTCGTCAATGCACACCTCGAGGCAGCAGCAAAATACATTCCAATAAAAATTAAAACTAAATATAGAGTCCCATGGGAAACTTTAGCGGTGAGAGAAAAACGTGCACTAGTGAAAACAGCCTCCAAAAACTATCGAAAAAACCCAACAAACACAAATGCCTTAAAACTAAAAACGGCACAATATCAATTAGCAGGCATATATATAAAGGAACAGACAGAATACATTCAAAATCAGATAGATAAGATTAGAGACTCGGTGGAAGATAGACAATCTAGAATTGCCTGGCAAACAATAAACGAAGTGAGCAGAAGAAAGAACACAGCCAAAGCAAAACTTAAAGCAGCAAACCAACAAGAAAGAATAAAACTGTGGAAACAGCACTTCGAAAACTTACTTGGAAACCCACCAAAAATAACACATGAACCAATCACCAGAATAATTAGCAAACAATTAGACATTAAACTTGGACCGTTCACACAAGAAGAACTCAGAAAAATTAAAAATAGGAAAGCTGCAGGGCTGGACGAAATTCCCCCGGAAGTATGGAAGACCAGACAATTCGACGACATACTGCAACGCAGTATACAATCAAAATCCGATAGATAGATGGACGAAGGGATGCATACTCCCCTCCCCAAAAAAGGGGGACCTCGGATTAGCCAAAAACTACCGAGGCATAACACTTACATCCATAGCTGCCAAAATCTACAATGCCCTACTGCAAAACCGAATAGAACCCAAAATCGACAACATACTTAGAAAAAACCAAAATGGCTTCCGAAGAAATAGATCCACGACCTCACAAATATTAACCATCCGCAGAATCCTTGAAGGTGTACGGGCAAAGAACCTACAAGCGACATTAATATTTGTCGACTTTACCAAGGCTTTCGACTCCATTCACAGAGGAAAGATGGAACAAATCCTACTAGCGTACGGCATACCTAAAGAAACCGTAGCGGCAATAACGATTCTCTATAGAAACACTAAAGTAAAAGTACGATCACCAGATGGAAACACAGAATACTTCGACATTGTAGCAGGAGTACTACAAGGGGACACGCTGGCTCCGTATCTCTTTATCATTTGTCTAGACTACGTACTTAGAACATCGATTGACAAAATCAAAGAGAATGGCTTCGAACTGACGAAGAAAAGAAGCAGAAGATACCCCGCAACAACAATTACCGACGCCGACTACGCCGATGACATAGCGATACTGGCAAATACACCTGACCAAGCCGAAACACTTCTGCATAGTTTGGAACGAGCAGCAGCAAGCATAGGCCTCCATGTTAATGCACACAAAACGGAATATATGTGCTATAACCAAACGGGGGACATCTCCACTCTAAAAGGAACCCCTCTTAAACTAGTAGACAAATTCACGTACCTAGGAAGCAGCGTCGAATCAACCGAAAAGGACATCGAAACGAGGGTAACGAAAGCATGGACAGCTATCAATAGGCTATCGACTATATGGAAATCAGACCTAACCGATAAAATGAAACGCAGTTTCTTCCAGGCAGCGGTCACATCGATACTGCTATATGGATGCACTACATGGACGCTAACAAAACGGCTGGAGAAGAAACTACATGGCAATTACACAAGAATGCTGCGTGCAATCCTGAACAAGTCCTGGCAACAACACCCCACAAGACACCAACTGTACGGCCACCTGCCCCCTATCACGAAAACTATTCAAGTTAGGCGAACCAGACATGCAGGACATTGCTGGAGAAGCAGAGATGAACTCATAAGAGATGCAAAAGCAGGACGACCAGCACGAACGTACATTCAGCAGCTATGTGAGGATACAGGTTGTTGTCCTGAAGACCTACCTAGGGCGATGAACGATAGGGAGGAGTGGCGAGAGAGGGTCAGGGATATCCGTGCTGCCAGCACGATATGATGATGAATTTGACAAACAAAATATTAACTTTTTGTTTGTTGACATTTTTTGTGCTGGAAATATTTGTACTAATATAAAAATCTATGCCTACGAATCTTTTTATTGTCTTCTATACAAATTGACATTAGCATTATAAACATTACTTTTGCACTACATAGTAACATAGATAGGAAGACCACATATACAAAAAATACACTGTTTGTTTAAGGCTGAACAAAACTTCTACATTGAATGCATGAAGTTTTCTTTATCTTAATGTAAATATTGGGGTATATTTACACTCTAACTAATATCTTTTTTTTACACAAAAATACATTGTAACTTATGTTTTTCAACAAACTTTTCACTCAAGTTAAAGAAATAAATTTTTTTGAATTTGTAGAACAGTGTTTTATTTAATCATTTACACAATTATATATATATATATATATATATATATATATGTGAGAGAGAGAGAGATGTATCTTAAATAAACTGTACAAGCACACACAGCCTAAAATCAGCATAAGATTTGCTTTCAATGCTCGATTGATTTTAATGCCATATCAACCCATCTAGGCTTATTTTATGCCTAGAGGTTAGGGAATTACATTTATATTTTTTGTGTCACTGATTCTTAAAAATTGCTCTTTTTTTTTTTTTTTACATGGTCCTATCGAATACAAATAATTATTAAACAGATCTATTTGACCAATAGATGGAATCCTAACAGGTACTACCACTCCATGTTAGAGTAGACCTGGGAGTAATAGCAATGAAGAGGTACTCCACACTCCCCAGGACTGGAGTCTTACTATCAGATGCATTTTAGAATCATACTCAGGACAGCCCCTTCCCTATTACTATTCTGCAGGGGATACTATCAGCATATTCTACGCCCTGCCAATGGGGAGATTTGCTTTCAAGTTTCATGATGATTAAAATAAAATCCACTGGAGCGCATCTTTTCATTACTACATTTGAATTAGTTCAAATTAATGAAGAGAAAATGTGCTCGGCATCTATTTACTGACCTTTGGCCACACAACCACATCAAACAGTGAATCCATCTCACTTGGGCTGTAAGGATAAGCTTTAAATATATCAAAGAACTGAAAAATAAAAAAAGAAACAAATTCAAAATACACATTCAAAATTAAACTGTAATCTTCGTTTTTTTCCTAACATATTCGTTAAGTCTATATAACATAAAATGTAATTTCATTTTGGAGTGGCAAATATACAATCTACAAAGTTGCAGATTACTTATAAGAATATATTCAACCTTTTCCATTTGAATTTATTAGAAAACAAATTTCAGTAGTTTAAAGCCAATATTTTCATTAGATTTTATTTTGCATTTAAACAAGTTTATGATCTTGATCTCATTATCACAATATGTCAGACAATTCATTTCCCATCCTTCATCAGGTACTTAAATACATAAAAAAAAGGAAAAATGACTAATGGTTCTTGTTTGTGTATCAAGTGTTAGATCTGTATACCATGTAACATGCATATACATTTAACAACCAATTACTTTAAGATAGCTTCATACCCCTACTTGTTGGAAGTGAGTTTTATCTTTGAGCTCTATTAAAGTTTTGTATATTTCTTCTTAGATTACTATCAATGGCCTGTAGATACGGTGCCATGTATTTGTCGCTGCCTCCCACCAGACACGACTTGACACAAGGTCAAAAGCCCGAAGGCCGATTAAAGTGGGGATAAAGGGGAGGGGAAGATCGGGAACGAGCCGAGACTCAAACCCTGCTTGTCTGTGCTGCTCATCGGCTCACTTAGTGCAATGTGAGCCTGATGAGGCAAGCAGTTTCACGAACCCAAATGTGGGTCCGGGCAAGTATGCCAGTTTGCGGCTTAAACTAGACGCATGGTCTAGTGCCGTACAAGGGGGACAAAGGAGACAAAAGTGCAGTTCGCCCACCCGAAGGTAGCCTAGTCGAAACTAGGTGCCTAATTAAAGGCCCCAAGTCTGCCATTGTTCTTTTTCCAGGGCCACGCTCCGGACCGAAGTCCAGAACACGGTGCCAGTGTAAACAAATAAATTGTTAGATCCTTAGGATTATGCTTAATTATAGCTGCCTATATATTCCAAGAAACATCTGATCCATTTGATATATTAGCAACCATTTTCCTGACAACATTGTCTAAAAAAAATAAGTTTTCTTTTTTCTTTGTGATAAAGGTTGAAGTTATAAATAATATATTTACAAAGGCTGAAGAATATATTAGTGAAAACATTATATTAATATTAAAAACATAAAGGGGATAAGTTGTCCAATCAATATCTGGTATGTTAATGACTTTTCTCAAAGTTGTAAACAGTAGAATAAGAGGTTTCTAAAACCTAGTTTGAAATGCAGCACAGCTGACGTTAGTTGCTAGGTCGGTTGTTTTATTTTACAGCATATCAACTCTTCTTGGGTCGTTTGATACCGAATCAAATCATTTTGATAAAAACTTTGTTTTAGTTTGGTTTTATAGCATATTAATTTTAATAGGTTATTTAATGCCAAATCCATTTTTATACATATAAACAGTTCTATTTCAAACAATTTAGTTTATCATGAGTACACAGTTTAAATGTCAAACACAGTTCTATTTCAAACTATGCAGTTTAGTCAACTAAGTTAAATAGTTCCAAGTATCACTATGTATCGCAAACAACATCAGTCATTCATTTACACACAGTTAAATGTAAAAACAGTTCAGTTTAGCATAAACACACAGTTTAGGTCTATTTGACTCCTAGATAGAACCCTATCAGGTGCTACTACTCTGGGCCAGAGTGAACTTGGAAGCAATGGCAATAAAGAGGTAGTCCACATTCCCAAAACTCCAGCATTACTGGAACCTCACCATCAGATTGTTTCATGTCATATCCAGGACACTTGTTGGGAGAGTCTTACCCCTCGGCAGAGAGGGAGTCAGTGTGTTCTGCAGCCCCTGATGACTGGGCCAAGCTAATGTTAGATGGACAAATAATGAAATACCCTATGTGCATACATTGTAATAATTTAGAAAGAATACTAAAAATTTTGGGATTAAATTTGAAACAAAAAATTATTAAGAAAAAAGAATTTTTAACCGTTTAGGTTTGGTTTGTTTGGTTTTATGGCATATCAACCTTTGTAGGTTATTTAACGCCAAATCCATTTTTATGTAAATAATCAGTTCTATTGAAAACAGTTCAGTTTAGCATAAGTACACAGTTTAATTGTCAAAAACATTTCCATTTCAAACTATTCAAGCAGTTATATGTAATAATTCAGTTAAGTGTAAATACAGTTTTAATGTCGAAAAACAGTTCAATTTGAAATAATTCAGTTAAGCATAAGCACGCAGTTTAAGAGTAAGTACGGTTTAATTGTCAAAAACGTTTCTATTTCAAGCTATTCAGTTTACTCAATTCATTTTAGCATAAGTATGCTGTTAGTTCTATTTAACCCATAGATAGGGCCCTATCAGGTGCTACCACTCCGGGCCAGAGTGGACCTGGAAGCGATGGCAATGAAGGGGTACTCCGCATTCCCCAAAGCTCCAGCACTGCTGGAACCTCACCATCAGATTGTTTAGTGTCATATCCAGGACACTCGTTGGGGGGAGGGTCTTACCCCTCTGCAGAGAAGCAGTCAGTGTATTCTACAGCCCCAGCCGACTGGGCAATTTAACAGTTTTAATCCATAACTAATTCTATACAAATAATAGTAAAACCTCTCAATCTTATGAACAATCATGAAAGATACATTTTTTTTTGTCATTTTGCCTTTAAATAGAAAGTCAGGTTTTGGCCGACATTTATAAAAAACAAACAAAAAAAACATAACTATTCTCATCACAGCTTCTTCAAAAGTCAACAAAATAAAAAATTTTTTTCTACCTGAAAGAGTCTGGTGAGAGACATCTTATAAACAGTTTTCATCTGTACTAAAGCTTTGTGGTAAATCTTATGTTTGTTGCCTAAACAAACTTTACCAGTAGCTGCAATGCCAAGAATCACCTTCAACAATTTGGGCAGATAAACTGTGATGTAGTGACCCAATTTTCTCATAATCAGAAGAATAAGATTCAAAAAACTGTAAAAAAAAAAAAAAAAAAAAAAAAAATGAAGTGAAATATTTCAAATGACTATCAAAAATTTGTAATTTTTTACAAGTTGAAAGGAAAAATTTGTTTCTGGAAAGAAAAAAATGTATTTGAACCAAGTTAACCAAGCATAGATACGAACATAGCAAGGCAGAATTAGTTGAGTTGGTGACATGAAAATTAGCAACAAAATTTAATTGTAAGATTAATCAAAAGAAAAAAATAGAAAATTAAATAGACACCCAAAATGTTTGTTCTTATCTGATTATTGAAACCCAAAAAAGAAAATTATAAATTCTTTTACACAAACTGCAAATCTGGAAGATCAAATAAATATCAATGAACTAGACCGTATTTTTTCCCCTTGGGGTAGTAAATAGGGGTATAATAAAAGTTCAGCACCACCCAAAACTGTAATGACACCAGACTTCAAATTAAGTACCCCAAATTAGACAAGTCAAAAAAAGAAAACAACAAATTCTCCTACTTAGACTCCAAGTCTGGCAGATCAAAGAATCTTTTTTAGATGTTGAATTGTGGGTCGTTGGCCTAATGAGTAGAGTGTTTGCTAATGGTCCAGTGAGACTAGGGTCCAATCCCAGGTTGAGTCATACCAAAGACTCAAAAAATGGTACTTGATGCCACCTTGCTTAACACTCAGCATTATAAGGTATGGATCAAGGGTAAAATGGAGCAATCCAGGGAAAGGAGTAGCGCCCTCCCCTACACCTTAGTGTGGTAGCAATTGAAAAGGGAGACTTCGGGTCACTCTCGATTATGGTCGCCAACTTTACTTATACCAGACAACCTGTAAAAATGAAGATTAATTTTTTTTTAAAGACTGTAAACAGGGGGAAATAAAAAGAAAACCTGATTGAATTAGAGATAAAGGACCTTGCAGATTCCTAATGAATTTTATGATGGCCAGAGACTCAACCAATCAAATGGAGATTGGGTAATAAGGCTGATTCTGGGAGGGGAATGGAGAATTTGACACACGCCCAGGGGCAGGTTAAAGCCCCTCAAGATTTGCATGAATAAACATATTCAAAAAGGTCCAGTCAGAAAGGGTAGTAAAGGAAGCAACCGACACAAGGCTAGAGAAGCCAACATGACTTAAGACATCACCAGGTGCAATGGAAACAGGGCAGAGAAGACCAATAGCAGTCAAGGAAAGATTCAGGTGGAACCCAGACTTTGGGTGAAGATACTGAGGCCAACAGAAATTGATGAAGTTTCAACAGTAAAATTAGAAGAGTTAATAACACTCACCACAAATTTAAGCCACATGATTTCTTTTAATGAGTTAAGAAGTAATAAAATAAAACCCTTGACTCAAAGTCAACTTAGCTTTGTGTTAATTATTAAATCTGTGATCAATAGGCAATCATGTACACAGCTTGAACCAAAAACAAAGTGGTGATCCCGGTTAAGAACAGAAAGTAATATCCAACTCAAAAGTTTCACATGATATAGGAACCAATAATTATGATGAAGGGAGCATCAGGCTCAAAAATTAGTAATAACACAAACAAATTTCAAAAATCATACATGCTCCTATTAAAGAGGCAGACAGATTTAAGGCTCTTAAAAATGGTCTCAGAATCATCACACAGGATAGTGACCTAGAGGGTAAAAGTATTGGTTAAGAGATTCTTGTTAAATTCCACTTGAGAGGCTAAAGTTCATTCCCTCATATAAGATAATCCAAAGCATGAACAGAGGAATCAGAAAAATCTACCAGGACGGATTTAAAAAAAACGACTCAGTTCAAAATTCCTCAGCAATGACAAAAGTCATTTGTTTGCATACAGCTATATAGTTACAAGTAACTAATAATAATACATATAATTCTTAAATGGATTTATTTAACTCATAGAAACGACGAACAGATATCTTGAAGTAATGGCAATGAAATAGTACTCCACTCTTCAGATCTCCAGAACTGGAGCTTCACCATCAGATGCAGTTTAGTGTCATACCAAGAACACACTGTTTGGCACTGTATGTGGGGGAGGGGGTCTTGTCTTACCCATCTGTAGGGCATATATTTGTTTACAGTGTCAACTGTCATCAGGCATACTTGACAAAACTGTTATTTCACTATTCATGTTTACCAAACTAAAGTTATCAGTCACATGACATCATAATACTTTCCTTTTGCCTGAAACTCTGAGTCATTTTCATTCATCCATAAGTTGTTTAGACTAACCTTTTTACACTTGTTGATTTAATCGACACATTTTAACCAATGAACTCTACATCCTTCTTCAAATCCATTAGTTAAAATGTAATAAAACCAACAAGAATAAAAAAATGTTTGAACAACTCATAGAAGATACAAATATCCTTTCAGCAAAATCAGATTTTGAACCTTACCTCTGCATTACTTTGGGAGGTAACATATTTCTTAAGTCCACAGATGCCATCAATTCAGGAATGGTGACATCTATAAATGATAAAAAGAAAAATATGATAATATAATCAGAAAATATTTGAGTTATGCATCAGTGCCATGATAGTTACAAAATGGTATTAATATATTGATAATATAAAATATTTCTCAGGTATTATTTGTGCTTATATAATAATGTTAAGTTTAAGAAAGGGTGTCTCTTGCAATATATAGACTATTACTACTGTAATTTTACCAAGCCATTGGCCTAATGAGTAGAGTGTTCGCCAGTGGTCCAGGACACCGAGGTTTAATCCCAGGTCGAGTCATACCAAAGGTTCAAAAAATGGTACTTGATGCTGCCTTGCTAAGCACTATAAGGTGACTATCAAGGATAAATTGGAGCAATCCTGGGAACGGAATAGCGCCCTCCCCTACACCTTGGTGTAGTAGCTATTGAAAAGAGAGCCTTCGGGTCACCCTCGACTAAGGCCGCCAACTTTACTTACTTTTTTATTACTGTAATGACTTCAAGTTTCATTAGGTGTCTCCACACATGTGGCCTTGTGCCAGACAAAGTTATACTTAATAATTACCAATTTATCACAGATAATGATAATAATAATAAACAACTTACCAGCAAGAAATTCTTCACAAGGCTTCAAGACTAAGTCAATGAATACAAGTTGCTCTTCCAATTTACAACCACAAAGAAATGAGAAAACCTGCCCTTTTTTAGAAACTGTGATCTTCTTATTTTGCAGAGTGCCATACAGAATTCTGGAATAATAGAAAAAGCAATGCATATGTATTTAAATACAAAAAATAAAAAGTAACCAAAGTTTTTATTGCCTCATTCAAAAGAGAATATTTTAACTATGATTTTATGTAATGTAGAATCAAAGCTATTTTGTATCAGAATCAAAAGTTAAAATGTGAATCACATTATATGCAAGTGTAATACAAGATGATTCAGAAAAATGCTAACACCCTTATGAGCAGAGATAGGCTAGCAGACCATTGTTATTGAGTTTGATTTTCATTAGGTGCTCCATATTTCTGGAGTTGTAAATTAAGCTATGCTTAGTAAATAATAACTACTGCAATAAATGTAAACAGCAAAAAATTTGGTAGATTAAAAAATACCTTGTTAATATGGACATCACGGTAGTTCTATGATATTCCTCCACAATGCAGCATTCAGAATCAGCATTGAACAGTGCCAGTTCATCTCGGAAGGTCTTCTCCTCAAGAATGCGCATAAAATTTTCCCTTAAAAAAAAAAAAAAAAAAAAAAAAAAAAAAAATTAAATAAAAATAATAGAGAAAGAGAAATCTAAAATTTTTATCAAATACCAAAAATCAAATAATCTTGACCTCTGGATTTTGAGATGAAATAGAGATTTAGAAAATTAGACTATGATATTTCATTTTTGTTTGGTAATTTCATTTTCTTTTTTAATTTAATTTTTCCTTCAACACTTGTGATTATAAATCAACTAAATCTCCCATTATCAATCAAAAGCAGTTATAAAAAAGATGTTATAGAAAAATGGATTTGAAATTACACTTGGATATAAATAATTGCAGAGAGAAAAAAAATAAATGAAAAGAACAAAACCTTGAATGAGTTTGTCTCCCTTCGGCTGCAGATAAAATCAAGTCGGTTCTCTTCAGTCAGAAGGGAGACAACCTCACTTTGTTGTCTTTCATTCATTGCTACCTTCGGAAACATCCGATGAGCTAGTCAATTATCAGCATTTTTTTCTGTTTGAATGTACCAAAAGTGCAAATAATTATTGATTCACCTACAATGCAACAACATAAACATGTTCTTTGTTCAGTGCCACAAGATATCAGAACTATATTGCCTTAAATAAAACTAGAAAATAGACATGTATATAATGGTCTTTGATGTTTTGAAAGTTAAAGTTTAACAAGTTTCGTTAGGCAAATATTTTTTATAGGTTCCAATTAGATATTAATATGGGTATAATATTTTTATAATTCTATGATTTTTATTCTCATGTTTTTTATCAATATAATTTCTGTGAATCTCATGTAGTTTAGATGAACTACATTTTGATCTAATAAGAGTCTCCAGACCATTAGCATAATGATTAAATAGTTTGCTGATGGCCCAGGAGAGCAGGGTTCAATCCCAGATCGAGTCATACCAAAGACTCAAAAAAATGGTATTTGATGCCTCGTTGCTTAATACTCACCATTATATTGTATGGATCAAGAAAAAGAGTAGCACCCTCCCCGTCACCTTGGTGTAGTAGCTATTGAAAAGGGAACCTTTGGGTAGTACTTGACTATAGTCGGCCATCTTGCTTAACAAGAGTCATTTAGAGAAATGATTATTGTCATATGAAATGGAATCAGCAACTCTAGTTCAAATGATGAGGCTGTTTGTGTTTTACTTAGTAATAATTCCCTTAGAAAAGGCATGAATCTACCTGTTTTTCACTTAGCTGTGGTTCAATGGTAGGGCAGACTGGGTTCTTTAGCCTTAGTAAGCAACCCATTTAGGAGAAGAAAAATTCTGAATTCAAATCAGCTGTACTCTGCTTAAGGATTGACCTTGTGTCACATCTAACTCAATGAGAAAGTTAGCTAAATATATACATTTTGGTCAACTAAACAGACTAGCAAGCAAATATTCAGTTTCACACAACTTTCAAATCCCTAATCCTAGTTGAGCAA
This sequence comes from Sepioteuthis lessoniana, assembly GCA_963585895.1. Lineage (NCBI taxonomy): Eukaryota > Metazoa > Mollusca > Cephalopoda > Myopsida > Loliginidae > Sepioteuthis > Sepioteuthis lessoniana. Next base: position 16,602,362 of record OY757910.1, on the reverse strand, counting down.
TTTTACTTTTGTAAATTTCTTTTTTTAAATAGAAATATGCAGCGTTTGACCACCTTATTCACAGTTTTGCTTTCTTTGGTTTCAGTTAACAATGATCAACTCCACAAATAGATAATTCACGTTTTACTCAATAATGATAGAATTTGACACAAAATTTTCTCAGATGATATCAGATACACAGCAAGTTAATTTTGTGTCTGGCTGAATGTGTGCATGCATGTATTTACATTATAAAAGATTTTTTATTAATATATTCTATTTTTGTTTTTTAGATGAAGCTCTGTTAATCATTATTAATTTTTATTATTATTAAGAAGGTGAAGGATAATACCTGTGAGATATTTATGATAATGAAATGCATTTTAATACCAAAATATATAGCAACAATAAGGAGAGTAAAAGAAAGAATTAATTAACAACTTGATCTGAGAAGGCTAAAATCATCAACTTAATAAAGACAGAAAGAAAGCAACCAATTAAAAAAAGGAAAATAAAACATACCTGTAAAGACCAATACCTTTGATAGGAAATATCATCAAACATTCAAAAGCTATTTTTTGAATCATTGGCTCTTTGTGTTCAAGAAGCTGCAATAAAATAAAATGAAAATTTTTAAATAATTGAAAAAAAATTTTTTTTCAATAATTTTTATAAATAATTCTACCAGAAATTTTTTTAAATAATTTTTCTTGTTTTGATAACATTTAAAATCAATAATCATCTCATATTAAAACCTTGTTCTTCAAAATTCAACCAACACTATACCCCATATGTACACTCCGAACAATTTTTTTCTAAAAAAAAGATACCAAGATTTTATTTCTAGTGGAACATTATACAGACAAAACAAACATTACAAAATAGTATTTATTACCCAACTCTACAGCACTGAAACCTACTAAAAATAAAATTGCAATATATTTGTAATTAAAATTAAAATTACATAAATATATCTAAGGGATGTATAAAATCTTTGAATTGTTACATATTGTAAAACAGATACTATAAACTTAAGTTAAATCTTATTACTTAATGGTATAATTTCTGTCACTAACAATTATACCAGACTAATCTGAAGGCATTTTTTTCCATTCTTTGCCAATAAAATTCAAAGGTTTTGGATGAAAAGAAAGTTGAAAGACTTAAACAGATTTTTTTTTTTTTTTTTTTTTTTTTTTAGATATCTAGGCATTAAGAAAATATTCTAGTGATCAAAGTAAATGATAATCAGAATTTGTCTGGTGAGTATAGAAGAAAGAGGTAAAATTTCTGCATTTAATTTATTTTCTCTTCAGTTAGTTTTGTTGAGTGAAACATGAAATTGCCATGTAAAAAAACAAGACTCGTTTACCAAAGATGTGCATTTCTAATGCACCAGGAACACTCTGATTGTTAGGAATAAAGGTCATCCATGCTATTTTTCTTCAAAATCAAGTAATCCATACTGGACAATAATACCTATCATCTTCCATGGGATACCTTCTATAAATCAAGTCATGGCATTGTAAGTTATATTAGATATATATGATTTGTAAACATAAGTCAACAAATGATTCTATTAAACATCAGTTATTTGTTTACACACAGATGATCAAACAGTTTCTATTTTAATTTAGCATAAGTACACAGTTTAAATGTCAAACAGTTCTATTCAACCCATAGACAGGACCCTATCAGGTGCTACCTCTTGGAGTCAGGGTAGACCAGGGAGTGATGGCAATGATGGAGTACTCCACATTCCTGAAAGCTCCAGCATTACCAAAGCCTCACCATCAGATTGTTTCATGTCATATCCAGGACACTTGTGGAGTGGGGGGATCTTACCCTTCTGCAGAGGTGTAGTCAGTGTATTCTTCATTAACATTACTTATTTCTTCTTTCCTACAATAATCTGATAAATAAGGAAGGATTTCATCTCAAGTCAAATTTTACTTACCATTTCAAACAATTCTTTCAGTTTTTTTGAGCAGCTCAAAGAGTTTCCATGGCGGAATTGAGAAAACAACTGTAAATGGCTCACTAATAAACTAAAAAAATATATATAACCAACATATTAGTTAACTCAAAAAAGAAATATTTAAAATTATAATAATTTACATGTAAAAATATATTTGTATTATTATTGTTTATTCACTGAGCAAAAATAATGGTTTTGTTAAAGATCACAGTCGACTTTTATAAAATTGTTAAACTATTTTTTGCATTTCTACACATTTACAGCATAGATATTCATGATTGTATATGTTGGATTAGTATCTTTATGAAATCCATGTATCATGTAATAGCACACATGACTATCATTAAAGTCTTTGTCTCCATAGATATTAAACATTATCTTAAATTATAAACAGAAAATCTAATTAAACATATTAAATCTAAATCTCATTGTTCAATTTTTAACTTTGATTTCAAAATAGTTGGTTGGTTTCAAAAACAAAAACAAAAAAATACTTTTTGAGCAATGCAATAGCTTCGCTCAGTGGTTCACAACCAGGGTTCATATAATATTTTTTGGAGGTCAAGACAAGCAAAATAGTAAATTGCGGATCCATGATAGTATTTTAGTGGTCAATCAAAAAATGTTGCTTTAGATGTATTTATTGCAAGAAATAAATCTTTCTCTAATGCTTAACATAGATCAATAGAGTAATTATAATTGTAAGCTGAACATTTGAAAAACTAGCACAATGATATGCAAGCTCAGTTTAGAGATGACACTGGATGATATCTAATCCTATCTCACAGAATTGTAAAGTGAGGAAATATTTCAAACCAGATTTAAAGATTGGAGGCATATTTGGAAAAATAATGAAACTGCTAAAAAGGTATATCCAAAGAGAAAGCAGAGTTGTATGTTATTGCTCTTTCTTTCATCTTATCTTATTGAATCAGGTTTCAATTGTGTCTCTAACTTTCTATCAAAAGCTTGTTACCAACTCAACATTGTACAAAGAGGTGATCTTCAATTATCATTGTCAGCTGAATATTGTATAACAAGCAGAGCAGTATCAACCACAAGGCTCACATTGAATAAAGTAGCACTAAAATAGCATCTTTTCTTTGATAAATAAGTCCTTGTATATTTATAAATTATTTTACAAGTGAACATTCAATTTCCATAGAATTTAGTTGTTAAAGATTAAGTGCAATAAATTAGTAATATTTCTACAATACATAAAATATTTTAACAATTTTTCTATACAGTTCCTAATGATATTTAATTATAAAAATACAAGCGGATTTTTTAAACACCAAATGGCTATGGGGTCCACCAGAGTAAAATAGGAATCAGAGGAGGCCATAGGTAAAAAAGGTTGAGAACCACTGGTTTATGTAATGTTAAAAAGTTGTGTGGCTGTTATCAACACCAAAAATAGAATCTACAAGCTAAGTTCAAATCTAGTCTGAGATTACTTTTATTAACTTAGCACTAATGCCCTTGGGAAAGGCATGAATCCACCTCTCCCTACATTCTACATATGTACTAAATGTAGGTGTAAAATAGTGTAACAGTTATTAGTACAGAAAATAAAATCTCCAAGCATAGTTTGAATCTAGACAGATATAACTTATGTTCAATTCATACTAAAACTTTTAGAAAAGATATGAATTCACATCAAATCTCTTCACAAAAGTGTCCTGTATCCAGTAGTGAGGCTCTGGGGAAGACAGAGTAACCCTTTATTGCCATTTCCCCCAGGTCCACTTTTACCCAGAGAGGTAGTATTTCTTAGGATCCAAACTATTGGCCTAATGAGTAGAGTGTTCGCCAATGGTCCAGCAGACTGGGGTTCAATCCCAGGTTGAGTCATACCAAAGACTCAAAAAATGGTACTTGATGCCCCCTTGCTTAACACTCAGCATTTGAAGGTACGGATCAAAGGTAAATGAGAACAATCCAGGGAATGGAGTAGTGCCCTCCCCTACTCCTTGGTGTAGCAGCTATTGAAAAGGGAGCCTCTGAGTCACTCTCAATTAAGGTCGCCAGCTTTACTTAATATTAAAAATGAATATGTGAACCTATATAACAGAGTGCAATTTATTTTTATTAAGTTAATTGAATTTGTTTGCAAATGATTAGTTAAGAAAAATAGTTATTTTAAACCATATGATTACTTATAGAAAAAAAACTAACTTTGACATTAAATAACCCAACCAAACTCGAGATAAACAACTGATTTAGGGAAAAAATATACAGAGGGAAGATCACCCTTTTAATTGGAAAGGAATAACTAGAGAAAAAAAACCTACTTTAATCAAGCAATTTAAGATCCCAATTTTAAAATCATAAAAATGCTACAAGCATTAAAATTTCAAAAAGTCTATATTATCAATGTTCTAAAGGCTTATGCAGAAAATTTTTTATGTTTCTCATAACAATCGCAACTCATTTTAACAAATAGTTTATCTGGTTAATATAAAGAAATCAAATTTACTTATTAAGGTCTTTCTGCTGCTTGTGAACTGCAACTGAAATCTGTTTTGCTGTTACATCTGCCTCATTTTCATCCTCCTCCTCTACTTCCATGTTAACATCTGTCTCTTCTGTTTTCTCTTCATCAACCTCCTCCATTTCCTCTTCAACATTATCTTCCATACTCTCTTCTTCAGTTTCTTCTATCTTCTCTTTCCATTCTCTGTTCAGAATATTCTGTCGAGCCATGGAGTCTTTGTTGACTTGGTTGAACTCATTTCTAGACAAAATGTTCAATAAGAAAAAACTTAATAAGCAAATAAAACAAAGGCAATGAAACAAGTTCATTGAAAAACTCTAGTGAGATCCTTAAATTTATGTAATGCTTTACTACATTTTTTGATAATTTTAGTTCTTTTGAAGGTTTTTGGGTGGTGTTGTCGGACAGTTTCTCCTCTATCTTTGATTTTAATGCACCATAATCAACTACTGATAATTAATCACTTCTGAGATTTATTTCAAGGGATATGTCATCACCCTTAAAAACACTTAAACCAGTTTTGAGCATTGTTTCATTTCCTTCCACTTCTTGAATTCAGTCAGCAGCTTTAACAGTTTTAAGATTGAGTTTGAAATAATGCCTCAAAAATAGCCATGAACTCAACACTGTCATGGCTAAATAGTACTGACAATATGCTTTTTTTCTTTTTAAGAGCCTTTTTTTTTCAAAATATCTTTTCTATTTTCCATGTAAATATGTCTATATCTGCAAATTTCCTTTAAAACATAAATTGTATTCACACTAGAAAATTTTGCTTGTTATTTTCCTAATAATGAATTTTAAACAAATCTATGATTTGATTAAAGTTAACATAAAAAAATGAATGCCATTTCAGAATATAAAACTACTAATCAGTTTTATTAGACCAAGCAAAACACTCCATTGTCTCTTAAAATATTTTACTAACATTTTCTTAATAAGGCAAAAAGTTCCCAGATGAACTGTTGAAACTAAAACTTAATAGATAATTATTTGTGTAATAAAATGCTGTATTGTTCTGGATTTTTCAGCACAAATGTTAGGAGTGTGTATTATACATGAAAACTATATAATGATCTTTTTTCCAGCCACATGCTTCACTATATTCAGGATGGGAAGACTAAAAGTGAGTTATATCAGTAGGCAAAATTTGTGTTTTATGCCATTGCAGAGAAATATCCACTGAAATGCATTTTTTAATAATTTTGTTTCTCCTAATATTAGCTTATTTTTGTCACAAGCTTGTTACATATCTATGTGTTTGCTCCAAATTTTGTGTTTTAAGACAAGATGTAAACTATATAAATTCTTATTTTTAGTCAGTACAAAATGCTAAAAGTTGAAAAAATACTATATTTAGCTGCTACAAATTTTAAAAAGTCAGTGCATATTATACACAAGATTTTTTTTTTCAGAATTTCATAGTCCAAAGTTACGGGTGGATGTTATACACAAATAATTACAGTATTTTACCCTTTCACAGTATAATTAAATTTCCTGGTTATTCCCATTATAATAAAAAAAAAACTAAATTAAAAATATTACGAAGTCAGCAAGGGTTAGTGCAATGTTTAGAAATCACTGAAGGTATATCGTCTTCTCACAGCACAAGGAGTTTTTTTTTTTTCTTTTTGAAGCTGTGGGGTAAATCTGCTTTCCACAGTTAAGGGTTATAAAATTTTCCATAGCAAAAGAATTAAGAAATTAAAGTTATCCTAGAATTAAAAATACAATTGTGGAATGTAAAAAACAGAAGTTATTTCTTTTTTACACTGCAATTATATTGCAGTCCTTTTCCCTGCAAAACGTGGGAAAAAACCACAAACATCTCAAACCTTAACTTTTATTACTGTTGATTATATTTAATACACACAATAAAGTAAGACAATACACTGTACTGCAACAGTATGTTGGTCAACTTTTCAGATGTAAGTAGGTGATCATGTAGGAATTAACAGGGCAATGAAAGGAACATCTAGAGGAAGCTTGACAAATATTAGAAGCTGGTGGAACAGTACAAAAACTAAATCTTACAATAAAAGTGGGTTGTAAGGGGTTGGTGAAACTTCTCTGTAAAGGTTTGATTTGAATTGGTATTAAAAAAAGTGCTGCTAAATGGAGGAAGTGGGCATCACAAAGTCCTTGGAAAAAGGCATTCAGTGACTTTGGATTAAGAAGCCCATAGTTTATTGGTGTTGGGAAGTGATCAATCCCAGTTGGGTCACCAAGGTAAAGGGGTCTGATACTGATTGACCCAAAATCCCGAATGAACCCAGGAATACCAATGACAATATATCCTTGAATATTTGCAAGATGTGTCAAGGAATTTTAAGAAATTACAGTATCGACACTTTGGACTAACTCAGTGAGAGAGAGAGTGAGAGAGAGAGGGAAAGAGAAAGAGAGAGAGGTCAAACAGTAAATGTAAAGTCGAGGAATTTTAAGAAATTACAGTATCAACAATCAGAGAGAGAGAGAGAGAGAGGGAGAGAGGAGGAAAGAGAGAGAGAGAGAAAGAGAGAGAGGTCAAACAGTAAATGTAAAGTCGAGGAATTTTAAGAAATTACAGTATCAACAATCAGAGAGAGAGGGACAGAGAGAGGGGGGAGAGAGAGAGAGAGAGAGGGACAGAGAGAGGTCAAACAGTAAATGTAAAGTAAGTATATTAATGGTAGTAAATAATAAAATAGATTGATAATACAGACAAAAAATAAATAATTAAAATGGTTGGTTTAATTACAACTTGTCAGTATTATTTTAAATGAATGATTTTTTTTTTTGGTGTATCAATTTTTTGTCAACTACAATTGGCTATTTGTATTTATAGGTGTTAGGAGTGCAGAATAGTCATAACAGTTGAAAATCCATTAATATCTTTAGTACACTAAACTTGATATTGTTAATTACTTTTAATGTACATAAATAAGTAAAACAATGCACTATAATGCAACAATGTTTTAAGAATTCAATATTACAGTATCAACAATGTAGGCTAACAGAGAGAGATAAATAATACAGATATTTTATGTACTTACGACTGACAATTTTTTTTCTTTTTACATCTAATCTATATACAATGTCTGCAATTTTGCACAGTTGGTTAGAAAATGCAAACAAAAAATATCCCATTTAATTATTGATGGCAAACAAATAATCAAATCCATTAAACTTGTAAAGACCAAGGTTCAACTCTATACTATTCTTTTTACAACTCTCATTGAATAAAAATTATTGGTCAAGTTTAATCAAGGCTTGCTCGATTCAAATGAATGTTCACTTAAAATATATTTAATGTTATTTAGTTGGAGACAAAAGTAACCACAACCTAAAAGAATTAAAAAAATTAGAAAAAAAATACAGCGACTTACTCAATAAACTGGAAGAGCAAATTTGATAAAAGTGAAGAGTTAGCTTCACAGATTTGTGGAAAGTTCAGCATTGTCTTCCACAGCTGCTCTCGAAAATGCTCCTCATTTGCTGACGAAATCCCACGCTTCACTGAATTGTCTATCTGCTCTGTACATATCTGCAACAAAGCAGTATCCAATTCAGAATCCTCTTCAGCAGGCATCATATCATATGCATCACAAATCGACAAACTTCGAGTGTTATTTTCTGTGAGAAATAAAAACAAATGTATGGATTAATACAAATTCACTTTTATACATAGAACAAGAGACTAAGATGGCCAAGAGGAATTTGGAAGCTCAGCACTGGCAATGTTAAGCAACATAAACTCATTTCAGAAAGCGAAAAAAATTTCCAAAGAAAATATAAGAGCTTTTTTTTTCTTAAGTGGTTTAAAACTTTAAAAATATAAGGTTTGGTTTGGTTTCTTTGTTTAATGGCATATCAACTCTTTGTAGGTTATTTAATGCCAATGTAATTCTTGTAGAAGAACAGTATTGGTACTATTTAACCCATAGCTGGGAGGATAAGGGGGTTCATACCTTTCCCAAGGGTATTTGCCCGAAAGTGATCGTAATAGCACGACTGGAATTCGAATTCGCTTACTTCGATTCCGCAGTCCATCGCTTTAACCATTACACCACGAGGACACCCCCTTTAAAAATATAAGATAAAATTTTAACATTATTAAGAACTGGATTCTATCTAAAAGTTATTATTAAGATATTATCAATTTTTGGAAGAGTTTTCTTTATTTCTATGTTACTTTATATCAATCAACTCAAGACTAGCACAAGTCACATACATAAACAACAAAAAATTCACCTATTCCAAATTCTATAATGATTATGTTTAGTGTATATCTAAGTTAGGATAGCATAGATACACAGTCAACCAATTGCTGTTGATTCTGTGCCTACTACTCTATCCTAACTGAGATCTAAATATGCTCTATCACTAACATTGAACACTCTTTATTTATAAATATAGAAAACTATATATATATAAAACTGGTTGTCTATTTGTGTGCACACACATATAATATAAAATTTTGATATCAAAATAATAGTGTTTTATATCAATGAGATGTCATTTTGGAGACTATTTATTTGTCATATATCATAGCAAGCGTTGTGATTTTTGCTTAATGAAGGTACCAAATCTGCATATTTAGCATTAAAAATCAAATTGTAACAAATAAGTTTTTTGTTACTCATTTTTATTTGTAATCTTTATAAGTGATTGTTTTATTGATAGCTTTTATAATTAATAGGCTTACTTATTCAAATAACACCACTTTCTGTCCTGGAACCGACAATGACTTTAGTCTTTTTTTTAAGTCCTATTCTACTTATTCCAACTTCTTTTGATCAATCACTGTTTTGGACCAAGATTTTTTACACAAAAAAATGTTGTTTGTCTTCAATACTTTTGCATTCATAATTGCTGCTTATCATGTCCACAACTTGAAATGTCACATCTATAATTGCAGTTGGTTTGTTTTGCCTTGGTTTCTTTGCTTAATGACATATCAACCTTCATGGGATATTTAATACCAAAGCTATTCTTGTAGAAGAACAGTAGTGGTACTATTTAAGCCATAGCTGGGGAGATAAGGGGGTTCATATCTTTTCCAAGGGCATTAGTCTGAAAGTGAATGCAATGGTGTGACTGGAATTTGAACTCATTACAATGTCACAGTCCAGCATGTTAGCCACAATGCCATACTTTTCTAATACACTTCTCTAATTACAATTGATCATGCCCACGACCTGAAATGTTATATTCCTATTTGTAATTGAAAGAAGAGGGGAATGATAGTATGCCTCGTCAGTAACAGAAAGAAAAGAGTCTCTCATAACTGAATACGTAGAATCAATTTCAAGTGCTGTTGCTGTGTTGTCCTCTTCTTAATAGAAGGTGGACAACCAAATTTCTATTCTGAAAATGACAGTTCTCATAGCTTCTTCCTATGAATTCCTTTCTGCCTGCAACAATCTTCTTTAGCAGTCCTACATCCAAGCTCGTCTCTTGTGCATCACCAACACTCAAAACGCCTCTCCTCTCCAGTGCATTTAGGTGAGACTTAAATAATCACACCAAAATGCCACATCAGGGTCAATCGCACAATGTGGTAATTTACATGTGCACCAGCATGTAGATATTCCTAATGTCAAACATAATTCCCGATCGAGAGGATATAAGTTTGATCTCCTCAATCGTCCATTTCTCTCTCCCTGATCTCATTTTACATGCCAGACATATTCGTGCACACTTTGAGCTGTCGCGTGCGTGATTTCTCTCGCTACATGCCCACAACCTGAAATGTTATATTCATATCTGCAATTGATCATACCCACAAATTGAAATCTTAAAGCATTTTGACAGAATTTTTATTTGAAAGAAACTTCTTCTGTGACATGAATCAGTACAGCAAGTTCAGACATTTTTGGCCATTCTTCAGTGATTGAAACATCAACATTCTTGATGTAATACAGTCAACTGATAATTTTCATAGGAAAATCACTTGGGATCCATTTGAAATTATCCGGTGATGCTTTAACTAAAAACATTAAGTCATATATCAAATGATTGTTGAAAATTCATAAATTTTCATGGTAGGATAAGAGTTAAGCTTCAGCTGTTAAAAGAGAGTAAGCAACTGTTAAGAATTTTTTATTACTATATTTTGAAAAATTTAACAAGTCTAAAATTTCATTTCTAAAAGTGTTTTTTTAAGTAGTGTTAATTGTTTTAGTTTGGTTTCTTTGTTTAATGGCAAATCAACCTTCATGATTAATTGATTTAGAAAGCACTTATAGTGTAACAGTTATCATATTATAGGAAGCTGACTTGGTTACCTGAATTTAAATCCTGAACAAAGCAGTTTGCATTTCACACAGTGCTAATTCTCTTAAGGAAGACATGAATGCAACTATTCTCTTTCCGGCTATGAGTAAATGGTAGATTGGTTTGGTTTGGTTTGGTGGCATATCAACCATTGTTGGTTATTTAATGCCAAATCCTGTTTTTATATATATATTAAATATGATTTGTAAATACATTTTGTAGATACACACAGTTAAATGAGTTTGAGTTTTGTCTAACGGCATATCAACCTCTGTGGGTCATTTAATGCCAAGAAAGGTTAGGTTGGTTTTGTCTTCTACGCGGGTTTTAGGGCATGTGGTTTTTTTTTGGTTTTTTTGATAGTTCTTGATTCTATTTGGCCAGATATTGGTGAAAAGGTTGATTTTGTCAGATTTCAGTGAAAGGGTGAGGTTTTTTGGAAGCCTCAAAATGTTCTCAGGTTTGGTTTGGTTTGGTTGATTTTATGGCATAAAAACCCCTGCAGGCCACACAATGCCAAACTTCGTTTATGTGTATATTAAACCAAAGATTTACATTAGTAGATGATATTCCAAATGAGCCAGAGCCCACCTGCCTGGACACAAAACTAATGGCTCCAAGCATTGCTCCTGTACAACATCAACAATTCAACCCAACATCAATGATCCGCCTGCACATAGTTAAATAGTTATACACATGACTTGTAAATGGATATATGATTTGTAAACATTCTGCTAATAATATTTTCAACAAGCTCAAGCTTATTTTTCTTCACAGCCAAATGATTTCAAGTATCTCATCCTATACAAATCATTCTATTCACCTGATCTGTTGTCAAACAGTCTTGAATACTGCTATGCACCAGCAGCAATTCAACATCAGTCACTTGTTTGCACACATTCCAATAAATATACTGGATATGTGAGAGATTAGTTTGTCAGTAATTTTGTTTTTACTTTTTAAGTGGATTGTTTGTAAGTGACATTTAAAAAGGATTGAGTGCATTTGTTTGCACACAGTTAAATGGTTTCATGTCTTATAGTTATTTGTAATACCTTCCAGATCGAGACTGGCAACTATGCGGTCTGTGTCGCTGTCCATGCTTTCTATACTATATGATCTTTGTAGGGATTTTGATGTTCCCTGAGCATTGGAATATTTATCTATTCCCATCAGTAACTTGGCTCTTGATGATGAAGGGACTGCATCAAATTTGGCAGGGGCAGTTTAAATGTGCCTCCTGGACTTTCACTGAACACTTCTGTGTTCCTATTTACTCTTCCAGCCAGGCCAATGATTTGATTTTTTTTCTTTTTCCTTTGATCTTGAAGTTGATCTATGTCAACTTTTTGTAGCTTGTGTTTCATTTTTTGGGGTAGGATTTGTTGTTTCATTTTCTGTTGGGTTGTCTTTGATATTTATTTTTTTATGAAGTCTCTTTTGGAGATTTATGCTGTCTGTTTTGATGTGGGTGGTTACTTGATCAGAATCTTCTATGATTGTTTCAACGGGATCTATGTCCATTGGGCTGAATCTGTTGGATAATGGGATTGGTTTATTTATTAGGGTTTTTTGTTTAGTTTGGATTTTTCCTTTTCTTTGCTTAGGGGTTTTTTCCTGATTTTGGTTGTGTGCCACATATTCGTCTGGAACTGTTGAAATGTGTTCCTTGATTGTCTCTTTTGTGATTATTTTTAGTATTTCTATTAGATTTTTTAATTCATTAATCAGTTTGTTCAGTTCTTCCTGTTTTGGTTTTATATCTTCCTTTTCCTTGTTTCCTTTTTTAGTTACACATGCATAACTATGTTGTTCTTGTGTTTGTTCTATTTTTCTGGCCTCGGGAAGGAGATGTTTCTTGTGTATTTTATTTCTGTAATTCTTTTTTCCACATTTCACATTCCCGTGAATACGCAGGAAGTTCTCCTGTGCAGTTGATGCAGTTAAAGGGATTTTTGCATTCTAATTCTGTGTGATTTGAATTTCCACATTTTGCACATATTGATGGTCTAGTGCACTTATCTTTAGGATGTCCATATTTTTGGCATTTTTGACATCTTAGAGGGTTTGGTATATAAGTTTCTATTTTTGTATTTATGTAACCTATTCTAATGCTGGTTGGAGTTGTGGGTTTATTAAATGTTAGTATGTAGGTGTATGTGTCTATGGTTCTTGTTTCTTTGCGTATGGAGATTCTCCTCACATCTGTTACGCCTTGTGGTTTACGATGTAGTCTTATTTCTTCAAGGGAACACGATGCGAGGTTTGAGGATTTTATAACTCCTTTTGAGAAGTTTAGGGTTGGGTGAGGATATGTTTTTATGTTTAGTTTTCCAAATTGTTTCCATTTTAGTATTTTTTCTGATTGTTTTTGATTTGTTGGTTGTATAATAACGGTGTTGTTAATAGCTTTTTTGATATTGATTGTTTTACAATGCGTTTCTATTGTTTTTTGATTTAGGAATGGGGGAATAGTTTGGTGATTGGGGTTTCTTCTATTGATTCAAGTACTATGAATTGATAGAAGTTTTCATCCATTTCATTTTCACTTTCTGATTCTGTGAGGAGTCTTTTCATTTTTTTTGGTTTTTGCTTGGGTTGTTTTTTCATAAGCCATAAAGAAGGTCTGAGTTTCATTGACTATGCTCCCCACCCACCACAGAGTCCCACATAAGGATGTGCCTAGGGGAAAACCCGTTCACCTAGTAACATCAAGGCTAGATAGTCAATATACTCATGCTGGTGGTAGATTATTTAGTTTTGTCCCTGGGTTTTCATTCCCAAGATAATTACTCACCCAGGGACAGAAAGGAGTATAGGTCTTTCCTCAGCATGATTGACTCTACAGCCATCACCCTCTAATTCAGATTTTGGCAAAAAAAAAATGAAAGAGGGCTGACATGACCAGCCGATTCATCGGATCAGGCCTCTCTGACCACCTGTCTAGCCCAGTAAGGGCCAAAGTGAAGTGTTGCAAGTCACATGACCTCTTTGGTTTTAGATCAAGAACTGCACAGCCACCAGGATCCCGTCCTCAAGCATTACAGGTTGCCACCCACGGCCAACAGGTAGCCTCATTGGGGGGGTACCCCTCTACAGAGGTGCAGTCGGTGTATTTTACAGCCCCAGCCGACTGGGCGATAGTTAAATGATCAAACAGTTCTATTTGTAACAATTCAATTTAACATAAGTCTTTTGTTTGCATACTGTTTAAATGTTCAACCCATAGATAGGACCCTATCAGGTGCTATCACTCAAAGCCAGAGTGGACCTGAGAGTGATAACAACGAAGGAGTACTCCACATTCCCCAAAGCTCCAGCATTACTGGAGCCTCACCAGCAGATTGTTTAATGTCATATCCAGGACACTCATTTAGGGGGAGGGTCCTTACCCTTCTGCAGAGATGCAGTCAGTGTATTCTACAGCCCCAACAGACTGGGCTCTTTAACTTTGGTATGGCAACTGATTTAAGAGACTTAATGAATTCAAATGAGTTGTCGACCTGGAGAGGTTTGATTTCATTGTTTTTTCTAGGATATCGATACTTCTGGATTATTTAATACCAAATCCTGTTTATACATATATACATTATATGATTTAAAACAAATAGTTTGTTGGTAACATTACTTTTAAATGAGCCAAAGCTCATTTGTTTGCGCACAGTTAAGTAGTTTTAAGTACTGCTATCTAACTCTAAAAGTTATATTTGCACTCAATTAAATTGTTTCAAGTATAACTATTTAACACTAATAGTTCAATTCAGAGTGGACCTGGAGTGATAGTACCTATTAGGATCCTATCGATGAGTCAAATATAATCATTTTCTATACTTGAAACCATTTAACTGAATGCAAACAAATGACTGATAATAAATTGAGTGCAAAAATAACTTTTAGAGTTAGATAGCAGTATTTTATGATGTGCGTAGAGCACAAATTAATATGATGTTCCAATGCTACAGAATAAAAGCAGGGATTTTTCAAGAAAGAAATAACTTTTTATATTAAACAAAACAAAAAATAATATTTACCACAATTAGAAGCTGCTTGTTTAAGATGTTCACCAAAGACTTCCCAAAAATCATCTTTGGGCATGGAAGTTGCATGTGATGTGATCAGTTTACGAACTGGTTCCCAAAGAGGTTTGAAGTTGCAAAAAAGATTACCCAACAGGAATCTTAGTGGCACCTGAAAGTAACATCAAAATTTTCATACATTCTAAAAAGTTACTTTTAACAAAATCGTCAATATCAAAAATTATTTTAGAGAGAATACAGTGTGTATATATATATATATGAGAGAGAGAGAGATAAACACACACAGAGTATATTCCATTATATACACATAAATATATACAGTAGTTTCCATCATATACATACAATGAATACACACCTCTTTCTTATAATTAGGTCTATTGCAAATTTAAAACAACTAATGATTTTGACAGGTATTATCCTTTCATCATCCTAATTCTAGTTGTTTTTTAATACAACTCACTGACATATATAAACTCTGAAGAAAAAATGAATTTCTGTTTTTTTGCTTATACACGAGAAAAGAAACACTTGGGAATTTGGTATTGTAAAATACAAAAATATTCCTATAACTTCAACTCTTTACAAAGGGGGGAACAAGCAGAAAGATAATCAATTAAATATGTCTGTTTTAATATTTACCTGGTTGAATCTTGGATCAACCTGTGGAATACTGTTTTTTATTAAACAGCTGTCTAGTTTCTGCAGGTACTTGATGATTTCCCGATAATCCTGGACAGTTCGAGGGATTCTCTCAGCATTAAGACAAATGTTAAAAACTCCAATTGGAATAATGTCCTGATGAATGAAAAAGGGAAAATTATTAATCAGTTTGGTAAAAGCCGATTTAAACTGTTATTAACAAATTAAGAATACATATTCTATTAATTGACATATAAAATAGTAAAATTAAGATTAAAATTTCATGCTAAAATCTTTCAAGTATACAAAATAAGTTAATAAAAAATTGGATAAACACTCATGACACAAAGAGTTTTTTTCTTGTTTTATACTTGAAATATATTATAAAATAGTACATATACATCACATAACGGTTGATAGCTCAATTGGTTATATCATTACCTGAGTTTTAATAAGAGGATATATTTTCACAATCATTTTTAAGACAAGTGTTCACTTTTTTATATTACATTTTTATGGCCAATGCAAAATTCTGTATTTGAAATATACTTGTTCAAATTTTGTGCAATTTAAATCTAATTTACAATGATTAAAAAATGTATCAGATCCTCCATAACATGAAGCAAAAAAGATACCAACTCTGATTATAAGCTCATTATCCTATTATAACACAAATTTTCAATTTCTGATTTATAATGAAATCTTTATAAAGTAACACATAAAAGTGGATAGTAAACACACTTAAACATTCATTTAACTTATATAAATATAAATTTCATAATGTAAAGTATACATTAAATTAACCAAAATGTAATTATTTAATATTTTCATTTTTATTTTAACTGTCTTAAAATGAGGACATTGGGTTATAATGGGTTAATTACAACGGAAAAAATTTCTAAAACAAAATTAACAACACATTTACATGTGAATGAGGAGGTGACTAGGATCTCTCTGGTACCAGGAATTGATCTTGACCCTATCTTGTCAAGTGCAATGGAGAGGTTTCAGCATAAGGGGTAACAGACCTCTAAAACTGAGCTATATCCTTATTGTGTCTCCAACCCTCAATAACAATGGGTTCTAATACAAAAGCCAGGTATATGTTATGGTAATAGCAAAAACAGCACAAAGAATGAGATCAAGTCTGAACAACTCTTCTAAAATGATAATGACTTAGCTCACAATTACAGAGAGTATCTGATTAATGTTTCACTAGAAACAATAACAACCAGGTAAAAATGGACATTTTATTAAAAAAAATTGTTAAAAGTGTACTTATTTATGAATGATACTATATAAGCTAATAACTATTTTCCAATATAAGTCATTTAACCTTTGACCTGCATGACACATGATTGCTTTAAACTTAGTTTAGGATAAAACAGCATATTCAAGAAAAAAAAAAGTAATAACATAAGTCTACATGTAAAATTTCATGAACTTTGAGCAAACAGCTTCTAGAATTATTAATCTTAAAAATTATTTTATTTTCTATGCATATAATTATTTTCATTTAATAGTCACCTCAGTACAGAATATTAGAAGTTAAAATACTTACAGGGTTGTCTGTTATAGGAAAAGGAAGTTGAAACCTGGACAGGATTTGAACAGTCAACAGACGAACCTATAAAATAAAGAAACAATGATTTGTTTACCAGTAAACAAAAAGCAGAAAAAGAAACAAAAAACAAATATTAAACACAACTATACAATCTACAATTTTCCCATTCTTCACATGGTATCTAAGCATCCCATTTTCTTTCATGATACATCTTTAATCATGGAGAGATGAGTAGTATAATGGTAATAGTCATAGGAATTGAACCTGGTGAGCTAAGTTCAAATCCTGGACAAGTCTGTTTATGTTTCACTTTGAGCTAATGCCCTTGAGAAAAACATAAATGCATCTTTTCCCCCAACCCAGATGTGGATAGATATTAAGCTAGACAGGGCTCTCTAGCCTTCTAGGTAACCAAATTCAAATAAGGCTGGAGCCTCACCATCAGATTGTTTAGTGTTATATCCAGGGAATGGGGGGGTCGTACCCCTCTGCAGAGATGCAGTCATTGTCTTCTACAACCCCAGCCAACTGGGCCAAGGTTGTTTATGCTTCATTTTGGGCTAATATCCTAATAAAAAAAAAAAAAAAAAAAAAAAAAAAAAAAAAGCATAAACCCATCTCTTCTCACCCAGCTATTGATGAATATTAGAGTAGACTGAGTAATTGCAATGAAGGCATACTCTATACTCCCCAGAGTTTCAGTATCTGGTACAGTTTAGTGTCATACCCAGGACACACATACTCACAAATGAAACCACAGAACTATGCAATGTATCTGCAACTTAAAGCTCCATAAGAAAAAAAAAAAAAACAAACAATTACTAAACACAACTATACAATCTACTATTTTTCTCACATGGTATCCAAGCATCCCAAAATATTTTCTTACATGTTACATCTTTAATCATGGAAGAGTGGGAAATATATTGGTTACCATCATAGGAATTGAACCTGTGAGTTGAGATCCTGGATGGAGCTGCTTGTGTTTCACTTTGTGCTACTGCCCTTAAGAAAGGCATGAATCCATCTTTTCTCCTCTAGTTAAAGGTAAAGAATAAGACAAACTGGGCTTTCTAGTTTGGAGGTGTGCAAAATGATCTAAGAGAAAGAAAATTCAAACCCAAGTTGCATAGAGCTTTCAATTCTACCTACTTCCTTGATTTGATTAGTTTTATAGCGTATCAACTTCTCATGGGTTATTTTATGCAGAAATTTGATTCATTTGTAAATGTTTGATTATAATCACATCTATATTTTCAATCTTTAAGTATTAATATCTAAGTTTTTTTAAAAATCTATTTGACTCATTGATGGGACAAACATGTACTACGACTCTGGATCAGAGAGAACCTGTAAATAATGGCAATAAAGAAGAACTCCATATTCCCTAGACCTGGAGCCTCACCATCAGTGTCATACCTAGGACACACCTACTTACTACTGAAACCACAGCATCATCACTAATATGGTGTGGCTACAATCGTATGCTCCACAAGGAGCCTACAAGACATAAAAGATGTTTTAAAAATACATCTTTAACCATATATCAACCACATAACAATTTAATTTATAAAAAGTTTGTTCTGATTTCCTTTGATCATATTTACCAACCCCTCCGCTCAGGCAGGATATGACACAAGGTCAATTTTTAAGCGGAGTTTAACAGGTTTGAATTCAGAGTTTTCCTTCTCCTAGACTAGTTGCCTCACCAAGGCTGAAGAACTTAGTCTGCCTTACTATTTACCCATAGCTGGAGGGAGAATATTTTGGATTCATACCTTTCCCAAGGGTATTAGTGCTATGTGAAATGCAATCAGTCAGGTCCAGGATTTGAACTCATGTCGCCATGTCCATATCCTGCGACGCTAACCATTACACCACAGGCACTTCCTTCTTTTAATAGGTAAATCATTTCGTGAAAAGTGGATACTTGCCAATAATGTGGAATGAAAGAGATTGCGGGAGCAAGTAAGACAAACTATAGCAAAAGTTGACCTTTATCCAAAGGTGTTGCTGTGTATATGGTGGAACTGGAAAGGGGTCCTCTATTCTGTGTTCCTTCTGAAGAACTAAACAATTGATTCAAACAAGTGTTGCTCCCAATTAGATCAAATGGACACAGAAATCAACAAAAATTATTCAGAATTAGTAAAGTGAAATAGTATAATCCTGAATCAGAATAACAAGAGGCTATATATTTTTTTAGTGATCAAACAAAAATTGTTAGTTTGGCAGAGAGATTTTTACCCACCTGCCATTCTCAAAGCAAAGCTGTAACCAGACATGTATAAAGGCATTTTATACAGCTAAAATAACTGTTTTCATTCATTTCTTGCTGTTGCAATGATGCAAGATTTTACTAATCTTCTTCCTTGATGAACCACTACTGTGCTCTTATGGTTTCAACCATTACTAATACACATCTACCTGTTCAAGAAAACCAGTAAAAATGTGGGATTCAAAATCATGTCCTCTTCTATTTCAAAGAAGCCTGGTCCTACCAAATAATTGTTTTACCACTTAAGTTTCAAGAGCATAGATGGTATCACAAAAGTTCCAAGAGCATAGATTGTATCACAAAAGTTTATATAACACCTATGAAACCACTCAATAACTCTTTCAACAATATATATTATTCGTTATTATTGTAGGAGATGGAATCAGTGAACCAAGTTCAAATCCTGGATACGGTTATTTGCATTTTACTCTGTGGTAATGTCCTTGAGAAAGGTATAAATTTATCTCTTCTCCTTCCAATTATAAATAAATCATAGGCCAGACTGAGCTCTTTAGCTTTGGTTAGGCAACCAGTCAAAAAGAAGGAAAAACTCTGAATTCAAACCAGCTTTACTCTGCTTAAAATTGACCTTGTGTCACATCCTGCCATTGGCAGTGGGGTTGGGTTATATATATATATATATATACACACACACTTTATTTCATTGTCTGACTTGAAAGCATTGACAACAAACCCAGTGCATCAACTCACCTGATGGGATGGATTAGAAAGGTTTGATTCAAGGAAAGAATAAATTCTGAGGCAGGTATCTGAATTGCAGACATCTTCTATATCAGTTGAATAAGAAGCCACCCAAAAGAAAATATCAGCAATTTGAAGTGCATGAACATTGTTACTGAAAGACCTGAAAAAATAAAAGGAAAAAACAAACAAATTAAAGGAAATCAAAGAATGATTATAATTTTCTTTCAAACATTTTTTTCATTTGATTATAAAATTAAATTGTGCTTTCCATCTGGTCTACCTTTTACTATTGATATACAAACATAACTTTTTTTTTAAAATGAATCTTGATAAGTTGAAGTATAATAAACTAATTTCATAAGTATGACTTTCTTTATATTTTTATTTATAAACTCCCTTTCATTAGAAGTTTTTAAAAAAATACTACTCGTGTTGTGCCTTAACAGAGACATTATAGCAGTAGCAGCCAAGAGATATAAAAGACAAAAGATCCTTCGTATGAACCCTTTTACTTTTTGGGTCAGACCTCTTCCAGATGAAAAGTTTCTGAGCTCCTACACACACACATAAGCCACACCTAAATTAACCACTTTCACCTCCTCAAGTGTCACATATACACCTAACAGATAAAACTATAAATATTTACTTATTTTATTTAATGAATATTAGTACTGTTGTACATATCAATTGGTTTTTGTGGGTATTACTTTGTGTATGTTATTGTTCACCACATTATTTTCAAACTCAGTTTAATGTTAAAATAGCAATAATCCACTATAAAACTTTATCTGATATTCATCATCATGGCTTCGCTTTGTAAAAGAATGATTAATAAGGGGCTGGTCCATGCCAACTGCAGGAGCATTCACAATTGATAAGGCACATTTACAGTGGCTGCAGCTGACGTTTGGGTCAGTGCTTGATGGGATAATGTTGTGATTCAATGTGACAGGCACCAAAGGATGTTTTTCAACCAGTCCTTGAATTGCTTCTTTGGTGACCCTCTGTCACAATGGCCAGCAGAGAGCTCACTACACAATATGAATAATCTACAATAAAACTTTCTCTTACAATAGCATTTAAACTGCAAAATTGGTTTAACCATAGCTAAGATTTCATGAAACTTATTATTAAGGCTGCTGAATCAGAAACTGAAAATAAATTTTTAATGTCACCAAATGAATAGGTTAGTTTATTTAGTTAATGGCATATAAACTCTTGTGGATTATTCAATATCAGATCTTGTTTATACGTATATGATTTTTAACTGAATAGTTTGTAGATAACATTTTTTAAATAAGCCAGAGCTTATTTGTTTGCACACAGTTAAATGGTTTCAAGCATTGCAATCTAATACTAATAATTCAATTCAATATTAATCATTTGTTTGTACAGTAATTGATTAATTCTATTTGATCCATAGACGGGACCCAAATAGGTACTACCACTGCAGGTCAGAGTAGACTGAGGAGTAATAGCAATGAAGGAGTACTCCACATTCCCCAAATCTCCAAGACTGAAGCCTCATCATCAGATGGCTTAATGTCATATCCAGGACACTCATTTGGCAGGGGAGGGGTCTTACCCCTCAGCAGAGATGCAATCAGTATAATCTACAACCCCAGCCAAGTAGGCTGACCAGATAAATAGCAGTTATTACGAGCAATATCACATTGACAACTGGTATTTTCTTTTATTTTTCATTGTTTCTTTTTTTTTTATGAAGCTCACTCAGGCTGAAACACTGCTTGTTTGGTTAAGTTTTATGGCATATCAACCTTTGTAGGTTATTTAATGCCTAATCCTTATCATACATATATATTAAATATATATGATTGGTAAACACATTTTGTTGATCACATTTTTAAATGAGCCTGAGTTCTTTTTTTTTTATTTGCACACAGTTAAATGGTTTCAAGTATTACTATGTAACAGTAACAATTTAACATCAGTCATTTGTTTTCACACAGTTAAATGAATATACATACGTACGAGATTAGTTTATCGGTAATTTAATTTTCAAATGAGTTAGAACTAATTTGTTTGCACACTAGTATTGTTATTGTTTCTTCACAGTTAAATAGTTTCAACTATTGCTATCAAACATTAACTATTATATTCAATATTACTCATTCATTTGCACATAGTTAAAATGGTTCCAAGTTTTGGTATGTATCATGAACAATTTAATCAAACATCAGTCATTTGTTTACACACAGTTAAGTGATCAAACAGTTCTATTTCTAACAATTCATCTAACATAAGTCATTTGTTAGCACACAGTCTAAATGTCAAACAGTTCTATTTGACCCATAGATAGGACCCTATCAGGTGTTACCACTCTAGGCCAAAGTGGACTTGGGAGCGATAGCAATGAAAGGGTACTCCGCATTCCCCAAAGCTCCGGCATTAATAGAGCCTCATCATCAGATTGTTTGGTGTCATATCTAGGACACTTGTTCGGGAAGTCGTACACCTCTGCAGAGATGCAGTCAGTGTATTCTACAGCCCCAGTTGACAGGTCTACTGCTTTTTTAGGTTGATGACCTGAATGAGTTACATCTAACAATTAAAGATGAAAGAAAATACTAATCAAAATTAATAGGATTCTATTTTTATATATGTATTTTTCTCTAAAGTGTCAGATTGGATTTCAATCAGTTTGTAATTTTCCTGAAAAATTAATTTCAGAAAAATCAACAATAATTAAATATTTTTATCTTGTATTCACTTATAAAGTTGGAAATTTTTCTGAACTTGAAAATTAAACATCAGTTTGTTTTATTTTAAAACAAAATTTCAATACAAAAAGACAAAATAGAACAACAAAAAGTTATGTTACAACATTATTATAATTAGAAAGAAATTATTAGGAAAGTTATTTTTAAATTGAACATTTACAAGCTAATTATTGTAAACACTTAAAGGTAAATGGTGAAAAAATAACTAGTCTAATTGTACAGCCATAAGTTAATATTCCATAATGTTGAATATTATTCACAATGCAATTCAAATAACTATGGATATTACAGTTTAAGGTTAATATTAATAGCTATTTTTGGTAATGGTGGTTGAAAGATAGTAGATATAGATTATGATGTACAATCCATTTAATTATTTTTCCCTCTTCACATATATAAAATATGAAAAAAAAATATTCAAAGAATGTATTTTTATATATGATATTATGCCAACATTTTGTTGCTTTTTTTAGAAAACTATTTTCAAGGCTTTATAATAAATGTTAAATGTTTCAAATGAAAAAAATGAAATAAAAAATTAAAAATTCTTAGTGTTCTTTTAAAGTCAAAAGGATTCATTTTCAAATTAGATTTGAAGCAGAATACAATTAACATTAAAGAATTTTTCAATTGAAAATATTTTTCAGATAAAATATTTAATATCTCTTAAAAAGCCCCGAAGATGATTTTCTAATAAAAAAAAAAAAACAGAAATATTCACATATTATCATAAATAAAAAATACATCCTCTAAATATTTTCTTTTTCATATTATAAATTTATATAGCATCAAATTTATTTTTATTTCTCTCTCTCTCTCATATATATATATATATATATATATATATATATATATATATATATATATATGTGCCCCTCTACACATTCTTCACAAAAGCTCTTGACACTGGCAACAGGGGACCACTATGGAACATCCTTTAGAAACTAGGATGCCCTGACCACTTCGTCAAGCTTATATCTGCTTTACATACAGGAATGAAGGCATCAGTCAGTTTAAGAGGAGAAATCTTGAAACAATTTGAACTATATATATATATATATATATATATATATATATATATATATATATATATATATATATATACACACACACACAAAAAGATACATATAGGTATATATACACACATTTACACAGAATCACTTATAAATAAGAACACACATACACCCCCCATTAATTTTTAAAATTTTTTGTTCTAAACCAAAGATATCGAGATTTCATTTCTACTGAAACCTGAAACATACAATCAAAATGGATATTATTAGGTATTATTTATTAACAAATGCTATAGCATTGAAACTTTATAACAATAAATATGAATATATAGTTACCCGAAAATAAGTATATTTATATCTTTTTTATTTTCAGTTACAGAAATGCTGCAATTTAATTTTTGATTGTATAATATTTCACTAGAAATAATAAAATCCTGGTATCTTTGATTTAGAAGATAATTAACTTTATATATATTTTGATAGCTACAACTTGATATCAGAAAAGAAACACTTATTTGAAGTATTATTAAAACTATTACCAAATATCTAAATGTTATCCCTAATTAATAATTAAATTATCAGTGACATGTAATTAAAAATTTTCTCTATCCACGACTTTTAATGAAATTCCAACAATGTCAATCACAATTTTTTTTATTGCTCACACTACACATATAATTCATAGTAACTAATTGTTCTTAATTCAAAGACTTACAATAAAGAGAGAAATACAATTCTAAAACCTCAAACACACAATTGTAAATTTTACGACCCTTAATCCAATACTTTTCAAAACATCTAAAAACTAAACAGTATTAAACAAATAAAAGATGTTTACTTACTTCAAAAGCAACTCTACTTCATCTAGAGTGATACACTCAAAAAATTGAGATTCTTCCTCCATCAGATATAATCCTTGCACAGCTTGACTTAATATAAACAAGTGCAAATCTGAAAAGTTATGTAATATGTACACAATGAATTCAGTATTCATTAAAGATATTGTTTTCATTTAATTCCATTATTGTTTTGGTGATGGAAATTCATAATACAAAAGAATAAATGTCATAAATAAAATATGAACAATGTCATAAATAAAATTCATTTTCTATTATGAAGATTAAAGGGATTTACTTTTGAGTGGTTGTTTTTCATCAGAACTTTTAACATGGATCAAAAGTTTATGGATCAGCTTTTTCAGGACATCACTATTTGATTGGGGTCTACATTGCAAAATGGAAAAAAATTAAAATATATGCAAAGTATCAAAGTGGTGAAAATATTAAGAGAATTACATACAATAGTATACAATATTACATATATGAATAGACATTATTTTGGAAGAAAAGAGTTCAGCTTCAGTAAAAACCAAGATCTATTATGAACTCTTTGAACCCATATGTCTAATACTTCTAGCTGAGTACTATTTTATTAAGCACCATAAGCCCAATATTTTGGGCTAAGAGCTAT
Source organism: Sepioteuthis lessoniana (assembly GCA_963585895.1). Lineage (NCBI taxonomy): Eukaryota > Metazoa > Mollusca > Cephalopoda > Myopsida > Loliginidae > Sepioteuthis > Sepioteuthis lessoniana. The sequence goes on along the minus strand of OY757910.1, from coordinate 16,577,203 downwards.
TTTGCTGTATACTGTAAGCCTAACATTTTGGGCTCTGAGGAGATCATATCAGATACTAATACTAAAAGACTTAATACAATATTCATTTACAGCCTTTCTTTTTGGAGGCACATTAAGTGTAACAGTATTTATAGTAGGAAATGGAATCAGTGACCAGTGTTCAAATCCTAAATAAGGAAGTTTAGATTTTACTTAGAGTTAACGCCCTTGAGAAAGGCTAGAATCCATCTCTTCTTCCTACCAGAAATGGATAAATAATAAGGCAGGCTTGGTTAGACAATCAGTCTAGAAAGAAAAACGAATTCAAACCAGCTATAACTGTTTTAAAACTGACTTTGTGTCACATAAAGCCCATGACAGTTTGGGTTGGTTGGGTTTTATGGCATATCAACCTTTGTAGGTTATTTAATGCCAAATCCAGTTTATACATATATATTAAATATGATTTGTAAACATATTTTGTAGATAACAGTTTTAAATGAGACTGAACTCATTTTTTTTGCACACAAATGGTTTCAAGTATTGCTGTGTAACAGTAACAATTTAACATCAATTATTTGTTTTCACTTATTCAAATAGATATATTTATATGATTTGTAAGTGAAAAGATTGTAGGTAGTTTTATTTTTAAAGGAGTTAGAACTAATTTGCACACTAGTATTACTATTGTTTCTACATAGTTAAATGGTATCAATTATTGTGATCTAACACAAATAATTATATTCAAAATTAACCATTCATTTGCATACAAGGAAGGGAATACAAGTATTCTATTTAACAATACTCATAAGTTTGCACACTGTTAAATGCTTCTGTGAGTATTGCCATGTATCACTAACAATTTAATTAAACATCAGTCATTTGTTTACATACAGTTAAATGGTCAAAGAGTTCTATTTCTAACAATTCATTTAATGTAAGTCATTTATTTGCACACAGTCTAAATGTCAAACAGTTCTATTTGACCCATAAATAAGAGCCTATCAGGTGCTATCACTCCAGACCAGAATGGACCTGGAAGCAATGGTAATGAAGGGGTACCTGATATTCTCCAAAGCTCCAGGATTGGAGCCTCATCATCAGAATTGTTTAGTGTCATATCTAGGACACCCATGAGAGGTTGGGGGGGGGGGTTCTTACCACTCTGCAGAAATGCAATCAGTGTATTCTACAACCCCACCTGACTGGGCTGAGCACATGGCATAGGAGTTTAGTAAATACATCATAGTATTTTAGTAAATTTTATTTGATAACAGCTAAGATACAAGCATTTTTTCTTTCAGTAATTCTAAAATGTGATTCAAACATTATAACAGATATGAGGAGGCATTCTAGGAATTTAAACAGACTGATCAATCCATCCATCCATCAACTTCAATCACCACTTGCCTCTAGGCAAGACTACTTGGCATTCATGTCAGATGGGTAATTGAAAGTTGATTGCCTGGTTTCAGGGAGCCTTCCTGCAGGTTATACCTGCTTTGTAGTGTTGAGTCTATTGCTTGGCACCTGAGGCACCCTAAAAGAGGAATACTGACAGGACCAAGCATTTTTTAGTCTAGCCACACGAGATTTGATTTGTGCATCCCACCCCCACTATAAAAACACTCGTGTCATATACTGACTTGGTGAGAAGTCAGTTAAATCACACCATCCATCAACTTAACCAGCGTTTCCCATGACATCAGACATTTCTCATATTTCTTGAAACCATTTTGCTTGTTTGAATTCAGAGTTTTCCTTTTCTTAGATTGGTTGCCTTACCAAGGCTATAAAACCCAGTCTGCCCTACTATTTTCCTATAGCTTAGAGGAGCTTCATTCTGGTTACTAATTCCATTTTCTATGATGATAACCATTATACTAAGCACACCTCCTACGTATTTGTGTAAGCAGTTTTGCACATCTTACACCAGATGATTGGTTAAGAAAACTATGTGCATCTACAATAAATTTCTCATATTTTTAAACTACAAAAAAATGAATTCTTTTAAGAATATAGTAACAACTACGACTGAAAAATTGTATAATAAATCATTATTTATGATTTCAATCTTTCAATCACCAATGCTTTTCTGAAATTAACAAAATTTCTAAAAAATTTTCTTTATAGATGATAAATAGAATTTAATCAAAAGCAAACAAGTTATCTCAGAAATACATTCAATGGCTCTCATAAACAGCAAATATTAAACAAATAAAAAAACTGGAACAATGAAGACTAATACAAAAAAAAAAAAAAAGAATTACCTTATGTGAGGCATACAGACAATTGCAGCCCATGTTAACATTAATTGCCGTCTGTTGTCAAGGTCAGTATCAGAAATGAGACTTTGAATATAATTACTAAAAGTAATTACTTTTGTAGAAGCTCTGAAAGGAAATTGAAAAGAAAAAAAGATATATAATCAAATGCTTTAAGTTTCAAGGTTAATTGATATCAAATAAAGAATAGGAAATAAAAGTATCTTCTATTTTGATCAGATACCAGAGTGGGTCTTCTCAGCATTTCACAATCTAACATCAGTGTTCTTATTTTACCAACTGAATTCAGTCCAGAGCCTTCTCTGAAACAATCTATCAAGCTGACTTGCTGCTTTTCTTTTGGGTTGGTTTCCCAAACACTAATTTAGCAGTTTTTTCTTGTGGTAGCATCCAGCAAGTCTCATGCTTTATACAGTTCTTTTTTGGTTATATGTTCCTTACAAGAGATGTCTATCACCATTTGAAACATCTATAAATAAAGCTGTTATCTTAACCACTTGGATGTGGCTAACAAGTAATTTTGCAAGAAATTTTTTTTGTCCCAAGTTTTCTTACTTTAGTATTGGACTATGATTCAAAAACAATTCATAAAAATTGATAAAGGCTATAAAAGCAATAATTGTTCTGGAAGAGATAAGATATTTTACCAACAGGATGTTTCACAAAGATATCCCAGTTCTAATGGTTAATTAAACAATGAATTTAACTTTAGTAAGAACTAATATCCACAATGAACTCTTTGAATCCTTACTTCGAGTTGAGTGCTATTTTACAAAGCACCATAAGTTCACTATCTTGGACTGAGTGCTTTTTTTTTATGGGGTGCTCAAAGGAGATTATATCAGATACTAATAATAAAAGGCTTAATACAGTTTTCTGTCAATGGAATGGTGTGATATCTGTATTCTTAAGAAAAGTTTGTCTTTGTGAATTTTGTGAGCTCAGGTACAGAGTATCTGAGCATCAAGAGTTAAGAGTTTACAGCAGGGCTCCTCAAAGTGGTCTATATAGACCCCTGGAGTGAATAAAAGTATCGGGGTCCACAGGGGATGAATTTACTAGTTTACATTTATAAATTCCTTTATGACAGAACAAAAACTGTTGGATCATGTAGACTAATTGCTAGAGATTGTACACCTAGCAGAATGCCTGATTGGGTGTGATTGCCACTAGTGATGTGTCATTTTCAGGACATGTACAAAAGATTTAAATGAATGATGAAATGGAAAGTGTAGATTTAGATATCTTTCTTAAAGAAGAATTTATTGAAATGACTTTTGATCTTTAAGCGAAGTCTATATACATATTTGCAAAATATACAAAACTTTGTGCAACTTTTCAGCTCATTTTACTACCTTTTCCAAGTTCATATATAGTAGAATCTTGATAAGCACTTTGAACATAGAAAATGGTAATTTGTGGCTCAAACTTACAAACCTGCAACCAAATGTTTGTGATTTCTTCAGTGCTCACTATACCCATCCTAACCATTAAAAGATAATTCGAGAATTAAAGGTGTGTTTGCATTTATAGTTTACTGATTCTTTTATCAAGTAAATTTTTATTAAACACTGTTAAATTAGTTATGTTTTGTAATTTGATATCTAATTTATTTGGGATAAATAGAAATTAAATTTGGTTACAAGGGGAGCATCAAATAAAAAGTTTGAGAAGCCCTGGTTTACAACCACACAGAAAAGATTAAAATTTGCTGAGCCAGTCAACATAAAGAGATTATGCAACATAGATTTTTTTAAAAAGCCAATATCCAGAATGCATTACAAAGCAATATTTTACCTTTTAATTATAATACTGAAGTCCATTGGATAGAGTCCATAGTCTTCAAGTTCACTGGCATCCATTACAGGAGAAATTTTAAAAAGAATCAATTCTGTAGCCATTAAGAGTGTCTTTTCTTTAGCTGAAGTTGTTTCTTTTTCCTTCATAGTATTCTGCATAAACTCCATCAAGGGATACAAGACATTCTAAAGGAGATAAATAACATTTGAAATACAAAACAAATATAACATCAATCTTATTAATAGACTAATTTCAATAGATCTAATAAAGTAATATTATGATATTATTGAATAGACTAATATAACATGATATTATTTAATAGATTAATATCATAACAATATTACTAAATAGATTAATAACATAATATTATTATTCAATAGACAAATATTATAACATCTATCTTATGAATAGACTAATTTCATATAATGCTTTGAAGATAGAGTATCACCCTTAAATAAGTACACCCCTACCAATTAAAAAATAAAAATTTAATTTTCTTCTTAACCAAAGATACCAGGGCTTCATAATTTCTAATAGAACATTAGACAATCAAAATAAATATTATTAAGCATCATTTATTCAACTCTACAGCATTAAAACTCGGTAACCAAAATTAAAACTGCATAAATACATATTACGTGTGTACTAGTTTTTAGACTGCAACATATTTATATTTTTAGTTATAGAGTTTCAATGCTTTAGAATTTGTTAATACCTCATAATATTCATTTTGATATTGATTGTATAATACTCCACTAGGAATATATTCCTGGTATCTGGTTTTTATGAAAAATTAATATTGTACTTTTTCTATGGGCAATAAATACTCTATTTTTCACTTCTCATTGCAAATTCAACTTCCTCTTGAAACTTGGGAGAATACATTTTTTTTAACAATCATTACTAAAAATAAATAAGAAAAACATACAGAGAAAAATAAACAGTCTCTTCTCATCACTTTTCAAAATCATTACTATTTTTATGATTAAAATTTACACTGGTTTTACTAATTGTTTTATTAAAACTCTAACAAAAGGAGCAATAAAGTCTATTGTAAAAAAAAAAAATACTTAACAAAATCCCAATATATGAAAGGCAATTAGAAGAGAAAATTAAAGGATTCTGTCAAGTGATATGCCACTGAGAGGGGAGAAGTAAGGTCAATTTCCCCTACCCTCCTGTGTTTGAACTACCAGGCCCCAAAGATTGACCTTTAAAAGAGGAATATGAATGAAGGTGAATTCCTCGTGGTCAGCCTGTTGAACGAAGTAACAAATCCAGTTAGAATGTAGGTCAAGCTATCTGCACTCCATAACCCCAACTTGGTAGGATGAAGAAGGGAATGCAAGTCATTGAGTAGCACGACCGGAGGAGGAGGAAGGAGCCAAATGATTGGCCGAAGCCTTAGCGCCGGAAGTAGTACCCTTTTCGTCAGAGGAAATAGGGATAAAGAATTTAGTTTTTAGGACAGAGGTCGCCATGAGAGGACATGCTGCCCTGATGCCAAAAGAAACTTCCAAGTACCTCGTTGGTGAAAAGAATGGAAGTTCTGGGACAGCAGTCGGCGTGACAAGATGTATTGAAACTGTCGCCAAAACTCCAGGGAAGAGCGGAAAGAATTTTGGACAGAAGATAACCGGTGCCTTCCTGCTAAATTCTACAGAACACCGCTCGCCCATAAAAGAAAGGAATCTAGGAAATGAACTCCTTGAAAGAAAAAAAAAAAAAAAGATAAGTACATCTTAAACTGTCTTTCCTCCTAACCTTCCCAAATATTGGAACTTATATGTATTCAGACAAGGAAAGAAATAGACTGAAGAAATTCATTTCATAAACTGTAAACGAACGAATGGACTTAACTACCTTTTCAAGTTTTGAAAGAAAGAAAGAAAGAGAGAAAAGAAAAAGAGAGAGAGACATTTGTGTTTAAGACTGTCTGCTGGTAACATAGCTAGCACCTTAAATATTTGTTTGGTCCGTACCTATTAAAAACCTTGTTATATTTTAAATGTCCCCTCTTGTCCAAATTTATTCATTGTGTCGTTTACCTATCGAGTTGCCTTCTTTTGCATATTTCTTTTTCAGCTTGATTCGCTTCATTTTATTCTCGCTAAATGTCCTATTCACCTTTAAAAACATTACACGGGAAATTAGAATTGCCGATTACAGTGAATAATTTTTTTTTTCTTAACCTAGAAGTCCATGTTTTCCGTTATCCGGTGGGGTAGGAAAACGAAGTGGCTTGGTGGGTGTGTGTAACATGAAATTTGGAAACCCCTTTGCCAGCGGCGGCCGTCTAGCCCCAAATTAACCCCCACATTATTTGCCAGTTCCCATATGCCCGAAAAAGGAATCTTAACTAGGACTTATTTTGCAAGGGGTCAAGTGCCAGACTGCCCTGACGTCACACGTGCATAAAATAAACTCCCGTCCTGGGATAAATATTTATGCACCGTCACAATTCAATCAAAATAGTAAACAATTTACACATTAGCATGTTATACATACCTTTTCAAAAAGTGGCATTGAAAAAAGTGTCTTTGCAAAAGGATAAACAATGTCAGCATTGATTCTTTTATTGAAACTCTAAAAATAAAATAAAAAAGAAGAATTAAAAAATAAATGCATTTAACCATACACCACACAGATGTTTTCTAAGTGATATCCTCCATTTTATAATTTATAAAGATAAAACACACAGAGAGATCAAATAAATATTACCATACTTTATTGAATTAATAACTAAATAGCTTCATGAGCTGTTCATAAAAAATAACTGGGATTTGATATGATATTTGTGATCAACTGAACATGGATTAAATCACCATAATGCTCTTGTATAGCTAACAGAATATTACACCTGGCAAAAATTATGGAATTAACACTTTTACAGGAAGTCCAATTAGGTTTTTTATTTAAAAGTAAATATTAACAAAGAAGTTTTACAATCCTTTCCATTGTTTCAGTTGACAGTCCTTTTGTTGTAGCCATGTTTTCTTTCTACTAGATATGTCCAGCCCCTTGTTAAGGTCTACAAGAATTGTCTTAACTATAGATTGATTTGCATGTCTACGGTTTCTAGACTGATCATTAAATTTATAAACAAGAAAGAAAATACATTTTTGCTATTGTAGATTTTCAATTAAAATTCTCTATCTCTAATCTGTTTACTGCACAAGTATTTTTTAATCTGTTATATTATATTTTTCCCACTAATGCAGCATACAACAACAAAATCTTATTATCAACTATGTGCTCAATAATTCCACAAAAGGAGGACTATATATATATATATATATATATATATATATATATATATATATATAAAAATTAAATCGCGACTATCCTACTACAGTTTTGCCTAAAACGGCTCCTCAGGGTACCTAGCACCGACTGTAGTAGGATAGTCCTGACTCGCGATTTAATTTTTGTAATTGGGTCTATTTAGTATTGAGCACTTTTTGTAATTGTAGCATTACAGCATTTTGCCGTGGGTTTTTGTTCTTTTGACCAACTGATTGCATATCTCTTGATTTTTTTTCAACTGGTGTGACGAAGTTGGCCTTTTCTTTTTTTTCTCCTGATAATTTTTTTCTTTTTTTTCCCAGGCAGTGATTCGAGATTTGTTATCTCTGAATTTTGGCAGGGTTTTTTTATCTTTTTCTTTGTCATCGTGAATGCTGGTAGATAGTAAATTAGTAAGTATATATATATATATATATATATATATACATATACGCACACACACCATAATTAGTCAAGCATAACATGCATTTGTGTATAATACATACCCCTATGAAATTCTAGAAAAAAAATCTCACATGTATAACTTTTGGGAATTTGTAGCAGCTTTTTTGAAATTAGATTTAATATTTGTTTAACTCTTAATCTGGTTTTGTGTAAAAATAAGAATGACATATGTTATAATAGTTTATATGTTTCAAAACTAAAAATTTAAACAGTATTTAAAACAAAAGCAAGGACATGTTCACCTAAAAATGTAATAAACTTTCAGCAAAAAATAAGTTCACAATAGAAGAAAAATTAAAAACAAACACATTCTAATGACTATTTCTTTGTAGCAGTATAAAACAGAAGTGTTTGTTACACATTAGTAAGTTTGGACCATAGATATAACTTACTTTCAGTCTTACCATCCCAAACAGCAATGGCCAGGAAAAAAAAGGTAACATTTAGTTCTTATGTATAATATACACCCCTAGCTTTTAGGCAGAAAAATCATAAAAAATAGTGTCTTATATACAAATTATTATGGTAATACCTTTTTATGCTAATCCAATCTCATTTTCTCACAAAATTCTTAAGAAAATATAAAGGTTTTTATTTAAATCTTACCAAATTGATAAGTCTTGATAGGCTTGACATGCTAAGTCTTTCAAAGCATCCATGCACAAGAAGAGACACACAGTTTAGAACAGTACTCAATGTGCTTTCTGGTAAAACATTCTCAGATTTCAAGATGGCTGAAAGAACCTGAAAAGAAAAAAAGTAAAATATTGCATTTTTGAATAACTATTATATTCAGCAACATGACTTAAACAAACATTATCATTATGTAACTAAAAGATTCATCTCTAAGATTTAGTAAGATGATCCACCCTGTCAGACTGGTAGTACTCGTTAGAGTCTCATCTATGTGGCGAATAGAACTGTTTCAAAATTTTTAGTATTAGAAAGGAAGACTTAATTTCATATAACTGTAAATTTTTTGTATTAAGAACAGTTACTTGAAGTTCGAACCGGCCTATTGGTATAATGGTTAGAGTGTTTGCTAATGGCCCAGGAGACTAGGGTTCAATCCCAGGTAGAGTCATACAAAAGACTCAAAAAAAAGTTCTTGATGCCTCCTTGCTTAACACTCAGCATTATAAGGATAAGTAGAATAATTCAGTAACACCCTCCCCTACACCATGGTGTAGTAGCTATCAAAAAGGGAGCTTACTTATAATTGTTTACTAAAGATCATTATTAACAGTTTCTAGAAACCCTACAACTGTATGCAAATTATTCATAGTTGATAGGTTTGGTTTTGTCATTGCTTAATGGCATATCAACTCCTGTGGATTATTTAATGCCAAATCTTGTTTTTTTTGTATATAGGATTTGTAAGCAAATAATTTATAGGTGAATATTTTTAAATGAATTGTTAGAGTGCAAAACAAAGGTTAATAGACAATTTGGCTTCACAGATATATTTTTATGTAGATGTTCTTGTTTCATAAATGTATATTTTCTTACATAATCTACTAATTTGAGGTTTGCAATTATGTTGCCAGTTTCAATATCCATACATTCTATACTCTCAGAACTATTTAGAATTTTAGTTTTACTGTTTTGATCCTTGGGAGTAATATTGTGTTTGTTTGTAGGGTCTTGTTTAATATTTGATTTCTAATTAACTTTTCTTTGGTTTTTGTGATTTTGTTTTTGATGCTGAGGTCTCTGAATTAAGATGAGGAGTTTGGTTTGTTCAGTTGTTGGTTGGATATGATTTATTTTATATTGACAGGAAGGTTCAAGTTTGATTGGGGTAATTAGAATATGTTTTGCTTTGATTTTTCATTCTGGATTTATTTTTGGAATTTGTGGGCAGATTAGTGATCAGTGATTTTTCCCTCTGAGTATTTATTTTTGTTGGATTTGGAGTTTTCTGTAGATATTTTGGGTCTTAGTTGCACTAGTTTTTTGAAGACAGTTGAAGATTTTTTTTTATTGCTGATTGGACTCATCTACTGTATTACACTTGTATAGGTGTTATCTTTCATATGGGATTTTCCTTGCTTCTAGATATGTTATATTTTTTCTATCTTTCACCTCCATAATTTCCCTCTCTCTTTTGTACTGCAAGTCCTTGAAAAGGCAGGGTGGTTCTCTGGGCAGTTTTAGTATTTGGTTCTGTTAGGATAATCTTCCTCTATGTGGTCTGGGTCTTTTTGGCCACACCTTCCACATATTGAATGCCCTCTGTGGCTCTCCTTGTGATGTCCATATTTTTAACATTGCACTTCAAATTTTCATAAAGTTTTTTCAATTGATTAATTTTTTTCAGTTTGAGTGTTTGCGCTGATGGAGATTATTTTTTCAATCAAGAAATGTGTCAGTTAAACTGAAAGAGTTTTCACTAGTGATTCAATTACAATAAATCTTTGGAATTCTGGAATTATTTCCTCTTCTGAAACAGATTTTGAGGTTTTCTTTAGTTTTTTGTTTGTATTTGCCATATATGCTGTTTACCAGTCTTGTGCTCCACCCACTACAGTGTTCAACTTGTCTTGGTAATTTACCAAGGGGTATAACCACTCATCTTAGTTGAGATAGGGATATATCAACCAGAATATTCATGTCAGGAGGGGGATTTTAAGGCCCTTTCAGTAGACAAAACTTAATGCCATTGAATTAAATACTGGTCAAAGTCTAGTTTCTCTTGATACTGTTGACCCTCAGCCAGCACGTTTAGAATAAAAAGGCTTGGGTGTTTGGCATAAGAGAAATTTATAGAATATACAGTCAGGAGTTAATTGTATAAGTGTTATGGCTTGACAAGACCAGTCAATTGATTGGATCAAGCCACTCAGATTGTCCATCTAGCTCAAAAAAGGGCAGAAGTAGAGTGTTCCAGATCAAAGACTACTCAGCCACCAGGATCCTTTCTTCAGGCAATACAAATTGCTACCCACAGCCAACAGGAAGTTCCCATTGCTGGAGGTGGAAATCTTACCACTCTGCATGGTGCAATTGGCATATTTTACAGACTCAGCTAATAGAAATACTTGATATTCTATTACTATGTGTAAAAAATATTAATAAATAACTGCACAAAAATATAAATATACAATGAACATGATCCTTTAACTTCTAGGCATGAAATAATCTTAGACCAGTTAACATACTGTAAAATCAATCAATCATAGTAACATGATGTGATTAAAAGATGATCAGAGATGCTCTAAAAACAACTGAGAATTTGACAAAGGAATTTCCATTATTCAGTGCTTTCTTTTATGAGCATCAAAAGTTACTATTTTTGCTGATATATTTTACAGATTTTGAATTGTTGGTATTTGGAAGAAAGAAGTGTTATGCATTCAACAAATAAAAAGGATTATAGTCAGTATAATGAAAGTATACACATTCATATTAGTTCATATAGTAAGATTAAAGGAAAACTCATGAATAAACTAAGTCCACATCAAGTGCTGATCAAGTTCAAAGACTGGATACATAAATGAGACCAGTAGAGCATTTATAAACAAGTCCTTCTTCAATGTCTTTTCAGATTGACAATTTGAAACAAATAATCTTGATCATTGTTTATCCCAAACAATTTGATTGAGTGATTTTAGTGGTATGTTAACTGGTCAAGGGTTATTTTAGACCAAGAGGTTAGAGAATCACATTCCTTGTATATTCATATTTACATTTTTTGTGTAGTTGTTACTTAGGAGATAGGTTTTTTGCAGATGGTTCTATCAGATACAAATAATTTTCTCAAATCAATCTATTTGACCAATAGATGGAACACTAACAAGTACTATTACTCTGGACCAAAGTGGACCTGAGAGTAATGGCAGTGAAAATGTACTTCACAATCCCCAGAAGTGGTGCCTCAACATCAGATGCAATTTAGTGTCATACTCAGGACACTTCTTTTGGGGGGAGGGGGATCTTATTCTTCTATGGTGGATACAATCAGCATATTCTAAAGCAAGAGATAATTTAAAACAAGAAAATCTTGTTCCTTCTTCACCCATTCTATGTCTGAGTCAAGTGAGAGATCTCAACAAAAGAACATCAAGTTTTTCCATTACTACCACTATGACAGAAGATCACTGGCCATTGCACAAACTGTTTATATAACATTTTATGTTTGGATCATCAAAATTATTACATAATTTATTAATTTCCTTTATTGTATAAATAATCTTACCACAAACCTGAGAACCTTTAGTCATCTATCAAGGACTGATTCAGTAATGTCTATTAAGCTCCTTGAAAATAATAAAGCTTTTATTAATACTCACATTAGAAACTTTGTCTGGTTCGGAGACCAAAACTCCATGTTTGAATTTGAGCCAAACTGAAGTCACATTGAGTAAACGCCGGAGGTTCTCGCAAGCTGAATTCTCTCCCTTGAGCCATAATTGGTTCTGCTTCGTTATTGCTTCCTGTGGAAATCAAAAAGCAAACGTAAGATGTTAAAAAGCTAAGTAATAAAAAAAAATCAAATATTACTATTTTAACAACTTTATTATGGTGGCTAAATTTCTAAGCAGAATGCTATGTCATTTATATTTACTAAGCTTAACTTAGAGATAGAGGAACGCTAATGTCAAAATAAACAGACATCATTGCTCCAAGAAACTTATATTTTAAAGTAAATAAGACAAATGATTTTTATTCATTTACCAATCTATTTATTCATTTATTCTTTGTATTTTATTCTTTATTCATCAAACAAATTATACATAGATTATATATATATTTTTTAATTATGTACAAGTTTATGATTAGTATTTGTTTAAGATATTAAACTGATACATAAATTGCTTTATTTAAAAAATGTAACTTAAATAATCTTAATTTAATGAAAATTAACTATATGATATTTAACATTCATAAATCTGGTACAAGTGACTGAGCTTTATTATTTATTTATTCATATTCTAACATAATATAAAGAGAAAGACTTTATACATGATTATCTGCTTTTTCTTCTGATCTTGAAAATTTGCACAGAATTTATCATGTAACAGTACAGCTTAAATATGAAATTAAATGATGCTAAATTTTTTTTAGATAGATTATCATTGACTACATATATTTAACTATAATTTTTTTTATTTATCACTGATGTTTTTTTAGGTTACTTTACTTTTAACTGTAGGAGAAGCAACTCGAATTCTGACATTCAATTCTAACTTTTTTTTTTTTTAATTCTAAATATTAGCTTTATTGGTGGATCATGGTGATAATAAGAAAAACTTTTTGTTTTAATTTATTGATATGTAAAAAAATGTGTATACGTGTTTCTGTATATTTTTGAGAAATGATGGAAGTAAAATCAAGCTTTCTAATATTTAAAAAAGTAAGGTTAAGAAGAAAAAAAAATTCCTGGAAGGCATAAGGTTGAAAATTAACTATATTTTATTAATAAATATGAATAAATAAAATTTATTAAGAAACTAGAAAGACATATAGCTAAACTATCAGTTGTTTATCTTTTGAATTGGTGGTACAAGGATTCAAATCCAAAAGTGACTAGTCAGAAGAATGTTTAAAGATTGATAACAGTAATAAATCAGTAAGAAAAAGTAGCAGCAGATATGAGGATGTAAGATTAAAACCCACAAAATCAGATTAAGATGAAAGGGAGGACAGTTTGAACTATACTAAGTTAAAACTTTTAAAGGCATAAGTGTATATAAGGGCAACAACTAAATTAAAGGTTAATTGCTAAAATAAATAAAATCAATCCACGAAGCTTAAATAAAATAAAAAGGAATTGTCAGACTTACACTCTCTCTTAGACTGACAAATCCTAATTTGCATTACAATATTCACTTAAAAGTATAAAGTTTGGAATTTGAGACTGCAAAAGCCAAAGAAAAAAAACAACCTAAAAATCCAATACATTAACTCCCCCCCCAAAAAAATATACATATACAAGTGTATATTGATGGAAACTATGTGAAGTAAGGTAGATGAATCCAAAGTTAAGTCAACTGTGTATTTCACTAGATGCTGAGCAAAAGAACCTCATAGGTTAATGATCAGGATCAAATAGTTCAGTCAGGAAATTACTGCTACTCATCTATAAGAATGGCATTTATTGATGAGAGGGGGGGAGAAAAGATTACTATGACTAATTTAAACTGTATGTCCAAACCACTTTGCCCTTCATGCAGGTAAACAGGGGGCACATTCTACTGAGACTGGAGTTCTGGCCCCAGTGTTTGAAAAATCAGCAAAAGAACTCAAACTTAAATTCAAAAACGTCATTCACATAGCAATATTTAACATTAGGACTTTAAATAGAGTAAACCAGTTACCAGAGTTGATAGTATCTGCAGCTAAGCATGATATAGACATCAAATGCATACAAGAACATAGATAAAAGGCTGCATCCTCCCCTTCCCTATGAAAGGTGACATCAGAATCACTAAGAACTACAGAAGTATAACTCTCATTTCTATTGCTGCTAAGGTTTCTAATGCTCTGCTTTTTCAAGGAGATACATTATGTGATGTGGTATGCCACCGAGAGAGGAAAAGTAAGATAAATTTCCCTTACCCTTTGTGTTTGAACTAATTAGTCCCAAGACTGACCGTTAAAAGGGAGATATGAACGAAAGTCAAATTACTCGCACTCCATGATCTGTAACGAATCCAGGTCAGAATGAAAGCCAAAAGCTGCCTGCACTCCTGGACCTATAATCGGTTGGACAGAGAAGGGAATGTAGGTCATTGTCGTAGCATGACCGGATGAAATACAGAGGAAGAAGAAAGAGGCCAAATGATTGGCCAGAGACTTTTGCACCAAAAATAGTACCTTTTCATCAGGGGAAATTTGGAAAAGGATCTTTAGTTTTTAGGACAGAAGTCAGCGTGAAAAGATGTGCTGACTTATAGCCAAACTCCGGGAGGTCCCTCGCCCACAAAAGAATCTTTAGTTCTGGACAGACGTTGGCAAGAGATGGACGCTAAGCTAGCCAAGCTCCGGGAAAGAGTAGAACAGAATCTTTGGATAGAAGATAGCAGAGGTGCCTTCAGCCAGATTCTAGAGAGAAATGCTGCTTGCCCGTAAAAGAAAGGAACCTGAGAACTAGCCTTCGAAAAGATAAGTACAACTTAAACTGCTTTTCCTTCTACCCTTCCTAAATATTGGAATTATATGCATTCAGAAAAGGAAAGAGAGAAATTGAAAGGACTCGGTTTCGTCAACCGTAAATTAGTGAGTGGACTTAGATACTTCCTCAAGTAAAAGAAAGAAAAGAAAAGAAAGAAAAAAAAGGAAAAAGAAGAAAAGGACTTTTGAGAGAGACATTTGTGTTTAAGACTGTCTGCTGGTTTAATATAGCCAGTACCTTAAGAAGAAAGAAAGAAAAGAGAAAGGAATTGTTTCTTAAATTTCATAAATATTTGTTAGGTCCTCACTTATTAAAGCTTTGTTACATTTTAAATGTTCCATTTGTGTTTAAATCTATTGGTTATGTTGTTTATCTATCGAGTTGCCTTCTTTTGCACATATCTTTTTCAGCTTTGTACCGCTTTCATTTATTCTCGCTAAATGTCTTATTCACCTTAAAAACATTACAAGGGAATTTTGGAAATTTGACTACAGTGAAATATATTTTGTTTTAACCTAGAAGTCCATGCTTTCCGTTATCCGAGGGGGTAGGAAAACGAAGGACTTCGTGGGGTATGTGAAAGTGAATTGGGAACCCCCTTGCCAGCGTTGTAGATGAGTCTAGCCCCAAATTAACCCCCACATTATTTGCCAGTACCATATGCCCAAAATAGGAATCTTGACTAGGACTTATTTTGTGGAGGGTCAAGTGCCAGACTGCCCCTGACGTCACATGTGCATAAACTAAACTCTCGTCCTGAGATAAATATTTATGCAACATCACAATTAGCACCATATTTGTTTATAATCTGTCTAGACTGCGTACCTTGAATATTGATAAATCTAATAAAAGGAAATGGCTTTACACTAAAAAAAAAAAAAAAAAAAAAAAAGCAAGAAGCAGATATCCTGCAGAAACTATAAAAGACGCAGACTATGCAGACGATCTAGCACTTTTCGCAAATACAGCTGCCCAAGTCAAATCCCTACTACACAGCCTGTAGCAAGCAGCAGGAAGCATTGGCCTCTAAGTGAATGCAAATAAAACAGACTTCATGTATTTTAAACAAGAAGGAGCCATCTCTACTAAAATTAGTAGACAAGTTCACATTCCTTGGTAGCAATATCTCATCTACTGAAAGTGATGTCAACATATGCTAAACAAAGGTATTGACAGGTTATTGACCATACTGAAGTCTTGTCTATTAAAATGCTAAAATACAACTGAGTATTCTCTCTTACTCCCCTCCTTCATCAGAATTTTCTGTGTCACTATCAAATACAGAGGTTTTCATCTGGTGTGTATATAAGATTTTGGGGGTTCCACACATGCAAAATAGTAAGTCTACTATAGTATTTTATTAGTCAATGAAAAAAAAATGTTGCTTTAGACATATTTATTGCAAGAAATAACTAATTTTCTTTTTCTAACATTTAACATAGTAGTTATAATGAAGTGAATATTTACAGTCAAGGGATAAAGAATATCCACTAATCTGGGAGAAAGTGTAGTTGTATGTTACTGTTTTTTCTTTATCTTACCTTATTGAAACTGCTGTGCCTCTAACTTACTATCAAAAGCTTGTAACCGGCTCAAAATTGTACAAGATGATCTTCAACTATCATTGACAATGTTGGAGCTGAATATTGCAAAACTAGCAGAGCAGCATCAACCACAAGGCTCCCATTAAATAAAGTAGTATCTTTTTTTTAATAAATATGTTCTTGTATATTTATGAATTACTTTACTAGCAAACATTCATTTCCCATATAATATAGTTAGATGTTAAAGTTTATGTGCATTTAGTTATATTTTTACAAGGCATAGAATATTTTAGTTTTTTATATAACTGATAATGCTTTATTATCAAAATACAATAGAATTTTTTAAACATTGAATGACTATAGGGTCCACCAAAGTAAAGAAAGAATCAAAGGAGGCCATAGGTAAAAAAAAAGGTTGAGAACCACTGATCTAATCATTTGAGTGAGTGAAAATTTTTAGGTGTTTGTTTTGTAAATCCTACTTGTGATATTATGAGTCACATGAAAAGTTATATATCTTACCAGTAATATAGGCCACAGGTGAGAAATATGATCTGTGCCATCCACATGATCACCTAATGCTTCCATTATTTGGGTGACACAAATCTCAATTTGATTCAAAATTAATGGATCTGGGATGTTGTCACTGGTTGGATCAGGTCCCAACTTAGAGAGAATCACAGGAAACACCTGAAAATAAAGAAAAAAAACTTTGATAGATATATAGGTTTATATTTTCAGAATAAAAATTAACACTCAATACTGTTAAATGAATTTAAAAGATTTTAGACAATGCATATATATTGACTACTTGCTAGTTTTAATTTCAGAAAAATTGATATCATTTGGTAATCTAATAAACTGACCAATTCTCATTTAGATGATATCAGATTTGAACGAGAATTGGTCAATTACAAAATAAAATCAATTTTTCTGTAATACCCATATACAATAAATTTTACCTCTAATGCAATTCCTACTGACAGCAATGTACGTGTGTGTGTGTGTGTGTATGAACTGTACATAGTGCACATGCTTTTACTTACTTAACCAGAAATATATACGAGCCACATAAACCATGCTTCACAGCAACATTTTTTTCAAGTAAAGTTTCAATTTATAATCATGTCAAAAAAAATCAATCCGGATTGATTTTGGTTTCAGAGTTTTGTATACAACTACCCCAGGCCAATAAAACATTAATGATGCTCTAAGAAAATGAAGATTGTTACCATATATTTAAGTGGGAATATGTGGGTGTTTATGTTTTCATATAGTCATCACAAAATTTGTGCATAATTCCTCATTTTGAATCTGTTTACTCAGCATGCCTGTCTAGGCAGCATATTTTTCAAAAGCAATGAAAAGGCCAAAACATTAACATACATTGCAAATAGTACCCCTTCATTAAAACTTAATAAATTTAAATAAGTTTTTGGCTTTCTTATAAAAGTTAAACACAAAACTATTGCTGATATATAAGAAAATAAAACCACAAAATCATAAATGATTAACACAGGACAGTTATTTATTAAAACCAACTTTTTATGCACATTAAATATCCAATGACTGTGATTAACGCCATTTGTTAGTACATATAATGCACTTTGACCATGTGTATTTACAATTTAACATGATGTTGAAATGAGTGCTAAAACACTCTCAGAAATTCTCATTTATTCATATAGATTTCCACACATCACAACAATTATTTTCTCCATTATAATCTTAGAAGGTTTATGCAGGTATGTACAGTTAGAATTTTACATTGCTTATAAGTCTTAACTTTAGATTGTAATGACCTTTATAAGCTTTGGGGGGAGGGGACAAAAATCTGAATCATAAATATTTAGTGTGTGTGTGTGTATATATATATATATATATATATATATGCATGTATTATTCAGTCCAGTTATATTAAAAAGTTTAATTTACTGTGATTCCAACCAGTAATAAAAAAAATTAAAAAAACGAAAGTGGGTAAATAGGGAGGAAACTCTTCATCCCTCTTTTACCCCCTCCCATCCTTCCTTCCTGTGTCTATTCTGACGGTAATTATCTTATCCATTAGATCTGAAGAAGTCCTGTTATTTTTGGTGTTATTGGTTCATATCAATACCCATAACAGGATGGAAATAAATTTATAATCCAAATGTGACCAGTTTTTGTTTTTCTTAAAGAAATATATATATATATATATATATATATATATATATATATATACACTTAGTACTTATAAAAAATTAGTGTATTATTTACATATGTGTTATACAGCTAATTTTTCTCGCAGAGGCATGTTGGTATAATAGTTATAGTCATCAGAAATAGAATCAGAGACCAAAGTTCAAATCCTGGGTGAGACTGTTTGCATTTCATTTTGTGCTAATGCCCTTGGGAAAGGTATAAATCCATTTCTTCTTCTGCAGCTTTAGGTAAATAGTAGGGTAGACTTAGTTCTTTAACCTTGGTTAGGAAACCAGTCTAGAAGGAAAATTCCTTCAAGCCAGCCTTACTCCACTTAAAAATTGACCTTGTGTCTAATCCTGCTAGTAGCAGAGGGGTTGGGTAAATACATATAGATAATTTTTCTGCTATTCTCTAAGAAACTTTGTTTTATAAAATTCAAAAAACAACTTAAAAATCGGTGAACTTATTTTAAAAAGCAAAGTTTTGTAAATTTGAATTTCAAGTATGAAATTATTTTTTTTAATATCTTATAAAATTCTAATTACAAGAGAAAATTACTTGAAAAAAATTAATTGAACTTAAAATTTCTATTTTGATTTTTTTTTTTCAATATTTTGAAAATTTATATCACTATTAATTAAGTAAATGAAAAAAACATAAATGTAAGTAAAGCTAAATGGTTATTAACTATTTTTATCAGCTAATTTCTTGTTTCAATTCAATTGAGAATCTTCTGGTCATTCATATTAAGTTTGCCAGACAAGAAGAGTATCAAAACAAGTATAAGTTGATCAACATCATTGATTGATCAATAACATCTAACCTTGACTCACAACAGTCAGGACCTCATCTTATACCACTATTTTTAATAAAAACAAATAAATAATTAAAATATACCTTCACTGCACAGGAGTGGACATGATTCTGTACATTCTTCATGACTTCAAATATTAAACGGCTAATGCCAGCAGTATGCTAAAAGTAGACAAAAATTAGTCAATGAAAAAATAGTTTGATCAATGAGATCAATTGCTTAAAAGATAAAGGATTAGTAATATAGATAGATGAGAAATTGTCTAGATAATTTGTAAAAAGAGATTTTTTTAAAAATTGGAAGCTTATTTCATAGACATAAAAAAAAGAATTTGTTAATTTGTAAAAAAAAAAAAAAAAATGAAGTGGAATGATTTAAGACATGACATATAAATAGAAACAGTATTGATAGAAAGCTATATACATTGATGATGGGAGAGAGAGCAAGACAGAAAGTGTCCATGGGAAAGAGTTTTGATTGTTGATGGAGAGAAAGAGACTGTTGATGGCAAAACAGAGAAACTATTAATAGAGAAACAAAAAGAGAGAGTGTCTTATGGGGAGACAGAAAGACAGAGACAATGTTGGTGGTGAGACAGACAGAGACAATGTTGGTGGTGAGACAGACAGAGACAATGTTGGTGGTGAGACAGAGAAAGACAATGTTGGTGGTGAGACAAGGAAAGACAATGTGAGACAGAAAGAAATAATGTTGATAAAGATGGCTACACTCACCTGTTGACGTTTGTTTAGACTTTGAAAGATAAAATCAAAAATTTCTTCTTGATCTTTTACCTATTGTAAAAAGAATATTAAAAAAAACTTTAGTGTCAGAACAAAATTTTTTCCCTGTCCAATAAAAAGAAATTCAATATGAATTCAATATGAAAATGCAAATGATATTAGTTATCTATTAATATCCATTTAATTTTCCCACACACAAATAAAAAGTAATTAAACAGAATTTATTCTTAACCATGATAAATTATATAAATGATGTCAGCCATGGTATTCAATGAGAACTATTAAGCCAAAGCTTAGAAAATGGCCTACACAAGTAATTTATCTTTTAGCCAATTTCCAAGCCATAGCAAAAGATTGATTTTAACGGCATGTCAACTTCTCTAGGGTTATCTTATGCATACAGGTCAGGGAATTGTGTAGAGAGTATGTTTACATCAATATTTTATGTGGTTTCTGTTAGGGATCAGACCAAATGAAAAAAATATCAAAGTTACTCTCCCTGAGGGATAGAAAGGAGTTGCCTCCCATGGACAGTGCATTATGGGATTGTAGGAACTGGAAAAATGGATACACATAAGCAACAAAAAAGACAGACTTGAAATTGGCCATGACACAGGGTAGACATACATTTGACAGGTGCACACAGAATTAAAACAACTTCTTTTCCTGGTCAATAAATGCATGTCTCTGCCTGTGGTTAAAAAAAAGTAATTTTGTTGTACACCACAAGTCCGTCTCTTTTCAGTTTTGTTCACATTTTCTTTGTTTGTAAAAACAACAGTTTCTTAAGAGTTGTTTTGCACACAGTTATATATCAAGTAGTCCTATTGGATAAAAATAATTCGTAAACATATTTATTTGACCCACAGAATGGACCTGGCAGTAATGGCAATGAAGGGTACTCTTCTAAGCCATAGAACTGTTTATTTTCCTTATAATACAATAAGGGGGACATAAAACCTCAAAAAAAGCCATAGAACTGGAGCCTCAAAACCGAATGAAGTTTAGTGTTATACTCAGGACACTCTTTTTCTGAAGGAGATATAAGCAGTGTATTCTAAGCCTTACTGAGAAGGCGGAGACCCAACTGTAGTTATAATCCAGGTATCATTCGATAACAATGTTAGTCCCTATATAAGCAAAGATGTCTTTATTTGTGGACTCAAAGCACAGTGTTGGGGGTAGCAAGGTCACAGGCCAAAATGTACAATATTTTGGTAGAAACTTCTTTAAAAATGCATACAACAAAAGTTGTATCCCAAAATTCTCTCAACAATTAGTGCTACTAATAAGCAAATTATAAAACGTGATTATATATATATATAAGAGGATTTGTATGTGGTAAGTGTTGTTTCTTCAAAATAGTTCTCTTGGCATTCAACACAATGATTCTAACAACTCAAAACATCTCTAGAATTTCTCTTTTGATATTAAGTGAAACTGTGCAGTTATATTCATTTCTGCATACTCCTCTTTGAAATGAATTTTCAATTTAAAAATAAGAAAAAAATTACAAAGCGACATCTTGTGTATGGAGGGCATTACACTTGTATAATCCTGTTATAACAAAATCATTTCATTCAAAAAGTGTCAATTTTCATATTGATATGAACTTATCTAGATGTCTAAACATCATCACTTTGTTATACAAGTTACTCAGCAATACATATTTTCATTTTAAATTTTTAAAAAGTTTTATCTTCAGTCTGGATACTTTTCAACCACACACACACACATTATATATATATATATATATATATATATATATATATATATATATATAGATAGATAGATAGATAGATTTATAATATGTAATTATAATGCAATAAGGAGAAAATTAAAATTTACTTTTCGTATGAGGAATCCAAAACTCTCAGCTGCAAATTCTCTGATGTAAGATTTATTCGATGTGCTGAGCAGAGGCAAAAAGTAGCTGAAAGAAATAGAACCTTAAAATAATAGAATGCAGCAGAAAGAATATTTTTCATAAAGGGAACTTGTTTTTCATGAAGATCTTGAAAATAATGTTTTTTTTTAAAAACCAAGATTATATATTTGTAAATAGATGAGCTAAAATTTTGAAATTTGAATGGTTTAATTCTGTTAATAATATTAAAATACAGTAAACTCCTTTTCTGTAAGGAGCTCAAGTACAATGGTTATCATTGTGAGAAATGAACTGGGAGACTCAAGTTCAAATCCTGAATGAGGCTGTTTACATTTCATATATCTTGGGAAAGATATGAATCCAACAAATATCCCTTCAGTTATGGGTAAATAGTAGAGTAGACCGAGCTCTTTAACCTTGGTATGGCAACTAGTCTAAAAGAAAATGCAGATTCTGAGCCAGACAGTGCACCCACTGAAGAAGCAAAGTAGGGCCCACCTTCCTGCCTTTACGAAGAAGTACTAGTCGAAAGCACCCGCCGCCAGACTGCCATCTTTGTGATCCTGAGATCAGGGAGGGTCTGATAAGAGAAATCACACACGCAGCAGCTCAAAGCGTGCGCAAATATGTCTGTTGTGTAAAATAAGATCAGGGAGAGAGAAACAGGCGATTGGGGAGATCGAACTCACATCTTCCCTATCATGAATTGTGTTTGACATCAGGACTACCTACACGCTGGCGTGCATGTAAATTACCACATTGTGTGATTGACCTGGATGTGTTATTTTGGTATGATTATTTAAAGTCCTGCCTGAATGCACCGGAGGAAGAGAAGGCGTCTTGAATCTTGGTGACACATGATAAGAGACAAGCTTGGATGTAGGACTGCTAAAGGAGATTGTTGCAGGTAGAAAGAAATTCATAGGAAGAAGCTAAGAGAACTTATTTTCAGCATAGAAATTCGGCTGTCCACCTTCTATCAAGAAGATGACATAGCAACAGCACTTGAAATTGATTTCATGTGTTCAATTACGAGAGACTCTTTTCTTTCTGTTACTGAGGAGGCATACTATCCACCCCGCTCTTCTTTCAAGACCTGAAGAGGAATAAGCTCTATAGGCTATTCCTGCCCAAGACATGCTACAAACCGAGTTACAGGATAAGATTTTTTTCTCATTACTTGATTTATTTTATTCAATAACTGATTTTTTTCTTTTGTTCCAGACAACACCAGGGACCACATTTCTACACATGCTACACAAGTAATTCCTCTATGATCAAATTAAGTTATCTGATCAGTTATTATGGCACACTCAGGGTTCTATTTATTATGGCACACTCAGTGTGCTATTTATTATGGCACACTCAGGGTGCTATTTATTATGGCACACTCAGGGTGCTATTTAACAAATTTGTTGTTATAATGGGTGGATTTCATATGAAGTGGATTAGTAATTATTTCAAATTTGCCATTAACTGTTAAGACCTTTTATTCAACTTTCTTTTCAGATTTCTGTTATTTCAGGTACCTTTATTTCATAGGGTTACTAATTTTAGATTTTAAAAATCATGTACTGAAATCTTTATATGCTCAGTCTTACAAGAATATAAAAATCAATATGTCATTAGCAAGTGTTGTAACCTATCAGAATTCCTTTTTATAACCCAACCAAAAGGGTTCACTTCAACAGCCATATGGCAAAAATAAACTAAAATCTCAATTGACTCCACATATCCACTTCTAAGATAAACTTTAAAAAATCATAAAACATGATAAAATATTTTCTGATCAATCAGCAACCATTTCATGACTTTCAAGTAAGTCATTTCTGAGTCAATTCAAGGTAGTCTGACTATAATGCTGATTTGACTTGGCAATCAGAAGAAAATGGACCCTGGTAGCAGCCACTTCAAAGAAACTTCAAAAGATGACTAAGCAATTGCAGCCTTTGAGTCACAAGGCAATAGCAGCTTTCCAAGAGATGTCAATGCAATGACCACTAAGAACCAGCAGTAACTACTTCAAAGAGATCCTGAACAGTCACTAAGCAACAGCAATCTCAAAAAGACAAATTACATTATGCAATGACAGCTGATCCCTATACATCAACTGCGATAATAAAATCTTTCTTTTATTTATCTCATACAGATCTCATCTCCTTTGTGTTACTTCTAATTTTTTTTACTGGTTAGTAAGTTATGGTACTCAAAGATAACAACAGACAAGACCTATCCTCACTTGTTGGTATTATAACTCCTACAACATATATATTTGTCAGTGAATAGTAATATTAGAACAAGTTTGATTACAATGAAAGTTTAGAAAATATGAGTTTCGTTATATTCTTGAATTACAAAATCTTTATTGTTTTTGAAAGTAAAATAATGATTTAAAAATAAATTAATTTAATCAGAAAAATAAAACTAACTTATCTAAAGATTTCATATACTAAAAAAAAAAAAAAAAAATGGTGATTATTTGCTTGTTTTACCTGAAGACACTCTTGATATCTTTGACCATGTAGCGCCAGAGGAATTTGAACAAGTAAGAAAGGCAGGTGAAAACCATCTCAAGAAGTTGTACATCTTGAGGATTGGCTTTGAGTAAAGCTACTAAAACATTGAATACATCAGGAAAATGTTTGTAGAAATCACACTGCAAATCCTTAGCAAGTTGAACCACCAAGCTAAAATGGAAAGAAAGTACATGTTTATACAGATACAATATTCATGAACAGTATTGGACAACAAAAAAAAATAGCTGACATTAAAAAATTTATTGAAACAGTTGATATAGTTTATGATAAGTTAGGACAACTTATGACCACTTAATGTTTGGTACTTTTATCTAATGGCATATCAACCCTTTATGGTTATTTACTGCCAAATCCTGTTTAAACATATATTACATATATGATTTGTAAGCAAATAATTTGTAGGTAATATTATTTTTAAACAAGCCAAAGCTCATATGTTAGTACACAGATTTCAAGTATTTCTATTTAACACTGATAATTCTATTCAACATTATTCATTCCTTTGCACACAGTTAAATGGTTTCAAATATTGTTAACACTGATAATTCCATTTAATAATGATCATTTGTTTGCTCTCGATTGAATAAGTTCAAGCATAGCTATTTAACACTAATAATCCTATTTAATATTATCAATAATCCTTAGTAAAAGATTTCAAATACTATCAAACACTAATAATTCTATTTAACATTATGCATTCATTTGCATGCATTTAAATGGTTTCAAGCATTGTTATATAATACTAATAATTCAATTTAACATTTATCATTTGTTTGCTCGCAGTTAATGGTTTCAAGTATAGTAAATAATTAAACAGTTCAATTTGACCAAGAGAGGGAACTCTAATAGATACTACCACTCCAGATGAGAGTGAACCTGGGAATAATGGCAATGAAGAAACACTCCACTTTCCCCAAAGCTCCAGGACTGGAGGCTCACCATCAGATGCTTTAATGTCATATTCAAACGACTCATTGAGAGGTGGGGTTACTTCTCTGCAGAGATGCAGTCAGCATATTCTACAGCCCAATCCAAATGGGCTTTAATATTTGGTATGGTATCCAGCATCTATCACTGCCTGACAGGATCTGGTCATGCTTTTAACAAATGATTGACAAAGATCATGTGATTTCTGTTGCCAACAATCATTCAGCATGTTTACTGACTCGGTTTCATGCCACAATTTGACCATTTTCAAACTTAGAGAACTGGTTACCAGCCATTAGCAAAGGATTAATCACAAATTAGAATATCAAATCAAGGAAAAGAAAATTCTAAGAATTTCCTTTTTTTTCTTTTTTTTTTAGTATTTCTGAGAATTTTCTTTTTTGAAAATTATGTCTTTTCATTACAATTAAGGAAACTTTGACAACAATAATCAAGAAAAAATAATCAATTCCTATGTGTGTCTAAACCATTGAAGTTTCATTAAAACTTGAAGCAATAATAAAAAATAGTTAACTTTTTTTCTCTATCTGTAATTCCTAATTATGTACACACCACAATTACTTAATATTTATTTTTTAAAAAACAATTTTCTATTATTGATAAAAAAAAATCATTCTTGAAAACAACTATTTATTTTCCAACAGAGTCTATATCATTGTCAACCAAGTAACAGTATTTACCACCAAATAAGATGCCCCTTATGCTAAAAGAAAAAAAAAGAAAAAACCCTCTTCTACTGTAGAATGTACTGCATCTTATATCTCAATGGCTAGACCTTAGAGTAGAAGATACTGATATTAGACAAATTCTTTAATCTTCTTATTTGACATACTACTCATTAGGCCAATGGCCCGGTCCATTGGTCTAGTGGTTAGTGTTTGCTAAAGGCCCGGAAGACCAGGAATCAATCCAAGGTTGAGTCATGCCAAAGACTCAAAAAAATGGTACTTGATGCCTCCTTGCTTAACACTCAGCATTATAAGGTATGTATCAAGGGTAAAATGTGTTATATTTTGACCTTCGACCTGGCCCAAAAATGCTATACCAAGGTGATACACCAGAAGGAAGTGACACATTCCAATGGCCAGTAATCGAAAGAGATCGCATGGGCGGATTAAGGCTTATGATATGGGATAAGGTGAAGGTCCCATTGTGCCACTACAGTGATGCACCGGAAGAGAGTGACCTGTGAACTGCATGACAGTTATTTCCGCTTGATGACGATTAAACATTCGATTTCAAAGATCCAGTGGGCGATCGTGTGGGCGTTGAATTATTATTTAACTCAGTTGAGTTCGGGTGCCAGAGCAGTTGCCAGCAGACTTCCAGAGAGTTAGAGACGAGATGTGGTAAGGAAAGCCACACCAGGCCGATGGGGCTTGAAGCCCTGATGAGCTGGGGTCCAGAGAAGATGCTGATAAGATGCAGTAAAGAAAGCCAGCATCCAGCAGTGGACCCCAAGAACTCTGGTTGAGCATCTAAGAGAACAAGAAAGACACAACGTGACGGTCATAAGTAGTGGAGGTCAAAATATGAAGTTTATGTTCGGTCTCCAGCACCCTCTCACATGTAAACTTTGAACAACCCTTTTGAACCCTTCCAATAAAGTGAGAGGTAAATATGTTGTTAAAGAAGTCTTCGTGCGTCTTCCTTCATGCGTCCTTCATTCCTGCGTCTTTCTGCGTGCGTCTGTCTTTATTATTGAGTCGTTATGATACAGCAAATGAGTATACAACAAATGGAGCAATCCAAGGAAAGGAGTAGTGCCTTTCTCTACACCTCAGTGTAATAGCTATTGAAAAGGCTTCGGGTCCCCCTCAACTATGGTCACTAACTTTACTTTTATTTGACATATCAAATCCCCTGATGATCTCTGGCCCTATCAGTAGGGTTTAAAATATGCTGACCATATCCCCAGCAGAAAGGTAAGTCCACTTCAAAAAAAAAAAAGGTGTAGTGCATATGAAACTAAACTGCATCTGATGGTGAGGCTCTAATTCTGGAAATCTGGGGACTGTAGAATACCCACTTTATTGTAATTATTCTCAGGTCTACTCTAGAGTGATAACACCTGTTAGGGCCCTTGATTTTTACCTTATAATAGTGAGTGTCAAGCAAGGAGGCATCAAGTACCGTTTTTTGAGTCTTTGATATGACTCAACCTGAGATTGGTCTCCCAGACCATTGGCAAAAACTCTAACCACAATGCCAATAGGCTGGTCAATATATACATATACACACACACATATACGTATGTATGGGTGTGTAAATAAATAAGTGGAAACACTCTATAATTAGCATTTAATAGTTATCTCATTTGGGAAATTATAATGATCAAAGTGTGCATAAATACAGACCCCAGACCATTATTCTTAAGTTGCAAATTAGACTGGAAATTGCTTTATTCTTTGAGTTAATTCATTTTAATGTTATTGTGCTGGCAAAAATTTTGCTACCATGTGTCATTTTTGTTGAATTATGATAACATATATACAAAAATCAGATCATTATAACATAGATTAACATTTATTTTACATGAAAGATTCTCAGATCAAAAATAAGCAAGACTCATTTTTTTTAATATTCTTTTCTAATATTTTATATTTCAAGAGCATAAAGAAGATATATTATGATCCAATATTCTTTGACAAAAAACAATTTTGTGACCTAAGAATAAGAGTTTTTGAGAGCCATAAAAATAATAAATTCATAAATGGAAGCATTTTACTATTTAAAAGTGTAAAAACTATTTTTTTTTTTAATTTTATTAATCTATCTGAAAAAAATTCCATTCAAGAAACTGCTAGGTTAAGACAGTTTCTTCACCAAATTTTGCACAGAAAGATGTTTTCCACTAAATCGTAGTCACTGAAATGGGTTGATATATAAATCATTCAGATTACATTAATTTTTTTCTTTTAATACATTCCAGCCAATACATTCAATGCTTTCTTTGAGTGTATGTTGTATCTCGTCACTAAAAAGAGAAGAAAAAATGTACCTGAAGCAAGTCGGTAAATATTTTGCTGAAAACTCTTACTCTTAAATACAACAAAGATGAAGATAACAATCCAAGATATAAGAAATAATGAAATTACAAAATCTCAGAATCTTAAAAAACTGAAATGAGAATTATTCCTCTTGAACAGATATTCTGTACATTTTTAATCACAAATGTTACATTGAGTTTTGTGTGTGATTAAGTTCCTGCATTGTTTCTCTTATATACTAAAGCTGTCATAATTAATCAAATTTATGTACTTACTCAAGTAATGCATCATATGCCATACTTTGAGGTACAGCCAAGTGCTTTAATAAAGCAGCTACAATTTCATCCTGTAGAAAAAAATAAAAAAAACACAAATAATTTTATATGCATATGTATTTTTTATCTCCAATCTTAATCTAAAAGCTACTTTAGTCAAATACTTTCATAATTTGGTCACAAGGTCTTTATTCTTTATTTTTTGTGTTATTTATAACCCAAACTTAAAAAAAAATTTTCTGGAATACCATATATATCAGTGCATATATTAATTTTGCGTATAGGTCGACCCTTGATTAATGGTCATGAAATCATTAATTTATTAAAATTAATTTTTGAAGTCAAGTAACTATTACATTTGAATTTTAACTTTACAAAATTATTACTCATATATAGGTCACAACAATTGTTTACCAAAAAATTAGGTCTTCTAAATTCTACCTATACAAGAGTCAATTATCTGTTATATTTTTTCTTTAGCAAAAGTTCAGATAATAATTGACACATTGTCTTATATACATCATATAAGTAAACAAAAGATAAAATTTCAATTGTAAAGCAAGTGCCTTTAATACCAGTACAAACTTAAGCTACAAAAGGAACTTTTACTGTGTTTGTCTTCATACCCTGTACAGCTACCCCTAGTGCCACCAGCAGCTTTTGCTGCTGGTTGCACAAGGAGCAGCTGTACCACATTAGCCACTGAAACAGTGGAATCATCCCTAGTCGACAGCTGATGAAGACAGGGTATCGCTCATGGTTTCACACATTGTATGATAAAATTTACATCATATAAGCAAAGAAAAGATAAAATTTTAATAGTAAATTTATTATGTGAACAAATAAAGCAAGTATTATTAAAATTCTAAAACATTTTGCTTATTCATAGCTTTTTAGTATACTTGATCATGATTCCTAAATCGTCACAATGACATTACACCTGCATTTACCTCAATCTACGAGAGTCATTTAAAAACTTCTAAACTTGAGTCAGAGAGTCAAAAGTGTCCTGGAAATGTTAACCCTTTTCAGCTTGTGCTCTAGTGTCAGTATTCTTGGGAAATATCTTGCTTATCCCCGAGATCTCAGCTAAAAATGTTCAGCTATGGCTCTCTTCTTTCGGGGTGAGGCTTAGAATTTTATGTGCCCACTTCTGATTAACTTATACTCAAAAAACATAGAAAATGTTATATAAATATTGGATTATAGTAGGATAGACTGGGTTCTCTAGCCTTGGTAAGGGTAACTAATCTAAAAGAAGAAACATTGAATTTAAACCTCTTCCAACATGACAGAAGAACTAGACTGTAAAACCAGGGGCTGAAGTTCTTAAAAATGTCTGACATTATACTCAACCTCTTTCTGGCAAGTCCTGCAGAAATACTTCTATCAAGTTATACAGCACCTTTTCCTTAGACAACACTGATATCATGAACAGAGGAGACATGCAATATGAGCAACTGCCAGTGTTCTATACACCCTTGCCAAAGCAGATCCATAATCGCATGAGATTGATAGATACCATTCACAAGCTTATGAACAAATAGGACGGTCATATGTCATCATAAAAATGAACATGAAAATAACAGAAAATAGAAACAACTCACGGAATGATGAACCAGCTGCACAAAGGTTTTCACTTGATCAGATATTTCATTTTTGAAATTGTCTGCATAAGAAAAAAAATCACAATGATTTATATACAATCAGTCCTCCGCATTCATGAGCATGAGGGGGGGTGGAAAACCCATAAATATATTTAGCCCCTCCCATTAACTTTTTTTTACCACATTTAACACCACAAAAAGTAAAACAATACAGTGTAAGAAAGAAATCGTAATAAATGATAATATAGATTAATAATACATATATTCTATGTAGTCATGACTTAAACATTTTTCACCAGTCCAAAATATCCTGCTGAAGAAATGTCTACAATAATATCCAAAAAAAAAATCATACAAAAATGTAATAATTACGTTCACACTTCAGATGAAAGTAAGTTTCAATCATTTCCTTTATTTTTTTATTGAACAGTTACACATTTTAGTCCCAAAAATTATGTATTAGCAATTAGCTGTAAATTGCCATCTTCTTAGTTGTTAGAAAAGAGAAAAACTAAAGAAATATAGCAGGTAGGCGAAATTGAATATGTAGCTGTAAGATGTAAATGTTCAATTAAAAAATGAAGTTAATGACAGAAACTTACTCTTACTTCAATGGTGAATGTAAATTTTACATTTTTACATAATTTGTTTGTACATTACAGCAAACATTTTCTCAGATGGATATTCTGGACAAGTAACTTTTTTTCCTTTACATTTTCTAGTCTACATGCATTATCTGCAATACTTCAATGGATATTACAAAACTCTAAAAACTCCTACATAATTACTGATGGCAAAATCACAAATAAACAAATCTGCAAAAGCTGAGATTCAACTCTTAACTGAAAGAATCTATTATGCAATAAAAAAAAGATATACATTTATGAACAAAGCAAACTACTTAGGCTTTAACCAGCATTATAAAAAAAGAGGGTTCTCAATAAAATCATTAATGTAAAAAAAAAAAAAAAAAAAAAAAAAAAAAAGAAGAGGTGAAACCATTTACTTACTGAAATCATTTGTAAGATTAAGTGAACACCACTTAAACAAAGCAGATCCAAAGTAAGTTTCAGTATCCTACAAAGAGAAAAAAAATAGTAAATATTCAAGACAATACAGTTTGCAAGACAATTGAATCTATTACTTAATCAATGATGAAAAGAAAAAAAATCTTTAAAATCAAGAAACAACCATATTTTTTAGATATAAATGCAGAAGCCCAAGTAATTTTTAATTCTAGAAAATGTTTGTTTATAACACCAACACTCCCCACATGCTTCCTACTCGGGTGGATATGAGGTTGATCCTGAAACTTCCCCCTGAGGCTTCCAGTCAAACTGATTTGGTCAGCCTTCGATCAAACTCCGACCTGCCACATTGTGTTTCTGATCTCAAGTTGGAATTTGATCAACCAGACATCTGGACAGAAGTTCGCAGTTCAAAGGTGGATTAGTGTTATATGTGAACGGGTCGCACAACAAACTCCAAGACAAGATGATAATAAAATGAATTTTATGTAAAATAAAATACAGGGTACAATTTCTGTCTACTGAAGTGATGGACAATAGTTAATTTTTATCACTGCAGTCAAATATAATAAATTTTCTTACTGGTTGGTTCAAGGTTCTTGATCAATTTAAATTTCTACAGCTGTCAAGTTAGCTTAAGTCTTAGTAAGTTAGTGTGATTCTTTCTGCTTCAGGCTTTCTCTGAAATCTCATGCAACTCCATCTGTCTAATTTTCGGCTCTCTCCAGGTTCCGATCTCTGCAACTGCAGCTTTGCAACTCTGCCCCACTACTCTCCAAGCATCCAAAGTGCTTTGCTTATATAATAATCTACCTGAAACTGGTGTTGGTTCTGGCAATATGGGAGATTCCCTTCCAAAGTCATAATTAAATCGAATTCTCATTAATTCAATTTTTGCAACTCAGCATTTTTCCGACTGGGCATTTCGATCAACCTCTTTTTAGTAGTCAGAGGGCCTATATTCCCTCCTTCTTACTCCCACTTAAATCTTTCCAATCACTCTTACTTTTACCTGTGACGTAACTTCTGGGATTTCTCTTACCTATACAATAATCATCTGGTCTTTGCTTAAGGGCAGTTATAATTGTCAACTTTTGATAAAACTGCTTTTGAAAATGTGTAGTTGACCAATTAATATTTCTTATCTATTTGCTGATTCAGCATCTTCGTCTGGCTCGACAGTTGTTTTCCTTTAATCAAGCAGAAATAAAAAACATGACCCATAACCCAGATATTGGAATCAAAACTAGATCAGTTTTCTCCAGGCCTGACAAAGATCCCTTTGTTCAGATTTCTTGTTGATCTAACTTTTGAAGTGCAAAGTATATTTTGCACTTTCAATGTAACAATATTCTTTTTATCATTTCTTTTTGGTTCCCAAAATTTACATTTTCAGCAATATTAGATTTACATTAGTCTCTCAAAAACGAATTCCATTGGAATCACTTTTCGGTGGATTAACCCTTCATGGACCAACACTGGCACAGCACCAAATTTTTAGTTAGTTAACCCTTCACACACCAATATTTTCAGATATTGACTAAAAGATATCTAAGTTGAAGAGCATAAATATATTGGATAATATTTGTGAAATTATCATGGAAACCAACAGGGAGATAATAACAATCTCAGAGGTGTGGGTGGTGATATTACCCAAAGCTTTATTTGTGGTTCTCAGAAATATTGGGTTCATAATTGCCTTCATACAGATAAAACTGGTTTTGATAATGGTGATGAGATAGAGGAGGAGCTGACTACACTGTTGTCTTTGAGGGAATCCTGAAGCAATCATAAACAGACATTCCCTCCTAGCAATGCACCATCTCAAGCTAGTATCAACTATGAGGATGTTCAGTCAACTCATTTTTCAGGCAGATGGAAATTACAGACTTTAGTTGACAAGGTGGCCAGTTATGCTGCTTTAGACGCAGGCTGCTCCACAACAGTGTCTAGGTAAATTGGCTAACAGATTATTCAAACGAATGAATTATGAGCAGTGAGGGAGACAACCTCATCTTTAACTTTTATCTTTGGTGATGGTGCCACTGTTAAATCTTTCAATAGAGTTACCTTTCCCTGTTATATTGGAAACATTTGCAAAGGAAGAATTTGTTCTTAATCCTCAGAGCTCCTAAGCTTAAATTTACCCATTGTCATTTGACGATGACTGATAAACCAGTGCTACAGTGTAGGCGAAAATAAAAGTACCACTGGTATACCAATGTAACAGACTCAAAGGGTTAATTTTAGAGGAAACTTTTTATTTTAGCTATGCATTGGTTACTAAAGAACATCAGTTTAATCCCCAAATGAAGTACAGCTCTACATACAAATAATCAAATCATTTAAGAATACAATGCATGTAATAAATTAGATACAACACAGCTGTTCTGACATCTGACAGTTTGACACATTTTCTTTCTTTGTTTTAATAAAATATTTGTGGGTCATCTAATGCCAAAGCCACCCTTATAAAAGAACAGCAGTGATAATATTTAGATTCATCATCCATATAAAAAGTAAGTTTCACTCAGTCTTCATTTTATTTATAAATGGTTATACAGTCCAAATTTACATCTTCTACAATGTACAAGTCAGCAATTTTCTTTTTTTAAAGCTTTTTTTCTCTCTCTCTCAACTCCAAACAATGTCTTAGGTCATCATTAAGTCACTTGTAATCAACAAGAAACCACCCACTCAATAACCATGTTAAAATCTCAGCAAGCAAGTGTGTTGCTTGGAGGGAGGAGGTCAAATGTGACCAATGAGGGTCAAAGACCTTGTTAAGAGTTGAGATTGAAGGAGAAAAAAATTGAAAAAAAAAGAAAATGGCTGATTTATACATTGTAGATGTTGTTGGCAACCTTTGTCAAGGATGGCCCGAAGGCTCTTTTTCAATAGCTACAACACCGAGGTGTAGGGGAGGGTGCTAGTCTATTCCCTGGATTGCTCCACATTACCCTTGATCCATACCTTATAATGCTGGATGTTAAGCAAGGCGGCATCAAGTATCATGTTTTTGAATCTTTGGTATGACTCAACCTGGGATTGAACCCTGGTTTCCCAGACCATTGGCAAACACTCTACTCATTAGACCAATGGCCCAGTTAGATGTAAAATATTAAAAAATCATAAATGTAAAATAAAATGAAAACAATCACTGAAATTTACTCCTAGTTGGATGGTGAAAGAATGTATTTACCCAATGCCTTTATCACAGGCAAGATGTGTTACAAAATCAGTTTTTCAATGGAGTAGTGCTGGTTGGAATTCAATTTTCCTTCTCCTAGACCAGTTGCTTAAACAAGGCTAAAGAATTCTTTTACTCATAGCTGGAGAGAGAACAGATAGATTTATGTTTTTCCAAAGAGCATTAGTACAAAGTGAAATGCAACTAGCCTCAGTCAGGATTTGAACTCGGGTCACAGATTCCATTTCCTATGTGATATCTGTTATGTTAAGTTGAATGTAAGTACAAGTATTACATTCCTATATAATTTTTTGTACAAAACTAGACATTTCATCAGCATCCTAGAAATGCTATGCAAAATGATTGAGATACTGATTTAGTTATGGTGGATGAAAAGCATTTTAAATGAAATTTAACTCAATAGATTAGAAAAAGTTTATTTATTCACCAAATAAAAAAAAATACTGGGGCAGATGATATGATAAGTGCTGTGCTAGGAATAATTTAACAGTACTTGTTCAATTTGATAGTCCTAAGAAGACTGCAATTGACATCACATTAAAAATGTGTTCTCATGGGATAAAACCAACAGTTCCTTTGTTTTCACATCTTACTGACCTATTTTTTAATTTAAGTTATTTCAAACAATAATTCAGAATAAACAATCAATTTACTTCAAAACAAATCAGTTCCAAGGAAAAACAATTTGAGATGTACTATATCATTGAGAAATATTTTTCAAAGCATCACCATGTGTCCATCCATGTTACTGTTGCCATATGAATGCACACCCAACATATCTGAATCTTTTCTTATATTTTTTTTTAAATGCAATCCTCTGGGCAATCAATTTTCTGTGTAGCTGACAGTATACTATGTATGATGAAACTAGAATATCTGATGTGAGCACTTATTTGGGACCATAAAACTGCCAGATGCATTCCTCATACTTACATTCACCATCTAGGCAAGAGTAAGTTTCAGTCATTGCTTTCTTTTTATTTATGAATGGTTACACACTCCAAATTTACATCTATGATCTACAAATCAGCCATTTTCTTTTTTTTTTCAAACTTTTATCTTTCCCTCAATCTCAATTCCTCTTGGGACACTTAAATTGAACAAGTACCTAACCTCATTTTTTTTTTCTTAAGCAATGCACGATGCCAAAACAAATTAATATAGAATAAATAGATATAATTGGTTCATGGCAGCCTTATTAAATGAGATAGAATCAGAGGTGCACCATAATGAGACTTATCCCAAAACCTGGTTTGGTTGTAGAGGTGCTACTCATGTAGCATATCTTGAGTAGCCTCATACAGCCATCCCTCTTTAGGTCTGGTTTGAATTAAAAGTTTTCATTCTCCTAGGCCAGTTGCTATACCAAAATTAAAGCACCCAGTCTGCCCTGATATTTACCCACAACTGGGAGAATAGTTGAATTCATACCG
Source organism: Sepioteuthis lessoniana (assembly GCA_963585895.1). Classification (NCBI taxonomy): domain Eukaryota; kingdom Metazoa; phylum Mollusca; class Cephalopoda; order Myopsida; family Loliginidae; genus Sepioteuthis; species Sepioteuthis lessoniana. Next base: position 16,541,067 of record OY757910.1, on the reverse strand, counting down.
TTCATGATGTGAAAAGCATATAACCTCATTCCGATTTTTAACTTACATAGCCAACTCCACTTCCTACACTATGAACACTTCAATAATGTTTGCAGCAAAAGCCCATAGAATCAGGAATTTTTTCGAAGCTCTATCAGCAAGTCTTTTGAATCATGTGCTATATCAGATTATTATATGGATTATTTCACATAAAAAAATAACTGTCAGATTTTGTCTATGTGGGGTAGCAAATATATTTAACATGGCATTATTTTTATAGACCTCAGAAAATAAATCATTGTATTCATGTAACCTTCATGAAACAAAAAAAAAATTAGAAAAAAAAAGAAACCAAAAAATAGATGAAATGGTGGAACCAAAAGGAATAAAAACCTAAAACTAAGTTACTTTTCAAAGTAAGAAGTTCTCTGATATTAAAATGTTAAATACATGACAAACAAGACTCACTTTAATAATAATCTGCCCCTATGTTCTTGGGTGAATACAGTCATCATTCAAAAAGACTATCAAATGAAGGAAATCCTAAAATGATTTTATAAAAATTCAAAACTTACTTCATCATTATCTTCAGGGCGCTTGATTTGATGGATGACATCAATCTTCAAATTTGAAATCCGATCAGAAAATTTTTTAAACTGAAATACAAAGAAACATCTTAATTGATACGGTCTGTTAGGTTTTGTTTTATGGCATATCAACGTTTGTAGGTTATTTAATGCTAAATCCTGTTTATACATATATATTAAATATATGATTTATTAACACATTTTGTAGATAACATTTTTAAATGAGCCTGAGCTCATATTTTTGCATAGTTAAATGTTTTCAAGTATTGCTATATAACAGTCACAATTTAACATCAGCCATTTGTTTGCACACATCTAAATATGATTTGTATGTAATCTTATTTTGAAAAGAATCAGAACTAACTTTTTTTTGCTTGCAAGTATTGTTATTCTTTGTACTCACTGTCATGGTTTCAATTATTGCTACCTGATGTTAATCATTTGTTTGCACACAATGAAGTGATTACAAGTATTGCTTTTTAACACTAATTATTCTATTGAACACTATTCATTCATTTACACTAAGTTAAATGGTTCTAAATATAGCGATGTTATACTAATAATTCAATTAAACATCAGTCATTTGTTAACACACAGTTAAATGGTCAAAGAATTCTATTTCTAACAATTCAATTTTATGTATCAGTCATTTGTTCGCACAGTTTAAATGCCACACAGTTCTATTTGACCTATAGATGGGACGCTATCAGGTGCTACCACTCCTGGTCACAGTAGACCTGCGAGTAATGGCAATAAAGGGGTAGTCTACATTCCCCAAAGCTCCAGGACTGGAGCTTCACCATCAAATGGTTTAGTGTCATATTCAGGACACTCGTTGAGATGCAGTGTATTCTCTCTGGGCTGAGATACGGTCTGTGTAGCAACAGATAAGTAAATATAAAATAAAAGAAGTAAAAAAAGAAATAGATGATATTCCGTTACCTTCCAGTGATAATTTTTAAATAAAAAATACTGATTTATCTTGAGTGGGGTAGAAACAAATAAAACTACGAAATCTATAAACAAACAAGACAGGCATTTGCAGTTGAGTTACTCTTTTTTATAGACTTTACAGTTGAATGGGTTATTGAAGAAATTGAATGAATCCCAACTGAAAGAAACGTTAAGAATAAACACTAGGATATAAGCAAAGACTGGAAATTAACGATATAGATGAGAAGCACAGAAACAAAACGAATCATTAATAAGAAACTATGCCAAAACTTGTGAAATTGTTACTTTTTAACATTATTTTGGTTAAAAATAACCTACCAACAATTTAAAAAATATACTATTCTGAAAAAGCCGACATATAATAACAATTTACGTTTCATATTCGCAAGAGAAGTTTTGAAGTAAATAGAAAGATTATGGATTTTTTTTTTAATTACAATTAGTTATTTTTATTTGAACATTTCAAAATTCAAAATTTTAGATGAAATCAACACGTGTGAAAATAGTCGGTAAGTTCCATTAACCGTTGCTTGTATTTCGTTTTAATATCCTTGAATTTTAAAAATTAATGATTTTCAAAAAATGAATAATTACCTTAAATGTGTTTTGATTTTGATGACGCGATGATTTCCCCATTTTGCCGACGAGGAATTTACAAACGTGCGTCTAATTTTCTTGTCAATACCTCCAACCACGTGGGTCAGAAAGAAGAGTTACTCAAGGGGAGTAATTTTGACATTTTCATTTTATTAAAAAGGAACAAAACCCTGAAAAATTATCGTCTTTGTATATTCATTTTAGTTGCATGTAATTGTCTGTACTATCTTATACCTAAATCATTCCTTTAAATGTTTGTAATAACTATTCATTCTTCATTATTAAGTAGTGAAAATTAAATACAAAATATTTTCATCAGCTGTCGATTTACACGGGATTAGTCGATATAGTCACCGGTTTTAAGAAATAAAATTTTTATTTCGTGTGAAAACTTTTCCCCACAAAAATTGAAGGTTTAGGTTTCCTACATTTACTTAATGTTTTTGTTACTTGCTCATGCTATCCCTCTAATGAAATATCTGCGATATTGTACAAAAAAAAAATTATATAGGAATGTAATAATTTACATTCACCATCCAGATAAAAGTAAGTTTCAGTCATTGTGTTTGTTTTTTTTTATTGAACATTTACATTCAAAAACCACGTCTTCAACTTTAGCTACCCGCTGCATTTAGTCTTTCCCTCTTCCAATGATTAAGAAGAAGGCGACTTAGGGATTTGTCGATTTATCATTTTTGCGACTAAAATGTAACTTCAGATGACTCCCATATTGTAATCTAAATGGCATATCATAGCTAATTCATTGTTACCACTTAAATCAGTACTTTTTTCCTGTTTTCTTATTTAGTTAAATAGTTTAATTAGATTTAGACTAATTAGTTCATAAAGACAGGGACAGTCTGAGAATAGAACATCTTTCAACAGTCCAATTGGTAGTAAAATAAATGTTAATTAAAAAGCAAAATTAAGTACGATGTTTATTTATTTATTCAAATACTTAATAAATCAATTTAAAATAATCTGATAAAAGATGAATTAATGAATCTATCAATAAAAAAATATCTACAAATTATGCCTTCACTTCTTTATTAACTTTCCTGACTATTTCAGAGTTAACCAAGATTTCAAGTCTAATGAAATACTATAGTCAGTTATACCAATGTATTTTACTTAGAACAAAGGACAAAAAAGTGGCAGTGACATAAATGTGGACTAATGAATGAAAACCACCAGTTCATAGCAGAGACACTTAGTCACATACCAACACAGTATCTTTGAATTAGCCTCAGTTAGAGCTGTACTACCTCCATATGTTATGTCATCAATGAGGATGATGCAAAATCTTTCAGTGACTTGAAAACTATTGAAGATCACCTCTGTCCAATATACCAAGAGATATGACTGAAACTGAGACTACTGAGAAGGACAGAGCCATGGAAGAGGCATTATTTCTTCAATTTGGTTCACAATTGCAAGAGATATTCTGCATTATCCTATTGTATACCAACTGATATGCTTGCATTCTGAAACTGGAGGAAAATGAAACAAGCTGAAGATATTATGCAACAGAGTCAGGAAACATTTGTGTCTGAAAGACCCAGGCATAAAGTTCTTATCAAGATTCAGAAAAGACTTCAGCATGACAGGTTTCATCTTCATACCAATTTTGGATTGCCTATAAGTTAACTAAAGTTGGCGACTGTAGTCAAGGGTGACCCAAAGGCTCCCCTTTCAATAGCTACTACACTGAGGTGTAGGGGAGGGCGCTACTCCTTTCCCTGGATTGCTCCACTTTACCCTTGATCCTTACCTTATAGTGCTAAGCAAGGTGGCATCAAGTACCATTTTTTGAGTCTTTGGTATGAATCGACCTGGGATTGAACCCCAGTCTCCCAGACAATTGGCAAACACTTTAACCATTATGCCAATGGCCTGTGGACCCAAAAATTGTAGAAGAGACTCAAATTACTTGAATCCTCAAAGAAAAAACTGAGTTTAATTACCATCGATTGCAAATTACTGTAGAACAAATGCTACCTACTCTGAACTATGAACAACAAGATATTCCAAGAAGTAACTAAGTCAACCTTGGAGGGACTAAGCAAACTTTCCTGTCTAAATGCTAGTGGAGGCACTAGGAAAACTTATACTATGAATGTTATCCTGAACTAACTTCAATCACAAAAGAAGTTTGCTTTGGTTAATGCTTTGTCAGGTATTGCAGCAACAGTTTTGCACAATGGGTAAACTCTTCTCTTTAGATGCAAGGTCTCTTTGACAGTCAAAGATGAGACTACCTACAGTTTCAGTAAAAGAGATACCATAGGACAATTAATGCAGAAAGTTGATATTATTAATGAAATCACAATGAACGACCATCAAGGGTTTGAATGTATTGATCAGAGTCTGCAAGATGTGTATGCATGTGCAAAAAGCTATTTGGGGGGGCTTACAGTGCTATTCTCAGGTGAATGGAAACAAATTCTACTAGTTGTTCTGCATGGATTAGGGCCACAGATTATTGAAGTTACAGTGAAAAAGTCATACTTTTGACAAGAGTTGATACCTTTGGATTTGACCACCAATGTTTGAGTTACCTCTACTGTACATTAAAAATTACATACTTACACCTGGAGGATGCATATTTTTACTAGTTCAGTAGGATATCACTATCCACCAGCAAAGTAACTCCATCTCATTTTCACCAATTTTGCTTCTTCACATCCTTATTAAACTTTTTCTTCTTTTAAAAGCACATACATTGAGCCTTCTGGATTGTAATATTTTGAGAAGTCAGGATTCTAGGTTAATGATAGAAATTTATTGCAAGATAAGGAAATATTAGCAAAATTTTCTTCAATAAGATAAGCAACATCTTTGACCTATTCTAAAAACTTTACCTGTTAATAAATTTTCCATTAAATGCATTTCTTAAAATATTTTTTCTAAATCATATTTTATACATTTTTCAAATAGTGAATGTAAATATTTTTATGTGCTATGACTGTTTGATACTTCATACACATGCACATTTATTTTAACTAATAAAACCTAAAATTACCTTAAACTTAGTAAGACACAAAATTCCAATTTAATATATTTATACACAAAATATACATGACATAAAAATAGCACCAGCCCTTGAGAACATTCCTGTTTTTACCGGAAACAATCATCAACTATTTTTATCTGACTGGAAGCCATTTTTATGATGAAAAATATTTCATGCAAGAAACAGAAATTCACTTGCATGGTTTCAACATTACCTCAACAGTAACCTGAGTACAGGACCTGTTAATAAATTCACTACAAAGCAACTCATATGATAAATTGAATGAGGACTTAATACTCTGAACATTGCTATCCTAGAGAAAGGGACTACAACAGCTACTCAAAAAAGAAAACCATACTACTTCCAGCAACATTTATGGACTGTCTGACAACATGCTAGACGATGATGTTTTGCAACACATATCTATAGCAAAATTCCAACAACTGGTACAAATATTCCTAATAGATGACATATTGATAAATAAGTTACCAAATGCAGCGAACAAATTAATGGATGTCATGACCCTGAACAACTAAGTCACAACTGCATCGTACTTAAAGGGAGACATGGCCCAAGTACTGGATGAAAATAAAAGTTTAGAAAAACAAAGAGAAAAATTGACTGAAAGAATTAAACACCTAAAGAGGCAACAGCATCAAGAAGAAGACTTTAATACAGGAGCAAATCAAATGGATGAATCAATATTTGTTTCTAGGAGATTGAGTGATCAGAATAGTAGATGTATTATTCCTTGCAATTATAAGCACCAGAGAAATGAATAAGCTGACAGTCTTCATCAACAGGACATGTTGGTATTTCAAAATCAGGTTGACTTTTCCACATAATAGACAGAAATTTGAAAACAAAATTCCTGATCGATAGTGGAACACTAATATCTTTCATCTCAGTTTCTTTGACAGACAAAAGATCCAGAAAAATTCACTATATGTGCAGTGAATGGCTCCATTATCCACATCTATATGATGCTCAGTTTGTATGTACAATGAGATCTTTCATGGAATTTCATCTTAGCAGATATAACAAAACCAATATTAGTTGCTGATTTTTTGCATCATTATGGACTGCTGATAAATATGAAAAACAACAACTGATTGATGCAAAAACTGACATCAAATTTATTGGTTGTTTTCAATCTGCAATAGTCCCAAAGTTGCAGCAGCAGAAGATTCTGAATTTTCAGAAATATAATCAAAATTTCCAAACATAACAGAACCAAAATTTAATGATAACACACATTGGATTGAAACCACCTATTTGCCTGGTTTTTTTTCTGCCCTTGTCAACTTACCCCTGACAAACATTATATGGCTAAACAGGAATTTCAACATTTAACAAACCTTGGAGTAATTTCTCTCTCCAACAACAGTTGGTCTTCACCACTACATATGGTACTGAAACCAAAATCTTTATCACAGACTAAATTCCCATTACTATTCTTGATAGGTAACCAATTGCTAGGATTTTATCAGTTGATTACATGATGTCAGAATAATTTCTAAAAGTACCCTTCTTTGTGCATACAATCAGATACCTGTAGTATATTCAAGCATTAAAAAACAGATTATGATGCTGTTTGGGCTTTTTGAATTACCATGTTTACCTTTTGGACTCCAGAATGCAGCCCAATCATTTCTGAAATTTATGAAGGACTGGATTCAGTTTTCTGCTAAATTGATGACATACTTATCACCATCACTTCACTTGCAAAACATAAACACCATTTACAAAATGTTTTTGAAAGATTTCATGAATACAGTATTGTTGTGAACCCCATTAAGTGTAAATTTGTAATATCTGAAATTATACAAATAGTATCAGATCATTACCTGAAATAACTGAAGCTATTTGCTTGTTTCTGGTCCCCAAAACTATATGGCTTCTCACTGATGGGCAAAGATGGTAGTTCACTGATGTAATGATCCTGATCAGATTATATATGCAAGCAAAATAAATATGAAAAGTTGGAAGTAAAGAAAAAAATTAAGACAGGAAAATAAAATTGTTAAAAATATCAAATACAATTGTAAACCATTATTCAAATATGTAAAATCAAAAACTAAAATTCACAAAAACTTGAGTACATTAAAAAATGATAAAACAGGTGAATTAACAGACATAGGTTGAAACAGCTGATGTACTAGCAAGATGTTTTCAATCTCTTCATTCTTTGAAACTTTCATTGCCATTATTCTCCAGTCCACTCTTAAAGCCTTTTAAAATAATGGGATTTCTAATTATGACAAACATTTTTTTAATATCTATCCTTGGAGTGGAAATTTACTTTCAAGACAGATTTCAAAAACTAAGTCGATTAATTATTTTGATTATTTTGCTAATAGAGTAATATATTTTGAAAACAGATTGCCTTATCAAATAAAAAACAGTAATAGCATAGAAAATTTTCAAGATTGAATTGGAGGGATTAAAAAATAATGTTAAAAAGAAATTAAGAGGGCATTTTTAAAAACTATTTTATGAATTACTTAACAGAACTTAATCTGCATATAGATATTATATATGTTCTGTGCAATGACTTTTTACTCTTAAAAGTTGATGTGAGAAAATGTTAAAAAAGGGAAAATGCCCACAGAGGTATAATATATAAATACATAATAAAACATTAAAAACCTTTCACCAATTCCTTGGCACAATTAATTTTTATTGGAAATTTATTCCTAACTTGGCAGAAATAATTTCTCCATTGGACAAAGACAAAAGAAAAAAAATTCTCAAATTGATCTATCTGAAAAAGAGTGGTCAGCCACTCTTGTTTAGAGAAGGAAAATTTATCCAATGTTGACAACCTAACATGTCCAAACCAGATAGCAAAGCTATTCTTGTAAGTAAATACTTCAAGTTTTGCTATTGGTGCAGTCTAGCAAAAATGTACATCAGATGAATGGGTATCTATATTTTTTCTCAAAAAATTATCAGAAACTGTTTCTCAGTACAACACCTTCAGACATAAATTAATGGTAATCTACTATGCCATCTGCCTCTTCCAACATTTTATGGAAAAAAGGTCCTTCCATGTGCTCACTGACCATAAGCTTCTAATTGGAGCCATCCAGGCAAAATCAGATACCTTTACACCTCACAAACTTTGACACCTTGATTCCATCATTGATTCATAACTGATATCTAACATATAAAAGGCTTCTGCAAACATTCTGGTAGATGCTCAAGAAATATTTCAGCTATTAATATAAGTCCTGTCATTGACTTTGAAGTGATAACTTCTGCACAAAAAGATGGTGAAGAACTAAAACACTTTCTAAAGAACATTACTCCTTCATTACATATGAAATAAATATATATTCCTCAGATAAAAGTATCTTTGGGGTGAAACATTTCTACTGGAATTCTATGACTTTTTATTTTGAAAACTCTTCATAGAAAGTTCTTTGAGAATCTTCATACAATATTGCTTCCAGGTGTTAAAGCAACCTGCTGGCTCATAACTAAAAACTATGTCTGGCTAAGGATCAAGAAGTATACTAGAAATTGGAAACCAAAATCAACAAGGACACTAGGGATTGGACACTAAGATTAAAAAGGATACTACAGATTGGACACCAAGATCAACAAGGATACTAGAGACTGGATACCAAGATCAACAAGGATATTACAGATTGGACACCAAGATCAACAAGGCTTCTAGGGATTGGAAACTAAGATCAACAAAGTTACTACAGATTGGACACCAAGATCAATAAGAACACTAGGGATTAGACACTAACATTAAAAAGGATACTACAGATTGGACACCAAGATCAACAAGGATACTACAGATTGGACACCAAGATCAACAAGGCTTCTAGGGATTGGACACCAAGATCAAGGATACCAGGTCAAAAAGTCAAAGTAAAGAGATACACTAAATCAGCTCCTACATTTTTTCTCATTCTTGATACTTGACTTGACCATATTCATATTAATGACACTGGTCCATTTCCTCTTTGTCAAGGATCTTATCTCTTCACCTGGATTTTCAGATTCACCTATTGGCCTGAAATAATTCCATTTACAGACAACTGTACAGTCAGTCACACAGTGGTTCATCACTGGTTGGGTCAGTAAATTTGGTGTTCCCACAACTATCACCACAGATAGAGGAACATAATCTGAGTCAACACATTTCATAGATTTACTTGCAACATACAGAATTCGCAGTCTATTATCTTGAAACTAATACCTTGATAAAATGTTGTCACTGATCTCTTAAGGAATCCTACCACTCAGTTCTATAACACCTTTTTAATTCTTCTAGGACTTAAAACACCTATAAAATCTGATTCACAGAGGTCTACAGCTGAATTTTCAGATGGTATAATTTTACATATTGGTACAATTTCACATCTGGTAACCAAACCAAAGAAACCACACTTGGATCTAGCTTCATATGTAGATATACTGAAATAGACGATGTCTCAGGTCACAGAGTTACTGAAGAACTGCAACTTTGTGCTTGTAAAAGATAATGCTACCAAACATCCTTTACAACCAGTTCACAAAGGTCCTTACAAGATTGTAAAATGTACAAATAAATTCTTTACATTATTCATTAACAATAGATAAGTAAATATTTCCAATGATCATCTCAAACATGCATGGAAAATATTATTGACATTCCTGTAGAGACTGAAACAAATACAAACAAGAACTTCAAAGAACTGTCATTATATTGGATGACGAAAAAACTAATTTCCTACCTCACACAATTGATAAATAATAAAAATTCCTCTTCTTTTTTTAGATTGTTTTATAACTATCTCACCTGAACAGAAGTATTGTAGTATCTTAACTCATTATTGTAGTGTCTTAACTTATACATGATAACAGCAGCAGCTTGGGGATACATCCTGGAGGATAAGTTCCAAGCTCACACACAGACACATAAGCAATGCTGAAATTAACCCCTTTCACCCAAGTGAGTATTTCAAAAAAGCCTAAAAGGTAATACCATATTTACTTGTTTTAATTTAATAAATGTTTGTATTGTTGTGTATATTATTCAGTTTTGTCATTACTACTTTGTGCATATTATTGTTCACTAGATTATTTTTTAACAGAGTTAGTGATAAATTTTCTCTTACATTAGCAACACATTTAAATCTCAATATTGATTTAAACACAACTAAGAATTCACAAAAGCATTCTTAAAGAATGAAGTAATTTTTCAATCCAATTACAAATTTATAATTATAGGGTAAGGTTTGCATTTATGCTCACTCCAAGCTTTGTAATTTCTCAAGGGAGATAACTCTTAAATGTTTATTGTAAATTGGTTTGGTTTGGTTTTATGGCATAGCAACCATTGTTGGTTATTTAATGCCAAATTCATTTTTATATATATAAACAGTTCTATTTCAAACAATTTAGTTTAGCAAAAGTGCATAGTTTAAATGTCAAAACAGTTCTATTTCAAATAATTTAGTTTAGCATAAGTATAGTTTAAATGTCAAACAGTTCTATTTGACCCATAGATAGGACCCTATCAAATGCTACCACTCCAGACCAGAGTGAACCTGGGAGCAATGGCAATGAAGAGGTACTCCACATTTCCCAAAGCTCCAGTATTACTGGAGCCTCACCATTAGATTGTTTAGTGTCATATCCAGGATCCTTATTGGGGGATTCTTACCCCTCGAAAAGAAATAACATATGAAACATCACATTTTCCCTCAAATATCACCTGATAAGAGCTTGTGTGATTGGTCAAGAGCCATTGTCAGCAACCAATCAGAGCACACAAGACATATAACATTAGGTTCTGTTTTGGGTTACAATTATAAACACAAGAACAGTATTGTTCTCCTACATCTGCTGCAGACCGTCCAAGTAAGACGTTAACACACCAGAGACTTATAAGGGCTGATGACCACGTAAGGTCGACCACACAGAAGCAACAGACACTTAGCAGCCCACATGACAAGATAAGTTCACAGGCATATTATTTTGCAACCTATTAACTCTAGCTCTTCATTAATTTTTACACTTTGCCTTTTGTAGTATGTTTGTAATTGTTATTGTTGAAAATATACCATTTTGTTGAAGTGTTGTGTCCTATTTTCCTTGCCACTACCTTTTATGCTTATTTTGTCCACTTAATTGCTACACCTCTGCAGAGATGCAATCAGTGTATCCTACAGTCCCAGCCGACTGTTGAGTACTTTGCCATATTTATTTGCAATTATGTATATTTTATAGATAAGACATGAGTTAACATTGAGCTTAGTGGCTGTCAAAGGTTTTATACATCAATAAAAATGTTGAATCTTGTTATATCCAAATCTGTTTTCATTAATTTATCAAACCTGACTGTACATCAAATGATTGATTGATTTTAATGGCATGTAAACCCATCTGGAGTTATTTTATGCCTAGAGGTTAGGGAATTGAATTCATTATCCATTAATATTTACATTTTTTTGTGCTGTTGTTTCTTAAGAGTTTTTTTTCATACAGTCCTATAGAATAAGAATAATTTTTAAAAAGATCTATTTGACCCACAGATGGGATCCTATCTGGTATTACCACACTGGGTTAAAGTGAACATGAGGGTAATGGCAATCAAGAGGTACTTCACACTCCACAGATCTGTAAATTAAAGTTTCACTCTTACTAAGTCATCAACCTGTTATGAATGTTCTTTTTAACAGATATTCTTGTTTAATCACTTCTTTTAAGAAATCTTTTAAGAAATCTGAAATGTGATCAATTCATGCATGAGCTATGTTAGTTTCCCTTACATTTTATCATGATTAAAATTTCCAAACTGCCCATGTATATAGATAAAGATTCAAATTGAACTTAGAGCTCATTTAATGCCTGTTACTTTCTTAAAATGTGAAACCTGTGGTCTGAAACCTTTCTTTGCTGTCTACACAATTTCACCATATTGCACAGATTTTTTTAGTGGCCACAGAGGCATAATATATAAATACATAATAAAACATTAAAAACCTTTCACCAATTCCTTGGCACAATTAATTTTTATTGGAAATTTATTCCTAACTTGGCAGAAATAATTTCTCCATTGGACAAAGACAAAAGAAAAAAAAATTCTCAAATTGATCTATCTGAAAAAGAGTGGTCAGCCTTTAGTTTAGAGAAGGAAAATTTATCCAATGTTGACAACCTAACATGTCCAAACCAGATAGCAAAGCTATTCTTGTAAGTAAATACTTCAAGTTTTGCTATTGGTGCAGTCTAGCAACAATGTACATCAGATGAATGGGTATCTATATTTTTTTTCACAGATTTTTTTAGACAAGATCAATTGTTCACTGGTTAGGGTCAAAACTGTACAAGTCACTTCCACAAGGAAAAAAAAAAGAAACAAAAACAGATTTGCTATTTCTTTATTTTCTCCTCAAGTTCTCAATTAGTGGGGGGGGGACACTTCACAAAAAGAGACTTTGACTACATTTCCTTATTATTGCAAAAATATACAGCAGACGAAATTTCTTATCCCATTCCGTCCAATAGTCATGTCTACACTCTGACCTCAGTGGACGGCTATGTTCCAGATTGCAACTTCCAACTGCTTCCCAGAATATATGGGGCTTTGCTTCTGAGGAAACACTTCTAACATGAACCTCCTAAAAACTAAAGCACTCAGGAAAATGATACTATTGTCTACTGATCTCTGACTGTACTCGCACCGAACACCTCTGGACATTAAAAACTGACTATTTCATCTTCATAAAAAAATCCTTCTCTCTCTATTTTATTACTTATTAAAATATACCAACCTTCTGAACTTCTTTAGTTTATCCTTTTGACATTATTATACACACACACATCCATGTGCATACATATATTTACTGTACTTATGCTGAAATACAGCCATACAGAGGTACCCAAGTTTGCTTGGGCTGTAGAATACACCAACTGTATCTCTGCAGAGAGGTAAGATAGTAAGATACCCTCCAACAAGTGTCCTGTATATGACGTTACACAATCTGATGGTGAGGCTCCAGTAATGATGGAACTTTGGAGAATGCAGAGTACCCCTTCATTGCCATTGCTCCCAGGTCCACTAAAATTCAGAGTGGTAGCCCCTGGTAGGGTCCTATCTATGGGTCAAATAGAACTGTTTTACATTTAAATTCTGTCCAAACAAATGACTTTTAAATCAAATGACTATTAAATCAAATTGTTAGAAATAAAACTGTTTGATCGTTTAACTATGTGTAAACAAATGACTGATGTTTAATTGAATTGTTAGTTATACATAGCAATACTTGGAACCATTTAACTTTGTTGACTTGTATTTGCAAATCATATATATCTTAAATATCTCTATAAACTGGATTTGGCTTTAAATAACCTACAATGATTGATATACCATAAAACCAAACCAAACCAAATCCATACAGATGCATTCAACCCTCTCCATATGTATGTATATATATATATATATATGTTACATCTGTACACATACATATTAATATAGACATGATTGTATCTACATGCATATACATTATTGCATCTATGTGCACCCAGAAGCAGAAGAGCTTATTATGTTACAGTGATAAAACAGCTATCATTGGAGGAAATGAACTCAGCAACTCAAGTTCCAAATCCTGGAAAAGGCTGTTTGCATTTCACTTTCTGCTTATGCTCTTTCAAAAGGCATGAATCTGTAGTGGGTGCATGTAGTGAGTGAGAGTGAGTTCTCATCCATATTTTATGGGTATTACGTCATGATTAGTTCCACCACAAATATAACACAAATTTTACAAGCTCGTAAAACAAATGGAATATGACAACAATGAACATTAAGAAACAAACAATTTAATATTCATAACAAAACAGGAATGAAAATAAATGAGAAACATAATGTGCAAGTGGCCTTTGTAGAATAAAGTTATGGCCAGTTAAATGAAAATAAGATTGTTCACACGTGTGTGTATGTTTAAATGTTAATAAAGTCTATCAAATAAATGGTTCCATGGTTGACCGAAGTAAGTTGGATAAAAATAATTGTCTCTACTTACATGTGTGTGTGTGTGTGTGTGTGTGAACGATGGACCGTGAGTGTGGGTCTTTGCTTTCATTAAGTCTGCACTGTGTTTTTTCTTAAGATTTTGGCGACAGCGTGTTGCATTGATGAAAAAAAGTTTGCAAGTCTTTTCCTTTGAATCTTAATTGTGGCTTTGCTACTGGTTTCATGACCTCAAGAGAACAATCTTTTTGGGTAGTAGATAGAATGACTTTTTGGCCTGGAAGAAATGAATTGAATGACCAACAACTGACCTGGTTGATTTAATTCTTCCTTATTTATACTTTAGTAGTTGATCAAAATATAGCTTTATTGCAGTTGCTAAAATTTAAACGCATAGACATTTCTTGACTAATCAGATTCCTATTTTTACTTATTCATTTTAGAGCCTAAATATTTTCTGTTAATTAGTTTCTGATCCTGTTTTTCTAGAATGTTCTTATTCTATGTTTTTAGCTGATTGGTTGAAAAATATAAAAATGTAACTTCAATGCTGATGCAGTTTTGATCCAAAATTTCTAGAATGTTCTTATGTATGTTTTTGTTGATTATTTGAAGGCTAAAAAAATGTGTATTCTATAAATCTATCCAATCTTCCCCCTACCCCAGATATGGGTAAATAGTAGGACTGGCTGACTCTTTAATCTTAGTATGGCCACCAGTTTAGGAAAACTCTGAATTCAGACCAACTGTTCTCTACTTAAAAAGATTGACCTTGTGTCACATCATGCATGTGGTGGAGAGGTTTGAGTAAATACATCCTTTTTTTAAATAAAGTAAATAATTCAACTTTATACCTTCAAAATTTACAGCAATAATTTTTTATATATAAATTACCTGCAATTAGTATATTTTATAAATTTTAATTTTAAAAATGAATACATTATAAAGAAATGATCATTTTTAACTGTATAAAAATTATTTGTAAAATTTTTATTTTTTTATATGTAGAAATTATTATACGTTTTTAACAAGTTATGTTATTCCCCTTTCTAAAATGCGGATTTGAGATTCTATAAATATAGCGAATTATGTCCCTTTATCAAATATTTCTATTATTTGTTAAAAAATTTTTGTTTTTAATCGTGTCAACTCAATGATTAGTGATTTTTTACTACGTAATATCCTTCAAATAAAATTTTGGTTACGACTTTATGTATTATCTACGTTAAAATTTGGTTTAACAAACTAGCGTATCTTTTGTAGATCGTTTTTAAACAAAGCAGATCAAACTAGATTTTTAAAAATACGTGTTTTCTACTAACAAATACAGGGGTTCATTGCCGGTGGTCTTATTAAATAGACTAAATTATAACCATTATGTAAAGTTCTTAAAATGTATATAAAGTTAATTTCTATTGAATGAGTTGATAATGATTTTCATTGCCACCAGAAAATATTCAGTTTTCAAAAGATCGGCTGACGTTGAAGAAGGAAAGAATTTTTGCTTTACACTTTTTAAATGGAAATCAGAAATTCGCTTGTATTTACAAGTTAAGCTATTTTTATTTTATTTCATTTGCTTTTTAATTTTTTTATTTGTCAAAGTCTTTTTTTTTAATGTTCAAAAGTCATTTCATTAGAGAGAGATTTTTTTTCAATTTCCTTAGCTCCTAGCTTAAAACAATTTGGTGAGTTCATACATTCGTGATGAATCCTTTAAGCACTTGTTTTGTTTGTTTGTTTGTTTAGTACTAAATAGTTTAATGTGTTAAAAACTAAAACAAGTATTTGATTTTTCATTAAAGCAAGAACGAGAAACAAACAAACGAAAATCATTGTTTTTAAATGTGTTGGATGAAAAGTAATGCAGTCAGATAACCTGGGACATTGTTATTTTTCGTTATTAATCAATATCCAACTAAGTCTGGCATAAAGCCTTTTTAAGCGCATGTTGCTTAAAACAACAGCCACGACGAACCTAATTTTAATTCTTTCAACTAAAAACATCTTTCCAATAAACAACTCTATTGTAGTCTATGTGTATTCGATCATATGTTTTCAATTTTTATTCCATGGATTTTTCGAGAACGTTCAATACGCTCTACCCGCGAGTCGTGGAGAAGTTTGCCAGGGAGTCCTGGAAGGTTTCATATATTTTTTATGAATACTACTTCATGAAAATTGACATGCAATACATTAGGGCCCCGTATCATGGATTAGAGGGGCAAGAAATACGAGCACCGGCCTTGCTCAACTCTAACAGGTTATTTTTTCTTCCCCTCCCGCAATCACGCATATTTCCACGTTTTCTAACTCACACACATCCTATCCAATCCTTTAGGATTTTAAGCATGTGAATTTTATAAAATCTCATGAATAAAGATTTTTTTTTGAAGAGTTCTAACTTTTCAATTGCCTCGAATTATTCGGAGCAATATCAGTCCTGCCTCATTTTCTTATCTTAGCCAAATATAGAAGAAAATATTGTTAAATTAAAAACTCCAGCAACCCCATTAAATACGATCAAATTTTCATTATTGTAAAATACATTTTAATTTCCATTTATATAACATTTCTTCGATATTGCAAAAAGTAAGATTTAATTAAAACCTACATTGAAAATAAAGTGTTTATTTCATTTTATTGATTTATCTTTTGTTTAAAGTGTACAATAACCAATGGCGTAAAAACATTTTTTTTAATTTTGAATTTATATTTTAAAAAAATGCTCCCGAAAAGAATGTGGTGACGTATGGGCTAATGTTTTTAGCGTGTGCTGTCTTTACTGTAATCTTGCAGGTTTGGCATAGCCTGGAGCTATTTTCCTTTTTTTAAAAGGACGTTCTGTTGAAAAATTGCAAAAGAAAATTTCTGGCTCTGTCTGTTAGAAATTATGGGGCTAATGAATATTTTGGTAGTTGTTGGTTATTGATATTAGACTCCATTAGTTTCTTCTTACTCCATCTTAATTTGCTGGGGTCTTCTTGTATGTAAAGGCTGCAAAGGAAGAAAGGAAAGAGGTGGAGAGAGAAGAAATCTTTTCAATTTTAACTTTATTTCATTTTGGTTTTCACACGGCTATTCTGTAGCGAGGAATGTCTTCCTGGACTATTTGAGAACCGTTGTTTCTCCTAAATCATACGTTGAAATATATTAGTCATCTCTGGTGGTTAATAAGTTCTAATCCAGTGTGGTCATGTCCAATGGTGTCTTCATGTTGTTTGTTTCTGCATGTCAACTTGCTAGCAGCAGACACAACCTGCATGCAAAGCATATGGGACTTGGCAAAACAGGCATGCTACCCTGCTAGCAGCTAGGTGGAAGAAAGTCTTTTCAGTCTGAAGGGTCCTGCTAAAGTGAGAGCAAATCTCTCCTTTTCGCAGGTTCCTTTTTTTCACGCATCTGTTGCCCCACTTCTTGTCTGGGGCTTTTGCATTTAAAAAAAAAAAAAAAATTTATTTTATTCACTCCCACAACATACATTCTTCTACATTTATGAATTTATGTGACAACCCAAAAACTGTATACATTGGAATGCTTTTAAAAATATATTCACATTTCCCTTTATGTTACACTTCAATTGTCACTATTTTTTGAAAATTATATCTATTTTTCTTGTGACACTGGAGCTTAGAGGGGGGGGTAATTAATTGCAAGCAAGCACAATAAGTGAAAAGGGTAGGTTTGTACTCTTGTGAAAATATAAGGTACTGGACAAAGAAAATATTTTAAAACCCCAAGATAGAATGACTTTGACAAACAACCATGCTCAAGCCAAGAAAGGCTATCTGGGTTGTTTATAGAATTATCAGAAAGAAACAGGTTTGTTTGTATTAATAAAAAATGTTCAGGATCAACAATCTGATAAGAAAATCATAATTGTTTAATATTTTCTGGACAAAGAAAATACTTCCAGACTAAAAAAGGGTAAACTTGATTTTTACAGACAAGAGAAGCCAGCTAGTTGAAGTTGTCAGAGAGAAGAGCAAGTTTGCTTTCATTAGAAAAATATCTGAGTGTCTGATTTGATAGGAAAATGTTGGTCATTTGATAAATTTCCGACCACCCCTTTGCCTATGAATTTAAAAACCAGATTCATAGCAAGACAGTTGAGTCCACTTAGAGGTGAGGGCTAGGTTGCATATGGAGATAGTGGGAGGAATAAAGGTAGTTCTAAGACCCTGCTAGTGTCAGGTATGAGTGAGAGATACAAATTAAAGTAGTTTGGAGTTGTGAGGGTGAATCCAGATTTCTGATGAGTAAAAATGGGTTGGACAATTCCTCAAATTTGGAAAAGCTGTATTAAAGAAAATTGGAATAATGAAAAATTGACACATAAATGATGAAGAGATAGGTGAGCCCCCATACCCAACTACTCCACCAAACACACTAATCCCAGTTGAACAACGGATTCAATATAGCCAGGAGATTTTGACATAAAACGAGTCGGGCTGTTGTTCCACCACCGCTGTTGAAATCCATGTTGCTTTGTGAGACTTCCCGAACCCAAAACCTTCTACCAGCTCTGAAATATTAAAGACTTGATTTACTACTAGACTGTTTACAACTGTTGGCTGGTTAGTTGGTTGGGTTTTATGGGATATCAACCCTTGTTGGTTATTTAATACCAAATCCTGTTTATACACATACACACACACATATATATATATATTAAATGAATAGGATTTATAAAGACAGTTTGTTGAAAACATTTTTCAATGAGCCAGAGCTTATTTGTTTGCACACAGTTACATGGTTTTAAGTTTTTCTATCTAATTTAATTTTATATTAGTCATTTGTTATCATACATTGAAGTTGTTAGAACCATTGCTATTTAACATTGATTCTATTTAAGTCTATTCATTCATTTGCACACAATTAAATGGTTCCAAGTATTGCTATGTATCAATAATAATTCAATTAGACAGTCATTTGTTTACACACAGTCAAATGATCAAACAGTTCTATTTCTAACAATTCAATTTGACATAAGTCATTTGTTTGTATACAGTTTCAATGTTAAACAATTCTATTTGACCCTATCAGGTGTTACCACGCCAGAGTTGACCTGGGAGTAATGACAATAAAAGGTTTCTCCACATCTTCTTAAGCTCCAGGACTGGAGAATCACTATTAGATTGTTTAGTGTCATATCTAGGACACTCATTGGGAGGGAGGAGTCTTACTCCAGTGCAAAGATGCAGTCAGTGTATTCTAGAGCACCAGCTGACTCAGACTGGTATCACCATCTTGGTTTTTACTCCCAAGTTAATTCCTCTTTAGGATGTCACCTTTGTCATTCACTAATTCAGATGATTTATACATTGTCTAATCCTGGGATGAATCAACTGATACAAGATAATCCCCTAATCATGACACAGCAGAATGCAAACCATTTCCTATGGATTAACACAAAGCCAGAAGCATGATGCATCCAGTGAAAATTAAACTAACAACAGTCTGCTAGTCTAGCTCTTTAGTTATAATACCACTAGTGAGCACCAAAATATATTTTGGAAGATACAAAATGTGTAAATAAAAGAACTCCTCTTTCACCCCTTAAAAAATTGTCCCTTTTGACATCCTTATAAGGTGTCACTTAGTGTTGTTTTTTCTTTAAACCCTTTCACTCCCACTGGGACATCGGTCTTCCAGTCGAATTTCATTTTAACCCTTAAAATGTTGTACTCAAACCTAAAAAAAAAACTTGGTGGGAAAGGGTTAAAGGTGGAACATATCTATAAAATAAATAATTACTCAACAATTTCAGTTTAACTTAGCAGTGAAAGGGTTAAATACCATGTTTGCAGAAGCACCATAATTATTCATTTGATAATAGGCTTTTTTTATACTACAGTATCAAAGTGTAATGAGATTATTCAATAATACTGGGGTGAGAGGAGCCCACATGACATAATGGCTAGTGCTAGACTGATGGCTCAAAATAAGCAAGTTTGAACTTCAATCATACCATTATGTTTATTTTTGGGAAAGATATGAACCCCTTTATTCCACTAGCCAGGGATTAAATAGCTCCACTGTGGTCTTTCTATAAGGATGGCTTCAGTATTAAACAACCTATGAAGCTTGATATGCTATTAAAGAAAGAAAGAAAAAACTAACAATACAGCTGGGTTAGATTTTTAAGGGTGTTTTGTCACCTGACCTGTTTAAATTCGAAGGAGAAAAAACTTTTAAAGTATGTTTTTGTTTCTTTGAATTAATTATACACCTGACTATTGTTATAAGGTCCTTTTTTTTACTGAAATAAAGTTAGTAGCAAACATGCAATAGTAAGATATACAAGAAGACGTATTGAAATGAATAAAAATGTCTATTTTGAAAGGTTACATTAATATAAATTTTCTTTTTGTATTTGTCCTGAAATGTTTTATTTGTAGTATGCATGTGTATCACGTCCTGTGTTGAGAAAAGCATTCAAATTTGTCAAGCATTTAATTTTATGGAAAGAAAATTATCAGGTCTTTTCTGGTTGATGTTTACTGGTCTCTTACTCCTTATTCCTTAGCTGTTAGGGTAAAGGGAAGTTGTTCCTGACTGTTCAAGACTGATTTTTGGCATCAGCTAAAAGACTATTTTTAGTATGATGAAATATCATAGCTTTTGGCATCAGCTGAAAAACTATTTCAGTATGATGAAATATTGTATGTTTTTTCATCATGGAATCATTACACTGCAATTTTAACCAAGTTTATTTCATGAAGATTAGGTTTCTAATGCATATAAAATATTTAAAAGTAAATACATTATTAAAATTACAAACAGAAAAACAATAGAGCTTTGCTTTTTTTTTCTTTTTATTCACAATTCATCATCATCATCATCATCAAGACAAACTGACTGAACAGACTTCTCTAACTCTTTCTTAATCCATCCTTATCATCCATCACTCCTTGTAGGTCCTCCAAACTATATCCTGTGTCCCCACAAAGCTGATGAAAGTTCTTGCTGGTTGGCCAATGCTAGTGCATCTATCTGTAAGTCTCCATTGAAGAATATCACTTATGAGTTTGTCTTTGCTTCTCCAGCAGTCCTGCATCTTGTTTGTCATACTTGGATGTTTTTGAGATGTGAGGTAAGAGGCTATATAGTTGCCGTTTTGAGAGTGTTGCTTCCAGGATTTGTTGAAAATAGCAAGTTGCATTCTTGCATAGATTCCATCTATCTTTTTCTTCATGCGATTTTTTAGCATTCATGTAGTGCATCCCTACAGTAGTATTGACACAGCCATTGCTTGGAAAAAAAGTCTGTTTTATTTTATCAGATAGATCAGACTTCCGTATAGCATGACAATTAAAAATATTCAATTAAAAAAAAAAAAAAAAGATTTATAAAAGGGGATTATCCCAAGAGGAATTTAGAGATGTATGTGCTGACGTCAAAAGAATGTGCTGTCTTTGCAATGACCTTGCAGTTTTTCATTAACCTGGAGCTATTTCAAATTCTTAAAATCTATTATAATTTTAAAAAATTTAATTTTTTGATAAAAGAGTGATTAAAAAAATGAAATATAAAATAAAAGTACAATGAATTTATAAAATAATCACTCTGCAAAAACAAGAATATGATGTAATTGGTTGAAGTGATACGAGGAAGTGATGAATAGGTTGATGGCCCGTAGTTGCATCAAAATAATTCTCCAGCATGTAAAACAAAATCAAGAGTTGTTAGAAATGTAACAACTCTTTTTGTTTATATCATTTGTTGTATACAGCGGTTTTAACCCTTTCCCATTACTGTCTTAATCACATGACACTGAAATCTGCAACACAGTTGTAAACTCAGTCCAGCCAGCTGGAACTGTAGAATACACCGATTGCATTTTTGCACAGGGGTAACCCCACTCCCAGTGAGTGTCCTGGATATGACATTACACCATCTGATGGCAAGTCTCCAGTACTGGAGCTCTGTGGAATGCTGAGTACCCCTTCATTACCATCACTTCCAGGTCCACTCTGACCTGGAGTGGTAGCACCTAATAGGGTCCTATCTATGGGTCAAATAGAACCGTTTGACATTCAAACTGTGTGCAAACAAATAAATGAGTCTAATTAAATTGTTAGTGATATATAGCAATGGTTGCAACCATTTAACAGTGAGCAGACAAAAAAGTAACGTTGAATTAATAGTGTTAAATAGTAATATTTGAAACTTTCAATGGTGTACATAAATTGTATTATTAGTATCACATAGCAATACTTGAATCCATTTAACTGTGTGCAAATGAATGAATAGTGTAGAGTAGAATTATTAATGTTAAATAGCAATAATAGTAACCAATTCACTGTGTGCAAACAAATGACTGATATTGAATAGAATTATTAGTATTAGAAATAATTGAAATAATTTAACCGTGTAGAAACAAGTAAGTTCTCATTCATTTAAAAATGAAATTACCAACAAACCCTTACCCTTATAGATTATATATGTACATCCATTTAAATGTGTGCAACAAATGACTGATGTTAATTTATTACTGTTACATACAGTGACCATTTAACTGTGTGCAAGCAAATGATTCATAGTAAATAGAATTATTAATGTTAGAAATACTTGAAACCATTTAACTTGTGAGGAAAAAAAATTGAGGTCAGGCTTGTTTAAAAATATTATCAACAAAATGTTTACAAACCATATATTTAATATATATGTATAAAGAGAATTTGTCATTAAATAACCTAAAATGATTGATATGCCATAAAACCCAACCAAACCAAATCACATATATTTGATATATATGTATAAAGAGGATAACTTAAAATGACTGATAGGCCATAAAACCCAACCAAACTTAACCAGTCTGAATATATCATTGAACAATAATCAAATAAACTAAATGAGTCAAAAGTTTTGCAATATTTTGTGGTGCAGATATCATGTGACTGAAACCATGCAAGGTACCTGCAGTAGTTGGTGTGTTGATTCGTCGTGCATTATTTCACTTTGAGCAGATGAACAGGCAACATTTGTCGTGTAAAAGGCAAAGGTGCAGTTGATCATAGTACGGTTGAAGAAATTATTTCTTTGGTTGCAATAACCTCAATCAGATAGGCATAAAACTGTGGATTCTGAGGTTGTGCTCCAAATCATTGAGACAAATACAGCAAGTAGTACTTGGAGAGTATCAGGCGAGCTTGGCATCTCATTGTACAGAGTAGCTCGTTACCTTCACAACCTTGGCAAAAGCATCTGGAGCTGCCTATTTGTGCCTTGCGTCACCAAAATTACAAAACTTTTGACTCAACTGAGTATTTACCCAACCCCTTCGCCACTCGCAGGGTGTGATGTAAGGTCAATTATTAAAATGAGTACAACTTGTTTGAATCCAGATTTCTAACCATTAAGAGTTAATTCATTTTATCTCAGGTTAAAAAAAGAAAAAAACTTAAAATTTATTCATAAGATTAAATATTTAATTAGTTTTAGTTTTTGAGAGTACCAGTGATATCTGATTGAACTCAAAAAATTTTTTCTTCAGTATACCAAACTTAGAGTAAACAAGGCAGAATGTATTTACACAACCCCTCTGTCACAAGGTCAGCCTTTAAACAGGGTTTGAAATTAGATTTTTTTTTTTTTTTTTTTTTTAGACCAGTTGCCACTCTAAGGTTAAAGAGCCTAGTTTGTCCTATTCTATTTACTCATAGCTGGGAGAGGAGTAGGAGAACAGTTGGATTCATCCTCTTGCTACGGGTATTAGCACTGCTAAATACAGCCTCATCCAGGATTTGAACTGGAGTTCCTGGGACCACTTTCTATGATAGCCATTACACCAGGAATGCCTACACATATCTATTTTCTTAGCAACCAGTTCTTATGGTTAAGAAATAAGCAACAGTTCTGACAGCACAATTTGATTGGTTGTTTGGGTTTTATGGCATATCAATCTTTGTAGGTTATTTAATACCAAATCCATTTTTAAACAAATAATCAGTTTTATTTTAAACAATTCAGTTTACCATCAGTACACAATTTGTCAAAAATATTTTTATTTCAAGCAATTCAGTTTAGTCAAACAGTTCTTATTCAGCTAATTCAGTTTAGTATAAGTATAGATTTTCTTTACACACAGTTAAATGTCAAATTTAGCGTAAGTACTGTTTCAATGTCTAAAACAGTTCCATTTCAAACAATTCAGTTTAGCATAAGTACAGTTTAATTGTCAAAAACATTACTATTTCAAGCTATTCAGTTTAGTCAAACAGTTCTTCAAACAATTCAGTTTAGCATAAGTATGGAGTTTAATTCTATTTAACCCATAGATAGATAGGGCCCTATCAGGTGCTACCATTCAGGGCCAGAGTGGATCTAGGAGCAATGGCAATGAAGGGGTGCTCCACATTCCCCTAAGCCTCAGCATAACTGGAACTTCATCATCAGATTGTTTAGTGTCATATCCAGGATACTCGTTGGGGGTGGGGTGGGGGAAGGGGGGGGGGGGTTTACCCAACTGCAGAGGTGCAGTCAGTGTATTCTATAGCTCCAGGAAATGCACAATTTGGTAATTTTGTGGTTTGTATAACTTTAACATGACAAGGAAAAACACAAAAACGTCATTATTTAAATGAGGCGAAACCCCAATAAAATTACTTTAGTACATAGACAACTGTAAACTTGTTGGGTAGTCTATAATACTACTTATATTCTGGAAATAGTAAAGGATTCTTATGCACACACAAACCTCACAAAATTATGATGCAGTATACACTAAATTGGAAATTACTTCATTTTCTAGATTAGACAATTTCAATGTATTACTCCAATAAGAATTTTCTAGTATGCCATTTTGGCTGGATTAGGGTTATACACATAAAAAAAAATTGTATAAATGTTTAGTTTAATGATAGAGAGAGAAAAAAAGAAAACCCAGGTATTTTTAGTTTTTTTAAAAGCATAATTACAAAATTAATTCAAATGCAAAATTTACAATAAATTCACAAATTGTTTTGTTTCATTTGTAGAAACCTCATGTAAGTATTTATTGAAGTGTAATCATATTGGCACTGTTGACTTTATACATTCCAAATTTAAGCAGATTGTTGAATATTGTGTAGTGTATGTGGAATGATGTTCTGTAAATTATTTTCATTTATTCATTAACAATTTTCAAAATAACTTTAAAACTGAATGTTTGATTTGGATTTTTGAATGAATTCCAAAATATTTTGCAACTAGCAGGACCCATGGAAACTCCATGGGAGAGGGATAAATCATATAAATTTATCAAGGGAATGATGATTTGCAATTTTATTTCATAAATCCTATTGTCTTTGCAATAAATACAAAATATACAATAACAGTATATAATACATCATTTCTTAGTATTTAATTTTAACGAAACAAGATCAATATATAGTTGTACGTTGTATTTTGTGGATAACAGTATTGCTGGTATCAAAGAATCAGTGGAGCTTCTTTTAGTCTTTGATGCTTACTATGCTTAAATAGATGAAGTTAGCACAGGGCAATTCTATCAGAGTTGAACAGTGTTTGACCTGAAGAAGCAAGATGTAGAATATCACAACTTATTTAAGAGGGTTGAAGAATATCCAACTTGGCTGGAAGGAGGATATATAGATGAAACTGAAGCAGAATTAACTTATTTTTATATAGGCGAAATCCTTGTAACATAACTTAGCAAAAATGGCACATCATAGCAAAATTTAACATAGCAATACACTGAAAATGATCTTATAGAATAAAATAATTTCCAAATAAATAATAATTTTGTTTGCTGGGTTTGTTTCCCCACCAAATTCGTGATACAATGGAGATAACTGTATAATACTAATTTGAATTTCTTCACTCCTTAAATAAGATCAATATCATTGGACAAAGGGAATCCAGTGAGTTAAAGAAAAGATACTTTAAAACTACTAGATAATAATTGAGGTATAAACTTTTATATAATCACCCAAATTGTGACATTTAAGTCAACCATTCAAGCTTGAAAAACAACAACAAAAAAAAAAAAAAAACCTCTCCAAACCTGGGGGGGGTCGATTTATAATTCTAATCATTACCTCAGTAGTCAACCATTGATAAAGGTTTGGATTTTAGCCCTGCTATATAAATTGACCCTTTACTTTGTAGATTTTTTTTTCAGGCTTAAAAAGGTTGACTTATACATCACAATTTATGGTCGTTCCATATATTTTCACTGAGAAGCATAGAAATCATGGTAAAAATGAACACAGTAAGCCAAACTAAGTAAACCAGTTTTTACTATTTTTATTATATTTGAGACCAAAAGCATTTGATTACAACATATATTTCAGGTTTTCTTAGGGTTAAAAAAAAAAAAAAAATTTAGAATCTACAATTATTTGTTTTACAATAAAAAGATGTGTACCTAAAATAAAGCAGGGTTTACCGTGAAATATTTTTTTATTGAAAAGAAAAGAAACAAAAAATATATATAATAAAATAAAGCTCAAAGAAAGCTCAAAGAAAAATTTAAGAATCTAAAAAAAAAAAAAAAAAAAAAAAAAATCTTGAGGAAGAAAACTTTAAAAAAATCTTTTTCAAAAAGTTAAATGGAGTCATCTTTACAGGTATTTTCACATGATTATTAAAAGAGCAAAAAATGGAGAGAAAATTGAAAATTTAGAAGGGAGAGGGAAAAAAATGTGTGAGTGAAGCTATTATACACACTTGAAAGTGACACCATACATGGAATTAATGAGATGATACATTTTGGATGACAAACATTGGGTTCTCATTTGAGACATAACTTTTATTTGTAAAAGATAAAAAGGACTGTAATTTCTACATTATTTCACAGGTAAACTGATTTTTGTTTCTCAACTATTAAAAAGGTTTTTCTTTTTTCATTGAATATTTACAGTGAGTGTTTTGGGTTAAGAGAGTGCAGCTGGTAGCAAGAACAATACACATAAAGACAGGCATAATATCAGCAACATGGCATTTAGTTGAAACTTCCTTAAAAAAATAGCTATAAAGGATGATGATCGGCATGAAGTGTTTATAATAATGGTAACTTATTACTATCAATAAAGTATTTTTTAAATAATATTCTCCATGTAATTTCAGAATGGGTTCACAAACTGGTTTATTTCTTTGAGAGAATTAGTTGGAGGAGTAACTGTACCAGAAATCAAAAGATCTTCCATGTTCACAATTTTTTTTTCATACATGTGCATAATACATTTATAGGATAATCAAAACGAATCTAATTAAAAGTGTGTGATAAACAGGTGAATGTTTGGACTTCAGCCATAAAAATGAATAGCTAAAGTATTGGTGTAAATTAAGGATAATAAACATATTTATACAAACATGCCAGTTCATATCTACAGTTAAAGAAAATAATATTCAGGCATGTCCAAGATATAGAATTTGATGATGTTACAGTTTTGGGTATTGTGAATTTGCAAGTACAAACAAACTTACTGTAATGTAGAGATGAAGGGGAGGGGGAAATCTTAACTCTTTGAGCCCATTATACCAGTGGTACTCCCTCTCTCCACACACACACACACACACACAGTAGCACTGGTTTACCAATGCTGAGATCACACTCAACGGCAGAGGGTAAATTTAGGCTCAAGAAGATATGGCTCAGAAGGTTATAGTAAATGAATAATGCTGGAAACAGTTTAGTATTCACCTTGGCATGATAATCTTTCAACACATAAGTAGTTAAAGATTTACAAAGTAAAGCAAATTTAAAAACTCCCAACTGATTTAAATATTTACAAAAATGTAGACTTTACAAGAACGTAAAATGTATTCAATCACACAAAATAATTCGTGTGGGAGACATGTAATAGACTGCAGTCTAATGTATTCTTTTCCTGTAGATCCTACCAATCACAATTAGACAAACTCTCAAAACAACCAAGTCAAGTGATCATAAGTGTTGAAGCTAGAAATTTTGACAAGACAGAAGTGCATAAGTGGAAGAAAAAAAAATTTTTTTCAAATCAAGAAACAATCTTGGTTGAGGCATACAAATTTTCCTGCAATCACCCCCCCCCCAAAAAATAAAAATTTAAAAAAATAATAAATAAAATAAAGACCTAATATTGGTTGGCCAAAAAGTTTAAGTTCAAGTAAAAAATAAAATAATTTTTGACAATTTTTTCAAATATAATTAGCTTTTTTGTTTGACTAGCTTTGAGGCAACTCCATAATTCCATCCTCCTAAAATATTTTATCTTTCTCAGCAAAGAACACATCAAAGTGCTACCTTTTGCAGTTTTCCAAAAACTGATGCCCCCACCACTACAGTTGATTTTTGTTGTTCCTATCATAGTTTGCAAGTTATGCTGCTGGTTTCAAGGTAGAAAATTACCTTGACTTACATTACCTTGTGGTAGAGAAATTCAGTTTGCATCATGACATTGTTATTTGGTATATTATGTTATTTAACTGAATAGTATCAGTAATTTATTATTTCCATAATAATAGCAATTTTAGAGAGAAAGAGAAAAAAAAAACTAACTGTATACCAACCTTATACATTGTCAGAAGGGTTCACATTCCCTACAAATTAGCAATGTACCACACAATATGCATACTTACTACATTGTGGGGATGGGAAACATACGAGCCTTGATTTACATTAGTTTTTGATGAACTTCGCCCTCACAGAAACTAATTAGTAACAGGTCAATGGATCACACTGTGTGTGTGTGTGTGTGTGTATATATATATACACACACACACACCATTACCTTATTTGAATGAAGACCAGCCTTTAATATAGTTAGTGGTAGTCATTTCATAATGTTGCATATTGACCTTTAACAAACCTGTCAAGTTGGGGATTTCTAAACAGGATGTCCAATCTGTGTAAACAAGAGAACAGCAGAAGCAGGTCATGTGAGTTGACAGCCGGAAGAAGAACCGGAAAGAATGCATAGGCATTATGAAATTATATACACACAGACACCCACAGACAGAACAGTCAGTCGAGAGATTTAGAGAGTAGTCACCGAGTGCCTAGAAGTGGGAGAGCCAGGTGGGCCACCAGCTGAGAACCTGCCATCAAAGATGTAAGGCCCTGAATATAGAATCACAATGTGGGTTCAGAAGTGTCAATATAGCAGTCCTTTGTCAATTTGTGTCAGAGTCCTTTGTCTCACACTTACAGAAATCTTGGAACTTTCAAGTAGCAAAGATTTATACTTCTATAAACAAAAGTGTTATTGCCTTTTCATCATGGCTATATAACAATGTTTTTTTCACTTTGCCAATCGATAAGGGTAGTGGGGGTATATGTTTCAAATAGCAAAGTGGACTAAGAAATATGGCTGAGTATATTTTTTGGTGGGTCGAATTATTCTATTCTGGCCATATGCATAGCATCCTCAACACAGGAAGAAAATCTGTTTTGTTTTGCTTCTTTACAATTAGCAATAACCCATTTTATGAGCCACTAAGTTGCTTGCATTCTACATTATCACCTATCACACTGTGTTTCAAAAGAAGAATATTTTCAGAACATAAAAGGGTAGAGGGGGGACATGCTTAAAGTAGCAAATTGCACTTGGAAATGTAGTACAGTATTTTTTTGTTTTTGTTTTGTTTGTTCGTTAAATTATGTGGAAGCCACACATCAAAATGTTTAACATAACTGATACAAATGATTTTTAATGCATCATTTGAATATTTTGAAGATGTTCACCATCTCCCATCATTTATCAACATCTTGATTCAATTCTTATCAACCTCAAAGTCTACCCCAACCAGTTCAACAAGAAATCTCCACTCCAGCATGAAACTGTATCTTCTCCACAAACTGCACAATTTAAAAAAAAAGTGCATTGATTTCAAAGCTAACACAATCAAAAGCCCTTTTTTAAAATTTAGTTAGCTGAAACTAAATACTCTTTATACCATCCTAAAGACAGAACATAACCAATTTTTTTTTGCCCAACCCGATATTAAAAATGATGAAGCAAGAGCAGAAGTATACACTATATTAACAGATTATCTTTTTCTTTTAACATAAGTGCCAATATGGCAACTGTAGCAGTTATAAAGATCCCTAGAAGTATATCTCTTATTAAAAAATCATAAATAAATAAATTACTGTACAAAAGATCTGATTACAATAAACATCAATAGTTGCTTTATACAAAAAGATAGAAGAAACATTTAAGACGTTTTTAATGGAGTGGATGTCAAGTAATAAAAGTACATTGGAGAATGGCCTATCCTGTTTTTGCACTTTTCTGAAAGAGTGAGGAGATGCAGTGAGGGATTTGTGAGAAAGGGAAGAAAACCAGTTTTATTTTCTTGAATAATCTAAAAAATATAACTAGTTTAGAAATTCCTAAATAAATAAAAACTTTCCAAGATAATTTGCACTGGTTAAAAATAATTTTGATCGTTAAGTGTTTGATATTAAATAACTTAGGAAATCTGATATGTAAAGTAGGTATAAATAAAAAAATCTCATAATTTAAGTTTACATTAAAGCTACTGCTTACTACCAGCAGAGCACAAGTCAGTGATAAAAAGAAACAAGTTCAATATCATTTACTGAAATAGAATAGTAAATCCATGTGGTATATCAAGATAAGGTTTTCAGTTTTTGGTAGAGAATAAGTATAAATGGAAAACCGCAGCTTTTGGAAGAAAGAAAATTTAAATTGGACACATCAAGTTGAGTATATACACTTATCAGATGATTAAAAGGTAAATTCTTGGGGATAAATTCATATCAGATTAATTGCTCTTATAACCTTTTAGATCTTTTTATTAAATTCTTAAAAGCAATAATCAAATTCTGAATTTAGCCACACAATTTACCTGTGATAAA
The DNA here is from genome assembly GCA_963585895.1 of Sepioteuthis lessoniana. Classification (NCBI taxonomy): domain Eukaryota; kingdom Metazoa; phylum Mollusca; class Cephalopoda; order Myopsida; family Loliginidae; genus Sepioteuthis; species Sepioteuthis lessoniana. The sequence goes on along the minus strand of OY757910.1, from coordinate 16,510,150 downwards.
TTTACCATACAATGAATTTAATGGCGATAAATTCACCAGACACATTATCAAACAAACATCTGAAGTAAATATCCCATTGTCTTCACAGAAAAACAACTGTATAACCAAAATGGTAGTTGCTATTTTTATCAACTTGTTAAGTAATAAAAGATTTGATGAATCAAATGCCTGTCTTAGCTGTAGAACTGCCTTCAAAAGAACCAAAGTTCTTTAGAACTACTTGACTGGTTTATGAACAACTTAAATTTAAACGAAAGTGATTCATTACGTATTCATACATTACAAGACAATCCACTTGCTCTATCAAACATGGCCAGAAATATTCTGCCCTATATTTGCTCATTTCATAACTTCATTCAAATATTCATTCTCTCTAAACATTTTCTCAACATTGGAATAGTTAAATCCCTGAGGTTAGAGTTGTGAACAAAGGAAGATAAAGACAGGACCAAGTAAGGATGAAATATTACATCAGAAAAACTGTGGAAAGTTAAAAGAGAAACATACAAGGGGAAGGGGTCTTAATCGAACAAAACATTTTTTTTAACTACTGAGATATACAGTAATATATTAGATATCCAGCAAAAAAGAGAAAGGAAAATGAGAAAAAATTTAAAAGAAAACTAATAAAAAATATGGTGCATATTATTCTTGAAAGATGGCCAGCAGTTTTTGATTTTTTTTTGTTTTTGAGATTATCTTAATTATAATTTGAAATTTGGATTGCAAAAAGTAAAAAAAAAAAACTGAAGCTAGAAACTGGATGCTGAAGAAAAATGAAACATGGAAAGATCTGTGGATATTAAAACCTATTAAATCATCATTTACATAAAATAATATGAGATCTTAAAGCTTTAAGAATCTTTTGTTTTGTTTATGATGGCACAAACTGCTGTTTTACTAGAATACATAATATGAAGGAATAAATAATGTCTATATTTTTGTATACAGGATTGACTGCTAATTTTCCCATCAGAACTTGGTCTTTCAAAGATAAAAATTATTCCTGATTTGGAATTAAGGTTAGACAGAATAAAACATTACTAAGAGATTTTAAAGTGATATTTAAAAAAAAAAAAAAATTAATTTATGAGTTAAAGAAACAGTATACAAGAAACAAATGACTGACAAAAATGATTTAAATGAAAATTTTTTCTTTTTGAACTTTGGTAAAATTAACCCTTTTGACAGTCATCAATTTGACTGATCTAGTAGCAGCCTCCACATCAAAGATAAAAATTAAATATAAACAACTATAGTTGTTTAAAAATGTTTAGTTTCCATCAGTGTATTCTATGGGACAATGAAGCAGCTGTGAACTGCAATGACTCCTCTCCTGCAGGGTAAATAACAAGGTTAAAGGTCATTTTCAAGCCTTTTTTTTTTTTCCTTTCTTGTGCCATTGATATTAATCAGAACAGCACTCAGTTGATAAAGTAATTTCAGAAGAAAAGATTTTCAAGGTGGAGAGGTCATCACAGACAAGTTGCTGATTGGTGCAAATTAATCTGAAATATACATAAAAAAAGGAAGTCAAGATTAACAAATCTAAAATGAAAAAAAATAAATAAATAAAAAAAAAAATAAAAAATCCTGTAATGGAAATTATATGTGTGTGAGTGGATGTTTAACTGAAACCATGTCAACACCAACATCACTTTCTTTAGTTATTTACATTACATTCTCAATGATTATTAAATAATCTTTGAATCTTAATTAGCATCTTATTTATCAACAATGTCCATTAAAGTCTATCTTAGATTTGCTTCAAAACAGCCCATGTTGTTAATGCACTTAAACTCCTGTAATATGTGTTATATAACACTAAGAATTAAATGTTCACAGTCTATGGCATAGCTAATTTACATATTGGTTTTAACAATAACCAGACTTAATAAATAATTACTAGGTTGATTTTTATCATAGAAATCAATCAAAATAAAAATAAGCATAATTTTCTTATCTGCATTCTTATTTCAATGTTAGTCTAATGTAATATAATGCATTAAAACTTCAATATGTCCACTCAAAGGGTGCATATTTTTGCTAGCATAACTAATTGTTGAGACTTTCAAAAAAAATTTTTTTTAATCAATATTGCAAAATTTGTCGACTGATTCTAATGACATGTCAACCAAAGTTATTTTATGTCTAGAGGTCAGAGAATCGCATACATTGTATGTATAGTTTTTTTGTGTCATGCTTATGATATGATATGAAGTATTTCTATCTAAATAAAAATAATTTTCATAATAGATCTATTTGACCCCTTAATAGGATCCTAACATTCCAGGCCAGAGTGGACCTGGGAGTAATGGCAACGAAAGAGTATTTTCCAGTCACTAGATTTTTCAGAACTGGAGACTAGCCATCAAAAGCAGTTTAGTGTCATACCTAAGACTTCAACCTTCTTTTTGGGGGGAGAGAGAGAGAGAGAGAGAGATGATGTTTGAAGTGTCTTAGCCTCTGCAGGAGATACAATCAGGATATTTAAAGCCTCACTGACAGAGCATTCTCATAAGTGAAAAAAAAAGTAAACAAACATTAAACACACATTTTATATATATATATATATATATATATACACATATATATGGAGGGAAAAGAAAAGAAAAAAAAATCAATTTCAAGAGATGATGTGCCCCAGAGAATGTTTCAATAATAAGGCCTAACTAAAAAGCTCAGAAATATAATTTAATCATAGTTATTATATTCAGATTATAAAACTGGCCTCTACCAATATTTGAGCTATAGCTCTTAATATTCCTAAACCTATGTAACAGTCTATTTTAAGAGAATCCAATTTATAACTCTAAAACAATGACCTTACGTACAATGCTTGGAAACAGTTAAATGTGGTGGTCGCCTACCACCACCACTGAACCTGGCTATGTAACCAACAAGGGGTCAATCATGGGAACTCATGATAGGTGTAATAAACACACACAGGAGAGTTGGAGATTTTAAAAGGGTCAGACAGTCAGTTATTAACCTGCATAGGACAAAGAACAGCTTAAATTTCAAAGATAGGAACCCCACTCCAAGCAAGTTACAATTTAGTAATTTCTTTTGACTTCTTGATTTAAGATCAATTTAGAGGAAGATTGAAACTAATAAACAAAGTAGTAGTTTTTCTGTGGCCATGTGTCCAACTTTTTCCTGGTATGAAATCAACATCTTTGTCTAGCAACTTTCATCTTGACTCAGTAATACCACAGACATTTATCTAAAACAGTCACAACCCATCATTAGTTGGGCTACACTACTAAAAAACAGGCCATTCAGAAAGCATCATGGGCCAGTTTGCCCACAATTGATCTAAAGCCATTTAGTATTTTAACTTCACATAAGGATCATAGAAATAGAGAAAATAGAAATAGAGCAAAATAATCTCTTACCCTCACAAAACTTATTTAAATGCTAAGACTGCTTTCAATGATAAGTGGTCAGATGGGAAAATTCTGTTGGGAATGAACTTGCAGTCAAGCACAAATTGTTTATCAGGAACTTCTAAGACACCAACAGCTTCTAAACTGCTGGAACTATAAAAGACATAATCCAAACACTCTCGCGTATGTGCTGTCATGGTAGTCAAATCTGGTTCTCGACCCTTGAAAAAAAAATTTAAAAAAATAAATAAATAAATTAGTTTCCTTAATTGGCAAATAAAAAACAAGAGAACAGAAGTGTAATAATACAGCTAGTGGAACAATAAAGGAAAATGAAACTTGGTAAAAAACAATGGCAATGTCGAACTGAAGATGCAAATTTTAATGATTTTTTTTTTGTTAGGGGAATCTGGAACCTATTTGTCAAGTAAGCCTTTTTTGTTAGGTAACAGAAAGTTCAAACTTTAAAGATTAAAAAAAAAAAAAAAGATCTTTAATTTCTTCATTTCAAAATGATTTAATGTTACATCTATAATTAACATTGAATTTATAAAGAGAAAATTATTTACAATAATTGTACAGTTGTATAAATAAGCAGACTATCTATTTGTACTAAGTCATATGGTTACACCTTATAATTGATAATTGAGCTTTTCTTACCTGCACTACAGCATAGGCACTCTTAAGACTGGATGAAGTGTGCTGGAAGCCTTGCCATAAGTGGTCAATGAGAGCACTTTTCTGCAAATTAACAATTTCAACAATTAAACAGAGACACACACACACAAAAATTTCTGCTTAAGATCGAGCACATAAATGAACAAGAAAGTATTTCTGTATATGTATTAAATCTATGCAAATCATTTATGCATATAAAAATCTAAGTATTTACTGCAACCTTCTATGCTATCTTTCCACTAAATTGTATATTCCATCATTAAAGAACAATTACAGTTTGATATGACAAATTCTTCGTGATTTTTCACCTTGAAGCTTCTGACTAGACAAGAGGGTTGCATCACTGGAGAATATGGGTATTTATTTGGCTCTCCACAAAGTCAAAATGTGATACAAGGCCAGTTTAGTATGGGGTTATATTGCAGGAATTGTATCTACTGTGGGGTGAGGACAAAATTTGCTTCTGGTATCAAGCAATGAAGTCAGTCCCTTACTCCTTTTAAATGAAGTAAGAGATGCTGCTGGAAAGAAGACCTCTGGAATTAAGCAGTTAATAAATCTCACCTAGCCAATGCAAACAAGAATCTGGAGAACGTGTTATGTGGGGAAATATCCCATCCAAGGATCTGTACTAAATTTTACAACAATGAGACGAGCATTGTCATGCAGCAAAATTACTTTGCTTACTCAGGAAAAGGTTTTTCTTTCATTCAGATGTGCCAAATGGTCATTATACACAAGTTTGTCCAGGGTCCAATAATTTGTAATAAAGAATACTCACTAACAAAACTAACCTCTGAGTAAACTTTTAAGTTGTGCCTGATCTAATCATGACTTTGAATTCTCATAAATCAATTTTTCATTGTTGTTGGATAATTTGTTGATGGGGTCTTATAACATACTGAGCCTTTCAGATTATTTAATGCCAAATCCAGTTCATACATATATTATATATAAGATTTATAAATAATTCATAGGTAACATTTTTAAATGAGCCAGAGCTCATTTGTTTACACATGGTTAAATGGTCTTTAAGTATTGCTATTTATTGTTTGCAACCAGTTAAATGCTTTCAAGCATTGCTAATTAATACTAATAATTCTATTTAATATTCATAATAATCCATAGTAAAAGATTGAAACAGTTCTGTTTGACTTATAGATAGAATCATAACAAATACTACCATGCCTTGAATAATTTAAAAAAAAAATGACTTTTCTAAAAGGAAAAAGAAAAAGGACAAGTGCTTTAGTACTAACTGATATTCATTTCCATAAGTTCATGTTAACTGGTTTCTGAAGCTTCTGAATTTTTTTTAAAGCTTATAATATTATAATTATTACAAAAATGTACTGATTGTTCATCATGCAATAAATGTTAAGTAATTTCAAAAACAAAGATTTCGCACTAACATTATTCTAAAATTGATGCTGTAAACTTGTGCACTAAGCACCATACATTAATCTTTCAATTTACAATATCCTAAAGAGAAAGAAAAATACAACTTACTGTTCCATCAGGCATTTCCATTGTTTTAGAAGATTGTAGAAAGTGAATCATTGAGTCAGACAGATAACCTTCTGATGCCAGCTGGTAACCTGGAGCCTTGGGGAAAGAATTAAAATCTCCACAGATCACATGAGGACTGGAATCATTGCCAGCCCTATTAACCACCTCTCGAATAGCCCGTGCAATCTATTTATATAAAAGAAAAACATTTTTTTTTTTTTTAAATATGTTATACCTTTCTAGGTCTAACAGTAAACATTTATCAATAAAACAATTCAAATTACTAAAGAGAAATCACTTCAAGAGATGATAAATTAAAAAGGATTTCTGATGGTATATAAAATAAAATACATAAAAGCTTAGCCTAATTGCTGACTGTAATGATATTTGCATATAAAGAGCTGAAACTTAATACAAGTAAACTGAATTATAGAATACACAAGATAAAATACTCATTATCATAAAAGATCTGATATCATGCTATAAGGTTAATTATAGATAAAAATACAAAAATGAAAGATAAGAATGAGATATTCAAATCCCATAGTTGTAATATGTAAATATCTTTTTAAAAATTTAAGTTCACATTATATTCATTTTGATAACCAAAAGATCTTTGTAGCAGCCAATTACCTGCATTCCATATCTAGTGGAATTTGAAGCTTCCTTTTCCTACAATACTTTTGGTTTAGGTTATTTAATGCAAAAACTATCCTTGTAAAATAACAACCGATAGTTGGGGGTGAGGGGTAAAAATAAGGTTCTACCTATCTTACGCATATTAGTGATAGCGACTGGAGTTTAAACTCACTTACTACAATGTTTCATCTAGCACACTAACTCCTGCATTTGACTGGTTTCAACTCTTCTCCAGAATATGATTACATTTTCGTTTCTTTGAGTACAAGACATTTTAAATAATGTCTAAAAAGATGCTAAAACCAAACTATATTTACTTGTTTGCAATTCATAAAAATTTGATAAGAAATTTATAATTACCTGAACACACTGTAAATTGGGTAGTCTGAACTCTCCCCAGTTGACATGGACATTTCCAACTGTTATGAATTTTCCTGTATTTTTACATCGAAGACGTGTCACCAAAAGAACATCTGGTCGACACATGAACTTCCGTACAGATTCTTTAACATCTTCAGAAAGACTTAATTCTTGGATATCCTGGAAAAAGTTTTTTAAATTTCAAATTTAATGCAAATTTGATCACAACACAAAAAGTAAATGACATAAAAAAGGTTTTAAATAAAATTTGTACAAAAACTTAATTCCTACTACTTACCTTGTCTATCAACTGTTTGAGACTGTACGCTGTGTTTTCAGGATCAGAAAACCGGCTGGTTTTATAAAAAGTAGTTTCACCTTCATCATAATTTTCATGAACTCTTTTCTTGTAGAAACCCTCATATCCTAATCTGTAAATGAAATGGAGTTTTTAGAAATGTGAAGTGGAGGAGGATTATATATATATATATATATATATATATATATATATATATATATATATATATATATATATATATATATACACACACACACACAATTCAATGTCAAGCTGAGAGAAAAGGTAACAGACATTTTCTTAAAAAAAAAAAAAAATTTAAAAAAAAAAAAAAAAAACCTTTAGCAACTTGATGCATGGGTATCAAATGCATCCCAATAACCAAGTGCACAAATTAAAATCTAGTCTGTATCCTATAGATCTTTTATCTAAGTACAAAATTGAGTATACTCAGGATTGGTAGGTAGTTGTAGACATTCAGATGAATAAAATCTTTAAAAAGTAAAATTTGGAATCATACATCACAGCAAAATATTAAATTTATATATTTTACTTATATCTAAATAATTGCATTTTTTGTCTATAATTGATTATACATCTCTATTTGACCCATAGTCTAACAGGTACTACCACTCTAGGTCTGAGTATCCCTAGGAATAGTGGTAGTGAAGGTGGACTGCACACTCCCTAGAGCTTCAGAATTAAAGCCTTGTTTTCAAATGCAGTTTTGTGTTATACACAAGACATCCACATAAAGTTGGGTCTTACTCCTCTGCAAGAGATAGAATCAGCATATTGTAAGTCCTACCAACATGATGGTAGATATATTTAGATATTGGTTTCTGATAATGGAGCATGTAATAAATTATAACTAAATATAATTTTTTTTAAAAACAAGGCATTTAAAAAAACAAAAAAAAAAAAAAAGTCCCTGACATGTGAGAAAGATATAAAGGAAATTAATGACTCACCTTTGCATATCAGGTGACAATGTCTTGCTGTAGTATTCTGGTTCAACTTCTTGTAAACACACAATATCAGCATCGACATAGCAGAGTTCAGCCATCAGCCGCTTGTGTCGGGCTGGCAGTTCAATAAAAGGTTTTTCATCGGCAGGATATCTGTTTAGCTTGTCATTTCGTCGGAAGTGGCAGTCAGCAAGGATATTGTAGGTAACCACACTAAACTGCTTACTTTTTTCTGTGATTGCGCTAGAGAATAAAGTTGGATTTAACTTAAAAGCACGATTCAATAAAATATCTTTAAAACCAGTACCTTGGGCACTAGACTCACCAGTGCCACTTGGGTTGCTGCTGCTGCTATTACTACTATTACTAGAACTACTAGTAGTACTGCTACAGCCTGAACTTATATTAACCTGTTGTGGTAGTGGGTTAGAAAGAGGCATTTTTGGCAAAGAGTTCTTTACTTCTGGGCTGTCTTTGTGGGGAACATCATTTTTATTAACAACAACATAATCTTTAAGAGAAACTTCATTGCCATTTGAATCTTGTTTCATAGATGGAGATGGATCAACATCCATCACCTCTGGTTTATTTGAAGATTGGCTGGTCATTAGTTTAGGAGCTTGATGAATATTGCTGCTATCCTTTTGACCATTAGCAATAAGAGATTTTGTATCTTCAGAGGACACTCGAGCCTTTTTAGCATCATGACTATCTTCTGTCTGCTCTGACTCCAACTTACGTTTTCTGTTGGCTTCTGAGGATTGATCTGCTAAAGTCTTGGCACCAGCACCATTAATCACACCATCAGAAGAGCTGCTGGCCTTAGAAGAATCTGCCAGTTGTGGTGATGCACCAGGAATGGAAATAGCTCCAGTTTGCTGGACATTTCCAACAGTCGCTAAAGAGGGTGGCACAGATGTTCTCGCAGATTGTGGTTGCAAATGCTCTACGTTAGACTGGATTTGCCCTGTTGATATGGGTCTAGTTGGAACATGTGATGAACCACTGCTATCTGGTTTGCTACTTGCCACAGGTGCTGCTGAACTGATTACTGGAATGGTTGCTTGCAGATTAGATGTACTTAGTGTAGGCACTTTAGATTGACTTTCTATTAGAGTTTGCTTACTGAACAGTGACTTTGCAGATGGTGTGGAAGAAGACAAAGATGAATCAGAAGTTTTGCTGACAATACAAGTTGATGATTGTGTCTTTGTGTCACCTGGCTGTCCAGCAGTGGATGAGAGTTGCATGGATTTGTTTAATGTACCAGGTATATTGGCAGGCTTTTTATCCTCAGGTGACTTTGTTGGCAATACATTTGATTTTTGTGAATGTGAGGATTGACTTGACTGAATATTTGACATGAGAGTTGGAGTTGATGAGGTCGTTTGTTGTGAAATAGATGATAAAAGTCGTCCATGTGATGAATCAAGCTGTGCCTGATGTTGCCCGCTTACAGTTGAGGCCCCTCCTAAAGAGTATTTCTGGGATGAAATAGATTGCACTCCTCCAAGAGATGGTAGCACATTAGGTTTTCCAGTTCCAGTACTTGTAACAGGCACTGACGGACTTTTTGAAAGAGGCTGAGATGAAAATGAGGACACATCTGCAGTGGAAGAAGTTGTTGTGCTATGAAATGAAGTGGAAGAATGTAAAGAAGTCTTTGGTGGTGATACTGCAACAGAATGAGAAAAACTTGTAGAAACTGTTCCAGAAGACTTCGGTACTGCAGATCCAGTAACATGCACAACAGGGGGTTTGGGATGAGAACTAACATCACTGGGACCCATTTGAGACTTAGGAGGGGCAACACCAGACATGTGAGTAATCTGTGGGCGAGAATGAACAGCAACACCAGCCATATGAGTTACTTGGGGTTTGGGGGGTGAAGCTAAGGGTTGCTGAGGCTTCGATGATATACCACTAGATTCATGAAGGAGTTGAGGTTTTGGAGGTGTATTACTTGCACTTGGCATTATCGAGGGCTTAGAAACCACAGGGCTTCCAGGCATAAATTGTGTTTTAGAGTATCCTTGACCAGTGCTGGGCTTTGGAGGACTTGTGCTGAAACCTAAAGTTATTGGAGATTTATTTAAGGACAGACTTGAGGTCTTACTTGGCATCATGACAGCAGAATGGGAGCTGGAGGTTTTTTGTGGTAACACACCAGTCATATGTGTAACCAGAGGCTTGCTAGAGGCACCAACAGCAGTATGGGTCACCAGTGGCTTCAAACCAGACATTGCTGCTGACTGAGAAGAAGAGATTTTTGTCTCTTGTATATATGGTTGTTGAGATTTTGAGGATACAGAAGAGAGAACTGGTTTAAATGTGTGAGATTGTGTCCCTGACTGGCCTATGGGTACACTAGGAGGTTGTACTACCGGTTTAATTGGAGATCCACTTGACATTGATACAGCACCAAGTTTGCATTGGGAGCTTCCAGATTCACTGGTTGGCTTAGTGGTAGATGTACTACTTACTGTAGTGGCAGATTTAGAGGAGGGGGCACTTGTAAGGGTTGGTCTTTCTGGATACCCAGCAGGTTTAGTTGGGGAGATTGATGATATCTGAACAGGGGATTTGGCTTGTGGAGAACTTGCTGTTAGATTAACAGAAGTTTTAAGGGGAGTCATTTGCCCTGTTGTTGGAACATGCACAGTCTTACTTTGCTGAGAGCCAGACTGAGATAAGGGACTATGATGTCCAAGACTTGAAGCATCAGGTTTATTTTGCCCAGCTCCAACAGACAGAGGACTAACTGATTTTGATAGTGAAGTATAACCTGTAGTAGATTTCCCAAAACCTATTGATGTTACAGGGGACTTGACAGGGGTTTGATAGGGGTTTGGCACAAGAGAGGATTTTACTGAAGACAGGTTGGTGCCTTGTACTGTAGATGATTGAGATGTGTTGGCACTTTGCACAACGGGCTGCTGGGTTGGTGACAGATGTGCACTTTGACCAACAGGCTGTGAGACTTGTGAAAGATTGGTGCCAGTAATAGGTGAATGAACTGGTGCAAGATTGGCACTTGACTCAAGAGGCTGCTGTTTTGATAACAGATTAGAAGTTTGCACCACAGGCTGTCTAGTCAGTGACATGTTAGAACTAGGTGCAGCTGAGCGCTGAGTTGGTGAATGGTTAGAACTTGGCATAACTGGTCGGTGAATTGGTGACTGGTTAGTGCTCTGAACTAGAGGTGGTCTTGGGGACAAGGTGGTGTCTGGTGACCGAGTAGTACTTTGAACAAAAGGTTGCCGAGTTGATGATTGGCTAGTACTTTGGAGTGTAGATTGCTTGATAGGTGACTGACCTATCTCTGATTGTGTGGTAGATTTACTTGGTAACATGGATGAACCTTGTAGAATTGGGGATCTGCCTGATGGTAAAATTGATCCAGATTTTGAAGCTGAGATATCTGTGCAAGGTGTAACAGATGTGGCTTCACCACTAATCCTTGTACTTGACTGCAAAGAGTCTGTACCAAAAGATTTAGATGGAGACATTGTTCCACCAGGTTGATAGGATGGCTTGGACGGTGACATGCCCATGCCAGAAATGACAGGGGATCTGGACTGTGTAAGTGGAGGTTTAGGTGAAGAAACAAGGGAATGCGTGGCTGTAGACTTAGCACTAGAGCCCTGAATAACTGGAGAAATAGCGGCCGTTGTCTGAATAACAAATGACTTAAGTGGTGGGGAACCTACTGGCTGAGAGACAGGAGAGTTGGTACTTGCTACTGAAGTTGTAGGAGAGTGTGCAGACATACCTGAGATTGAAGAAACAGGAGTATTGGTATTTGGTGACCGACTTCCAGCCATAAGAGATTTGGTTTGCTTTTCAGATGGAAAAGCCTCTTTCTGTGGCAAAATATTAGTAGAAAAAACTGGCTTCACACTTGAAGTAGGTATAGCTGAAGGTGTGGTGGTCTTCACTGGTGAAGTAGTAGTCACCAAAACTGGTGGAATAACATTGGTGGACATTGATAGTTTAGAGGTGCCAGAAAATAAACCAGATGTTGGCAGAGATTCTCCAGAAACTGATTTAATAGGGTTCTTTACAGTTTCAGAAACAGCTTGAGGACATTTTGAAAGATCAACAGGGGATTTTGAAAAAATATTTGCATGAGGTTCAGATTTCATTTGTGGACTCTTTGTTAAGTCAACACTACCAAATAATTTAGCTGGGCTTTTTGACATATCCATTGCTGCAGGGGACTTGACAGGGTTTTTTGACATATCCATGGCCATAGGGGACTTGACAGGGCTTTTCGACATATCCATGGCCATAGGGGACTTGACAGGGCTTTTCGACATATCCATGGCCATAGGGGACTTGACAGGGCTTTTCGACATATCCATGGCCATAGGGGACTTAACAGGGCTTTTCGACATATCCATGGCTGCAGGGGACTTGACAGGGCTTTTCGACACATCCATGGCTGCAGGGGACTTGACAGGGCTTTTTGACACATCCATGGCTGCAGGGGACTTGACAGGGCTTTTTGACACATCCATGGCTGCAGGGGACTTGACAGGGCTTTTTGACACATCCATGGTTGCAAGAGATTTGACTGGACTTTTTGATGCATCAGTGACCACCAGTGGAGACTTGACAGGGCTTTTTGGCACTTCACTAACTACTAAGGAAGACCTGACGGGGCTTTTTGATGCATCAGTGACCACCAGGGGAGACTTGATAGGGCTTTTTGAGGCATCAGTGACCGCCAGGGGAGACTTGATGGGGCTTTTTGAGACATCAGTGACTGCCAGGGCAGTGACTGTCAGGGGAGACTTGGCGGGGCTTTTTGAGATGTCGGTGACTACTGGGGGAGATTTGGCAGGGCTTTTTGAGGCGTCAGTGAGCGCCAGGGGAGACTTGACGAGGCCTTTTGAGATGTCAGTGACAGCCAGGGGGGACTTGACGGGGCTTTTTGAGACGTCAGTGAGCGCCAGGGTGGACTTGACGGGGCTTTTTGAGATGTCAGTGAGTGCCAGGGTGGACTTGACAGGGCTTTTTGAGACGTCAGTGAGCGCCAGGGAAGATTTGGCAGGACTTTTTGAGATGTCAGTGACTGTCAGTGGTGACTTGACGGGGCTTTTTGAGACATCAGTGACCGCCAGTGGAGACTTGACGGGGCTTTTAGAGACATCAGTGACTGCCAGTGAAGGCTTCCCAGGACTTTTTGAGAAGTCAGTTACCACCAGTGGAGACTTTACAGGGCCTTTTGAGACATCAGTGACTGCCAGTGGAGACTTGACAGGGCTTTTTGACACATCAGTGACAACCAGTGGAGATTTGATGGGGCTTTTCTCATCAGAAACAACCAGGGGAGATTTGTCAGGGCTTTTTGAGACACCAGTGCCCAACAGAGGAGATTTGACAGGATTTTTCAACATATCAGTACTCGAGGGTGATTTGTCAGAGGTTTTTGACAATTCCATGGCCACGGGAGATTTGACTGGGCTTTTTGACACCTCCATGGCTACAGGAGATTTGACTGGGCTTTTTGATACATCAGTGACCAACATTGGAGATTTGACAGGATCTTTCAACATATCAGTACTTATGGGTGATTTGACAAGGCTTTCTGACATGTCAGTAACTACCAGTGGAGATTTGACTGGACTTTTCACATCAGAAACCACAGGAGATTTGACAGGGCTTTTTGACACCTCCAAGGCTACAGGAGATTTGACAGGGCTTTTTGACAAATCAGTAACCAACATTGGAGATTTGACAGGACTTTTCAATGCATCAGTACTCAGGGGTGATTTGACAAGGCTTTCTGATATGTCAGTAACTACCAGTGGAGATTTGACTGGACTTTTCACATCAGAAACCACAGGAGATTTGACAGGGCTTTTTGACACCTCCATGGCTACAGGAGATTTGACAGGGCCTTTTGACACCTCCATGGCCACAGGAGATTTGACAGGGCTTTTTGACACCTCCATGGCCACAGGAGATTTGACAGGGCTTTTTGACACCTCCATGGCCACAGGAGATTTGACAGGGCTTTTTGACACCTCCACGGCCACAGGAGATTTGACAGGGCTTTTTGACACCTCCACGACCACAGGAGATTTGACAGGGCTTTTTGACACCTCCACAACCACAGGAGATTTGACAGGGCTTTTTGACACCTCCACGACCACAGGAGATTTGACAGGGCTTTTTGACACCTCCGCGACCACAGGAGATTTGACAGGGCTTTTTGAGACATCAGTAACCGAAAGTGGAGATTTGACAGGACCTTTTGACACATCAGAACTCATGGATGATTTGACAGGGCTTTTCAATAAGTCCATTTCACCAGTGGGAGAATTTGACAAACCAATTGTAACTGAAGACTTTGTACTTTTGGATAAATCTATGGTAACTGGCGGTACACCAGAACTTTTAGTCAAATCCATACCACTAGATTTCATAACACTTTTTGACAGTGCTGTAGTATCCGTAGGCTTGAGAAGACTAATGGATGAATCAGGTTTGTTTGTTTCCTTAGCAGGGCTCAGTGACAAGTTCACCTCACTGGAGGCTTTAGCAGGGCTTTGGGACAAATCCATCCCTTGAGATGACTTGGCAGGACTTTGGGGTAAATCTGCAGGTTTTTTTGGTAGATCCAAATCACTTGATAATTTTGTAGAACTCTTTGTTAAACTTGTTCCACCTAGTGACTTTGAGGGACTTTTTGATAAATCTGTCCCTTCACTAATCAATTTAACAGGGCTTTTTGACAACTGAATACTTTCAATGGCTGTTTTAACAGGGCTCTTTGATGATTCTACGTTATCAGGTGATTTGATTGGAGATCTGGAGGTATCCACTTGTACTTTTGATTCATCTATTGCTTTGGAGGTTGCCAAAGGGATTTTACTTGCTTGTTCAGTTTCTGATGGAAAGGATTCTTTTTTCTTTGGCGGGCTAATTAAAGTTATACTTTGGGATGTTTGTTTTGTAGGACTGGTCTTTGGTGATATTCTTTTAGCATCAGTATCTTTTACATCAACATCCATATCTGTTTCAGTTCTTGATTTGTCAGCTTCTGCAATTACAGAAGATTCATCTGCTTTTTTACTCTTTATTTCCTTGGATTTTGAATCAACAGCACTTTTCTTTGTCAGAGAAACAGAGTCTTTCTCATCTTTAACTGGAGCTGATTCTGAAATTTTATCTTCACCTGTATCCTCATCAACATCATTGTCGTCCAGTTTTCGTCTTTTTCTGGAAGATGGTATACTTTCTGGTGACTTTTCTACTTGGGCATTGCCTCGTTTACGAGATTTGAGAACTTCATCTTCCTTACTCTTACTTTGCCCAGAACCAACCACAGTATCTTTTGGTTCTTCAAGCTTATTGCTTTGTACTTGGCCCCTTTTGGTTGGTGTAGTCTTTTTAGATTGTTTAGTTTCTTTTTCATGTTGATCTTCTTGTGTGACACTTTCTGCTTTACTGGGTTCATTTTCATTCGCTGTTTGTTCTGTTCTCCTAGCCCTTGTCGCTCTACCCTCTGCTGCTGCCTCAACACATTGTTCCTCTTCTGCTTTCTTCACCTGGCCCCGACTTCTGGATCTCATAGGTCTTGCTGAAGCTTGTTGTTCTTTCACCTCCTCCTTTGCAGGTTTTGATTCTTCAGACTGCCGAGAAGCAGCTCTACGACTTCTGGATGTGCGTCCACCACCTCCATCATCAGTTTTTTCAGGCTCCTGTTTTTTGAGAGATTTCTTTTTCTCAGGTTTAGCTTTTATTGGTTCTTCTATTTCCTCCTCCTCCTCTTCCTCCTCTTCACTTTCTTCCTTGACTTGAGCCCTGCTTCTTCGAGCAGATGTGACTCTTTCTTTCTTGGCCTCAGGAGCTTTAGCTACAGTTTTTTGAGGTCTCGAACGACTTCTACGTTCAGATGGTTTAGTTTCTTCTTCTGCTGCTTCTTCAACATCCTCCTCCTCTTCCTCCTCCTCCTCTGCACTCTCCTCTTTCTTTTGCTGTCTACTTCTTGAGCGGGATTTACTGACTACAGGAGTTTTAGGGGTTGCTGCACCTTTTTTTGTTTTCTTAGCCTCATCTAGAATAGGAGAAAAAAAAAAAAAAAAAAAAAAAAGTATATTAAAATTTAAAGTAAATATACAATAATGCTAAAGAAGTTAAATTGCTTTAACATTAACAGCAATGTTTCAAATGATTTTACTGAACACAAAATTAGAGCAGCAAAGCAAATAATAGTAATGTGTTTGGGTGTGTATGTATATACACATGCATGTCGCCATAGCAAGATTTTTACTTGAGCAATATTTAAAATGCTTTAGCTTGGAGCATAATGCAATTTCCAGTCCAATTTGTAACTGAATGACATTTTAATCATTCAAATTCTTGACATAATAAAGATAACCATGAAATGTTAATTAGAATTTTTCATTTCATCCAAAATAGAAGCATCAATACAATCGTGGACAGGTTCTTGGATTTTCTAGTAACTCGAAAATTAATGTTTCTTTTAATTCCTTTTTATGGAAACAAAAGCAAATTAAGATTTCAAACTTTATAATTAAAAAGGAAATAATGAAAATAGACACAAAAATCTGCCCCCATTTTAAAAAGAACTTCACATTGAATTTTAAAATGTAATAGCCTTAATACTTCGCTTTTCTTGACAAAGATAAGACACTCTTTTTTTTAATAAAAAAAAGAAAAGAAAAAAGAAAAAGAAAACCATCTATGATAATTAGAGATTTAAATTGGTCATATTTCAAATTTGATTCAAACTCTTATCTAGTACTTGTATAAAAGTCAAATTTATATTTTTAAATGATAGAAAATGAGGGTAAAAAAAAAAAATAAATAAATAAATAAATAAAATAAAATTTTTTTTCACTGAATTTTAATTTGATAGAAATCTCCACCTCACCCAACTTAGAATCCATAATTTTGATTAGGCATAAGCAACCTTTTTTGAGAAGTGTGTTCCATGAGACATGGAACATCAAACAGGCCACACTACTAAAAGATTCAAGGTAATTTTATGGTGAAGGCACTTCAACCATTTTTAATATAGGGATTATATATGTATCTGCCTTAAATATAGGGTTAAGTTCTTTTTTTTCTCTTTGGTAAAAATACTTTTCTATAAAAAAACTGAAGTCTTAATATATTATTATCATTGGTATGTGATTAACACACTGCTGGCATGATACATTACAGAATGAAAAGATAAAAATGAAAAAATGAGAAAAAAAAAGTTATATGAATACAATCAATGAATTGAAGAAAAAAACTTATTTTCATAATCTGTGAATCAAAACTTTGGTAAAACTATTTTCTTTAATCTACAGGTGCACCTTAGAAATAATTTCATTTGTCACTTAAATTGAAGGACAGTATTAATATAAAAATACATAGAAATTTATATAGAAGTAACATTCGTTTCTAATTTTTTCTTTTGGCTATTTGAAAATTATTCTATTTTCCACATGAAATTAACCAGTCACATTCAGAAAGCACAACAGGTAGCAGTTTACGCATCACTGATTTAAATAATGTATGATTCCTGTCTTACAAAAGATTTTTGAATGAGCATAGAAATATTTACTTTCCAAGAAATAAAAGTTAATCAAGCATACATACCTGCAGCTTTCTTTGATGCTGCTGCAGCACGGGTTGATTGCTGTGCTTGTTTAGGTGTTTCATCTTTTTCAGCTTTAGTGCTTTTACTTGTAGCTCTGTAATAAATTCATGAAAAGTTTAAATATTAATAATAATTTTCAAGAAAATGATAAAAATTCTAAATTTCTAGTGTTTATTTTTGTGCTCATTTCTTACAGTTTATACATTAAAAACATTCCAGTATACCTCTTATCTATTTCATTAGTTTACACCTATCAATAAAACAAATGACTTTTGCCATCCACCACATTCATCAGTTAAGATAGACTCAACAATGGATATCCAAGTGAAGTCTATCACTTACTGTGGTAGACAAGTAGTGGACTTCACTACCAGAATCCCTCAAAATGACAGCTTCTTCAGTTGGTTAGAGATTATGGTAACCAGAGGATTAAAGAGGAGACAACTTCATTGAAGGCTAGACAATAACTAGCAAATCTCTTCCTTAAAGCTAACAATCCTTACTGGCAAGCTCTTGTAGATTTTTTTAGAGTTTTATGTTATCTCCAGCTTGAGCTCAACAAAGTAAAAAGGTGTAAGTTTCATAGATTGTTGTTTACAGGAAAATGTCTACATATTACTACCAAACAAGAGAATTAACCAGAAAGTTGTTTGAAAAAGTCTTCTCTTAATACTGTAAAGTAGATAGGAACACCTGATTTGGTCTATCTCATTGCATGCTAATCATGGTTACAAACAATCCTATGATTACTTATAGTTTTTTTACAAGTCCTACTCATCAGGTGCATAAACATTAGCACAACCTGTATTTGAAAATATCTAATATCACACTTCTTATAAGTTATAAGAATCAAATGAATAATGCAATCATTATATCCGTTTTTATTCACTAAATATTTCTCTAAAATCTAATTTCCATAAAACCACTAAAAGTAACAATCTTGAATTTAGCTTTCTAATTCACTTCTAGTCAATGTTAATTCTTGTATCCAATTTTTTTTTTATAACAATGTTTTCCTCCTTTTCGCTAAACAGGTTTATGTACAGTAAAGTATTTTTTCCATATCAAACTATTTCATATTTGCCATATCGTGTTCTAATCTTGAAGGGGGGAGAGAGAGAGAGAGAGAGAGTGTGTATTGACAAAATAAACTTTTACTCACTCAAAGCATAAAAAAAAAAAAAAAAAGATTGTCATAACCCATAAAATTTACTTGAATAGAAATATCCAACTAATCCATATAAATTGTTACTAAGTGAACACAAAATTTCATAAATCATTAAATATTTCATAATTATTGCAGTAATGTCAAGCTTAAACTGGAAAACAATTGTTTCCCTACTTTGTTTAAGTTTGAGGAGAAAAAAGTATTAGCTCATTCTTAACCAAGATTCCTTAATTGAATCCTATCCAAAAAGGAATTGATGAATTGATATGATACCTATACTTAATATCAAATCAAAGTAAAAAAAAAACCTTCATTAAACATGTGCATGAATCGCAGAAAGAGTAATAGCAGATCTGTTTAAATAGTTATTTATTAAACTTAGTTGTGGTAGAAGATTTGAAATATGGAGAAAACCGACTTGTCTGCTAGCCAAGCTCAATAACCATTACATCATAAAAAGTACACAAATTTGCTTAGATAGGGGAATCCAAGATACCAATGATTCTAACATGATAAAATTTACTTCTAAAATATGAAAGAAAAAGCATTTCTTAATTTACTCTGGTTAGAGCAGTTCTACTTCATATAATTCAGTTTAGCATAAGAAGTTTCAATGTAAAAAACAGTTCTATTTCAAACAATTCAGTTTAACATAAGGACACTGTTCTATTGGACCCATAGATAGGACTATCAGGGGCAATCATTCCGGGCCAGTGTAAACCTGGGAGCAATGGCAATGAAGGGATACTCTGCATTCCCCAAAGCTCCAGTATTACTGGAACCTCACCATCAGATTGTTTAGTGTCATATCTAGGACACTCTGTTGAGAAACAGTGTATTCTATGGCCCCAGCCGACTGAGCAAAGCTGAACTATGAAGAGAAATATTAAAATTGTCATTAATTAGATTCCCCTTGTTAATCATAATTGATAGAGTATTATTAATTTTGTTTATAATTTAGAGTAAAATAGATTTTCTAGAATCAGAAAAATATTAAAGAAAAAAAAAAAAAAAAGAGGCTTTGGAGAATAAAATCAGTTAATTTTAAGGTTGATTCAGTCAGATTAAGTTTTTATGCTTCTTTAAGCTGTGATTCTCAAATAGGAGGAATATCAAATTTAAGGCATTTTAGTTATATAAGCCATACACAAAGATGAAAAAATTATAAGATGACAATTCAAAATGGAGCAAGAAACAAGGAAGATGAGATAAGACTGAGAACTATTGCTTTGTAGATTTAAAACAAAGTAAATCTTTAGAAAATAAACTCATCAAATTTTCATCAACACAATAAGAATTGACAAAATCTAAAAAAAAATTTTTTTGAATAAAAAAAAAAAAAAAAATACAATCACTAAATAGAAAAATCTAGAAGAAAAAAGAAAAGAAAAGAGGATAAACTACATCAACAGCAAATTATTCTTTTATTTGCTTAACATTAAAGAAGACCCACTGTATATTTACTTTTTGAGATCTGTTGCTAAATTGTACACTGCTTTTTTGTCCTTTTCAGCATTGATACACAGAATAGATGTAACAATATAATTCACAATTTGATTATTTAAATTTACATTAATCTATTCAATAGTTTTAATCAAATGCATAATTTGATCTGAAAATATGACTTAACATATTCTGAACATATTCAAATTTATCAAAAAAAAAAAAACAAAAAAAAAAAACAAAACAAAAACAAAAATGTCAATTGATTCTAAATAACAAAAATCATAATTATTGCAAGTTAAACCATCATTTAATTTGCCTAATCAAAATGACATCAATCAAACTAAAGAGTTTTTAGAGCTCTGTGATAATTTGAACTGTCAGACAAAACACTGATTTTATAACATTGTTAAAAAAAAGCAATAAATATCAGATATCAATTTGATTATTCTATAAGCCTTAAACCTGAAGTTGAAATTAATAGCAATATACAATTGTCTGCAAAAGCTAAGACAGGCCAGTAGATTCTATCATCCTAATTAAAAATTTTGCTGAATATATTAAAGTATCCATGGAACTAAGTTATATTAACATAACAGCATTTTATACTAAAAATTGCAAATTTTGATAAAAGTTAATGAAAATGAGAAAAATTTCAGTTTTTAAAGATTAAAAGAACTCTAGCAATTTTCCTTAAAACTTTCTTACAAATTATAGTAGTTAACAGATAATTTAAAAGAAAAGTTTTTCTCTAGGTGATATATAAGTTGATCAAATTATGTATTTTTGATTAAAACTATTGAATAAATTAATGTAAATCTAAATAATCAAATTGTGAATTATATTGTTACATCTATTCTGTGTATCAATGCTGAAAAGGACAAAAAAGCAGTGTACAATTTAGCAACAGATCTCAAAAAGTAAATATACAGTGGGTCTTCTTTAATGTTAAGCAAATAAAAGAATAATTTGCTGTTGATGTAGTTTATCCTCTTTTTTTTTCTTCTAGATTTTGTCAATTGTTATTGAGTCGATGAAAATTAGATGAGGTGATTTTTTCTACATAATAGCAGTGACACCTTAGTCTATGTAATTAAATTTACACATACAAGTACCATTTTTCTTCACCAGAGATAATTGTATCCATCATGCACTTGAATTACCAAATGTGCCCATGACCCAAATTGTGCCATCTAATTTCTTGTTTTGGAAACTTTGACAATTTCAGCCAAATTATGAAAGATGGAGAGGCAAGTGCACTTAAATTGTAACACCATTTCTCAATTGGTTAACTATGGTATGGCTTTCACAACTTGGCACAACTCACTTACAATAATCATCTATTTTGAAGCCTTTTATTCATTTCTAAAAATCATTTTGGCTCAGAAAGCTTACAAGTGAGTGAAATGAATGATCATACATTTCAGAATTTATTACCAATAAAAAAAAAAAAAAAAAGTTCCAAGTTAAAATTTTCATTCATTTCTAAAATCTGCTGGGTAAAAATTGTATTATTTTAGATATAAACATTTATCAGAAGATACAAAAAAAGAAAATCTAATTACAAGAGTTTTATTTGCCATCTTGTCACTCTTGAAAATAATATGTAGATAGAAAACATTTCAAAAACTAAATCTGAAGCTTTAGTAGCTTTTAAGAGATTAGGAAATCTATTTTTAAAAGAATTGGCAAGCTATGTTTATATTAAAAAGATAGTTTCAATTTTTAAATTATTTTGAAAAATGTTTTTATTGTGTATGAAAATTTCAAGTCAATGAACTGAGAATAAAGAGGCATAAGTTTTGTTTTTTTTTAAAATCCATTTTACATATTTTCAAGAGTTTTTTTTTTCTTCTTTCTGAATAAGCCCCTTAAGTAACATAACAATGTTTATGGCAATCTAAATCAGATCAGTTAGACAAGAGGGAAAAAGAGAGATCAGCAGATAAAAAAACAAAATACTGAGTCAATTTTCAAAATTTGAGACGACTAAAACAATTTTTCTTTGGGTGTTAGCAGTTGACAAGCATCAGAAGAGCATTTTTGTCAAGTTTTAGTATTCTTATTACAACTATACAATTAAACTTTTCCCACTTAAGTGACACTGCAATTGTCCCCAAATATCTGACAAAAAGTTTTTGTACATTCATTCAATCCATGTAATATCTTCCCTACTCTCTGAGGCAGGACTACACAGTTGTCATAAAGAATTGAGATTTACTGACCAACAAAACATCCAAAACTATTCAATCACATTATGCTTTAATCAATTTTCATAAAATTTACATCATTGAAAAAAAAAGGAGAAAAAAAAGAGAAAAATCGAATAAAATTTTCCTTGCATTATGTAGAAGCAAAATTTGTATTTGCAACAAAGAAGAAAAAAGAAATTTTTTTTTCAGGAGCAAATACACTTGCATTTTTAAAAAAATAAAATAAAACTTGTATATTTTTTCTCCAATTTTTATGAATTTCATGAAAGTTTATCAAACCATTTTTTTGTAAATAAGTTTTTGTCAAGTTTTCAAATATAGTTACTGCTATCTAAAGATGACAATTTACAATTCAAAAAATAAAAATCTAATGAATATATATATATATATATATATATATCACAAAGTCTCGGTAAACTATAACTAAAAAGTTTTTTGTTCTTCAATGAAACCAAAATCGGAAGGAAAAAAATTCGGCTTCGGGTAACAATTACCGCGCTTTTAACCTAGACTAAGGGAATAGATTCAATTATATCCAATATAAAGCCATCAGATTCCAATAAGGAAAAACGAATACAAACTGAACTAAAGTTTAAAAAAACATTTCAAACGCGAATTTACGCTTTAAAAATGTTATTTTGGTACATAAAGAACTAAAAGAATTTTCAGTTAAATCAATTTAAAAATGGTTTAATCATAGCATAATTTTCCGGTGAAAAGAGAGCATAAGTCTCAAATCAACAAATGATATAGCAATCGGCGGTAGTGGCTTACCTTCTTTTTGGTGATGGACTCGCAACACGTGTCTTTGGAGTGGTTTGCTTAGCAGTACTTCGACTACGAGATTCACGAATGATGGGACTTGGGGAAGCAGAAGCCTTCACGGCAGCACGAGGGCTGCGACGCGGGGCTGGACTAGATTCTTCACCTCTGCGGGGCATATTATAATTCCTGTGTTAACGATTCTGGAAAAAACAAAACAAAACAAAAAAAAAACGAAAATTACAAAAAAATTAAGCGGATTTAAAATATTAGTTACCAAAGTGATTAACTATGATAAAAAAAATATCAGGTACATAAACCAGATAGAAATTACATCTCTATTTGATTGGAAAGGACACATAAAAAGCAAATTGTGTGATGAAAATGTTATCAGTAACTTTTTTTCTTGTTAATGTTTTGGCTGCTTTATCTGCTCGCTTGGCAACATTGATTAAAAATCTAAGTTAGGAGACCATTATAAGGGAGTTCGATTCTCAATAGGTGCCCCATATTTATGGCCTTTTACCAAACTAAGCTAGGTTTAATAAATAACTTCTGCTAGAAGTATCTGTATTAATTTATATCTTAAGACAATCTTTTTTTTTGTATCTTATGGTTTTTAAGTTTTAAAATAGCCGTGGGATTTCCACTTACACACTGCCGATACAAGGCCAACTTTATGATGATAATCAAGTAATTTTACAGGGTAATTCTCGTATACTAAAATAAAAAATTAAAATGCAATACAAAATATACTAAAAACTTTTTTAAAATTCAGGATACATTATTATGGATGATTATTTTAAAATTTTACAATTAAACTTTGATAAATTAAAATTTAAACAAACTACAATCGACTGCACGTAATTTTTGATTTTTTTTCCAGAAAAATTAAAGTGATCCTAAAACATTTAGAAAGCAGATTAAATAGAAACAATAGTTTAGAAAAAAAAGTTTTTTAATTTCCATGTAAAATAAAAAACTAAAAAAAAAAATGTAGATATATTTAAAGCTAAATGTCGACGATCGCAGGATTTACTGAGAATAGTTTAGGAGTGTTTTTATATGCTTGTGTGTGTGTGTGACAACCCGGTGGAGTCAATGTGACCCAGCATCATCCAGTTCAGTTAAGAGTCAAGAGAAGGGAAATGACGACTCTTTTACCCACGCTATAAAATGTGGTTTCTCTCCTTTTAAATGCTCAGCACGCACACACAAGTAGCAAGAAGCGAACATTCTTATCATTCAAGATATATTGTCATTCTTGCTAACACGTGGGTTAGTTAAAAAATGGAAGGAGGATTTAATTTTGCCATATGTGTACAGCAAATATTGATAAATAAATCTGATTCATTCATGAATATTTTTGCATCATAACCATAACGAGAAATTTGTGTTAAATTCGAAGCTTTGAGGCATTTTAGATATTAAGTTGAATTCTGTAAAGCACCCATTTAACAATAAAAAAGAAAAATTCAACAAAAACGTTAATTATAGGTACTAGGTACAAAACTGCCTACCTGATTAACATTTACAAACAGGTTTTTGGGAGAGCATAAAAAGATTTTACCTATTAAAATCCAACAAGACCAAAATTGTAAATATCTACATAAGGTTTTTGATTATAGGCTAAAGATAGATGAAATAAATGTTTTAAAATGATTTACAACTAAAAATAAGTAAATCTGGTTTAGTGAAGCTACAGGAAGTAACATTTTAGTATTCTCGGAAAAAATACTTTGTGATTAATTATTTTGTAATAATTAACGCTTTAATCGACAAAATAAACGTTTCAAAAATAAAATGAAGGAAAAAAGTTTACTTGTTTTTCTTTTCAAAACATTGGATTTTAATACTAAAAAACTAATGCAATGCAAGTTTTCTAAATAGAAAAAAAAAAGCTTGCATCGACGATGAAATAATTTTTTTTTTGGTTTGCACTAAAAAAAAACAAAAAAAAAAAACAAAGGTTAGTATTCTAATAATAGCCAACCTACATTTAGTTTAAATTGTTGACAGAGCAATATACAGGAGATCAGAATGAAGCTAGTATTAAATAATTAAATCGTATTTAAGGTTTCGAAACACAGGATCAACCTTTTTCTTGCTCTCATTTACTTAAAGAAACGGAATTTTCCGTCCTACCTTTAAATAAGCGTAAAATGTATATAAATATATACACATCCACTGTCGTCAGTTAAGTAGCAAAAGCAGTCTTATTATTAGCCAACACCCAAACAGAAAAACTAAAGGTACCACTGCCGCCGCTCTGTGTGTGTGTGTGAGTGAGAGAGAGAGAGAGAGAGAAAGTGGCAGTTGGTAGCTCCTCTTGTTTGAAGATTGAAAGCTTAAAGAATATAAACAGGAAACGCGTGCAATGATTTCCAACCCCCATCTTCCTTTACACACGCACACACATGATGGCAAACCAATAGTAAATAAATAGATCGATCATTGAAGATAATTCATTAAGTATGAATATATACTTAAAATAAATATGAAGAGGTGTGTCTATACACTTATAGTGAGTAGTGTAGTATAAAATAAATATCAAGGATAAAATTTGCAGTTTACCTAAACCAACAATCAAAATTGAAGTGTCGATATGAATTTATAGTTTAAGACTTCGTAAGAATCAAATAAAGTTACGATTATTAAACTATTAAAAATAATAATAACAGCTAAGGGTACACCACATATGGACCAGTTTAGGGTTTTAAAAAAAAATTGCGTTGTGATAATTAAAAATTAAGCAAATTTTTTTAAAAAAAATAAGAAATTTGATAAAACTTACATATATACAATAGTACGCGAAAGAAAAAAAAGCTAGCTAATAAGTTTAAGTAGTTATAAACTTGCTTGGAAAGGAAAATGAATTGAATAAAAAAGCATAATAAAAAAAAATCAACTTAATAAAGAAAGGATATGTGTACACTAGACAGTACAAAACACTTGCTTTAAATTTTAACATTAAAGAAAATATCTTAGTAAGTGAGAAGAGAAATAATAACATAACGTTAAGTTTCAGTGATCATGATGATTAAAAAAAGATAATTTGTCGTTTGATAGTCTATCTTCTTAAAATCAGCCTAATTCGTCGTTCGTCCTCGCAACTCCATAGCTGTGTCGTACTATCCTCATGAAAAAAAAAATTGGCAATTCGCAGTTTAAGCGTTAGTAGAGAAAAAAATACAAAGTCAACACCAATCCACGATACATAAACCTAACAAATTAATCAAAACAATAAAAGTAAGACATCAAAAACCACAAACCTTATCATAGATAGCCCTAGACCGCGGGAAAATAACAATTTATGTGACAAATAATAGCAGCTTCACCTCAAACAAACGGGCTCGCCGCCATCATATATTGCTTCTGAGGTTTGTCACCTCACACTTCATTGGATGATATTTTCAAGGAATAATGTTTTGAAAAAGACACTCAGTTTCCAGAGGTTACTTTAGATTTTTTAATATTTTTAGAATTTTACAATAAAACTCGTTGCAATTATATGTCAATATTTTAGTAAAATTGATTACAAATTATATTGATTTTTGTTCAGTCACAGGGAACAAGATTATTCACTGCTGATTTATATTTCTCGTTCGGCGGGAACTTGTGGTCAGTAAGGAACAAAGAAACATAATGTGGTCAAGTCTAATTTCTTTTTGGACGGCATGGTTACTGAAGTTGTCTCGAACATTCTTAGATCTTTAAGTGAATTAAAGAATCAAGAAAAAATTTAAAATATTATTTTTTTAATATATTTTTTCTAATTCATTATTTTAAATTTTGCACAATATTTGTTTATTTAATTTACATTTGTTTGTTGTTTTTTTTTTAAACCTTGTAAAATGCAAGGGAAGTCATTACGGTTTTTGTTTGGTTATTTATTTTTCAAAATTTTTTTACAAATAAACGAACCAATTATTTGAAAATTAATATTGATCAATTTTAATTCCATGCTCTAAAAATATTTAAATGGATTGTAGTATCTTTCGTGCAAGTTCTTTTGATAATGAATGAATGGTCATGATTTTAATTTCATACTTTTTAAATTGTTTTATAGTAATTTCAGTCAGGGTTTTGAGTTTATACGATAATAATGCAGAAATGTGTATTTAAAATATCTTAAATAACGAATATCATTAACCTTCTCAGTGAGACATTGGTATCTCGAATTTCGTTAAACACTTAAGCATAATTTTGCCTATCAAAAACAAACTTGAGATTGAAAGGGTTACACACTTGAACTCAAACTAAAGAAATTTTTAAAAGTTCTATTAAATCCATTCATAGCACCAAATACTGTTTTCCATCTCATAAACTTTAGTCCTGCCACCAAAATCTCATTTCATTTTCTATAAAAAATTTTTTTCATTCTAGAATAATTTATATATTTTCTTTTTAATTCATAAAAAATAACCTGATAAACTTGTTAGCAGTCATCCCAAAAGAAGATTTTTCTGTTTCATGCATCTAGACATGCAAAATCAACTTTAACCTATTTAAAGTCATTACATTTACAAAGAAATTAATCTGTTCTCTAATTTATATATCAATCTTTATATATTCTCTGGCATATTTTTGCGTGGTCGAAAAAAAAATTATGGTGGTCAATTATGGCTATTACTGCGTTTAAATAAATGGTCCCGTAAGAAAAGATTTTAAATCAATGAAAATTGTTTTCTATATTTAAAAAAAAAATACAATGTTGGATTTAAAATATTTAACAAATGAAATGAATAAATTTTGAAGTTTTGTAATACAAAATCCTTTACTTAAAAAAAACTAAGAACTTGGTGAAAAGATTAAGCTTATAAGTCACAATTTTGGCTAAAAAAGAAAAATTCAAAAATATTTAAGTCAGTCACGATTCAAGTACCATAAACAATTTAAGAAATAAAACAGAAAATATTTTAAATTAGTAATTAACTGATAATACATGACTGGTACATATTGACAGCATTATAAGAAATGCAGGAAATATTAGTGTTAAACACATGACTACACATTGCTTCATTATTAAAATATGAATTATAAATATGTGAAAGTCATGTTTTGTTCAATATTTCAAGTACAGTAATCTAATAAAAATATCTAAGTCAGACATTTATTAGGATTAGGAACTTTTTTCCAGTGTCTTTTCTTTTTTTTAACCTGTATTCATTTATTGCTTCACCGTTAGTTACTTTCTGCTTTCAGTGACATTAGATAATCATCTATGAAGGAATATCACTTCGGTCAATTTTGGTCAGTCTCAGTGAAAATTGAATAAAAAAATAAATAGAATAGGATTTTCTTATAAACAGTCCACCTATTTTGTTATTAACTATTTGACTTAAAACATTTTAGATCAAAGAATTTATATTTCAAAATTCTGTGTTCCCACGAATTAAGGTTGAACAAAAAAATATGAGGCTTGTAAGCATATAAAAATGTTATTGGTTTATAGAAATATTAAGTCTTAAGATTTCTATAACAAAACTGAGGGAAAAAAAATTAAAATTTAATTTTGGCTATGTCATCAAATATAGATACCAAAATTTACCTTCCATAAAGTGAGAAGTTCTGTTGCTTTGAAGTGCCATCCATTTTAAAATGAGATAAGTAACAATTGTTAATGTTTAAATAAATGGTTCCGTAAGAAAAGATTTTAAATCAATGAAAATTGTTTTCTATATTAAAGAAAAATACAATGTTGGATTTAAAATATTTA
Source organism: Sepioteuthis lessoniana (assembly GCA_963585895.1). Lineage (NCBI taxonomy): Eukaryota > Metazoa > Mollusca > Cephalopoda > Myopsida > Loliginidae > Sepioteuthis > Sepioteuthis lessoniana. Next base: position 16,481,379 of record OY757910.1, on the reverse strand, counting down.
ACAAGTAAATAAAATTAATAAATTTTGAGGTTTTTGTAATACAAAATCCTTTACTTAAAAAAATCTAAGATACAATTTTAGTTTTGAATTTTTATTCTTAGTTCTTAAGAGTCCCTGTTTATGCTTAAAATTAAATGAAATTAAGTTATCTAAAAAGAAAAATATCTAGAAATAGAGTGTTTTAAATTATTTGATATTGAGATACAAATATCAAAGTAAATACATAGTCTTGGCAAATGATATTGGAATGTTGAGTAAAATAAGATTCATTCATTGTCAAATGATATAATCATTTTTTAAACACCCAGTATATTCTTCAGTACAAATTTACTATAAGTAAAAATAAAATAAAAATAAGTAAATAAAAAATAATAATCCAACTTTACCAAGTAACTTTAAAACCGATGAAGTTCAGTTTCAAAGTAATTATACTCCTTCCAAACTAATATAAATACAATTATTAGTGTTATACCAAAAATTACAATCATATTTATAAATCTAAAAATATAATTTAAAACATCTGTAAACTTAAATATTTCCTATTTATTTTCCCTAATAATGTTGATTTGCAAACAGATTTTAAAAAATAAAACCATTACCAAATTTTTATCACTTAAATTCTATTTGATGTCTTCTGGTTGGTAAAGAGATTCTTTTTGAAAAAATTCATTTTATTTGGAGGAAAATAAATTATGGCATTTGATTGAATGCTGCTGTTATTTTTTAACCAATGAAATTTGCAAATTTAGGTTTATTACTCAGGGTTCATTTTTGACATCCAATGAATGTAAAGTATCTTTTATTAAATTTTTAAACATTTTTCCAAGTATCCTTTTCATAAAACTGGAAAGCTTCAGGTTCTAACTTTAGTATCAGACAAATACTACTAAGCAGCAAAAGACTTAGTAAATTTAAAAGCTATATACTCTTTAGATAGTCTCCTTCTTTATAGTTTATTCACATTCAAGATTGTTTCCTAAAATTTGGCCCGAATGTTGGAAATATTCCCCACACCAAATTAGTGAAGGGGACAAACTGAGCGGTCTGGAAATCGAGAAAGGACACAAATTGCTAAAATCTCAGTTTTTAAGTGGTTTCAAATGAGTCCATGTATTATAATAATTAACACTTCTATTAATTAGTCACCCAGACATGTCCATAACAGTAGTCGTACCATTGGAAATAAACATTACTAATCTCTCTCTCTCTCTCTCTCTCTCTCTCTCTCTCTCTCTCTCTCTGGCATATATCTTTAGATACAAATGTCTGATTTATATTGCCAAAATGTAATCGAATGAGTGGGTTTAGGGGGCAATGACCCTTTTTTTTTAACCCAGAGGCGTAGTTCACTACCATCCCTCGCCACTCACCTCGATTGGCTTCAAATTTATTGTAAACTGAGTGGAAAAGAATACCTTTCTACTTTGAGGTGGGGAATCAAACTAGCAATTAAGTTTTTTGATAAATTAGTATAGCAACTAGAAAAAAAAACTCTTTACCATCCTTCAAGAGCAATAAAACAAAACCTATAACAATGGTCTTCATTTACTCAGCTCAACGCCAGAAGTATGGGTCACTCAGTCGGAATCAAATTCGCCATCAATGGTCTGTTAGCCTAGATCACAAATCCTTATACTATGCTAGGTGCCTGCCTGTAACAACTCTAGAAATAATTTAATTGATTGATTTTAACTGTATCTCAACCCATCTACAGTTATTTCATGCCTAGATGTTAGGGAATCACATTCATATTTACATTTTTGTGGAGTCATTTGTTTTGGGTTTTTTTTTGTTTGTTTGTTTGTTTTTGCACACAGTCCAATCAAATACGAATAATTTTCAAATAGATGTATTTGAGTCATCAGTGGGGCCCTCAAGGTATAACCACTCCGAGTCCAAGTCAACCTGGGAGTAATAGCAATGAATGGGTACTCCACACTCCCCAGATCTTCAAAAAAGCCCTTTTACCCCCTTTGGAAGAGATACAGTTAGCATATTCTAAGCCTCGCTGACAGGGTAAAACAACTGTAGAGAGAAAGATTAACTAAGATGTATTTATTAACATCAGATTAAAAGACTTTTAGTTAAAGTAATAGACTGTATACTACTGTGACACTGAAATCTAAGCAATGAACGTCGAATTACTCAAGTTTCAAGTTTTCTTTTATACTTAAAAAAACAAACAAAGTCATTGGATAAATATATAGAATTCTTCGTTTAACATAAAAAAACAACAAAAACTGAGAACACTTCTACGTTTAAAAATTATGGAATAAGTTGTATTGTATGCTACGCTTAAAATAAAATAACTAATATTACAAAAATTATTGTAGATATTTTTCATTTGATATTATTTTTGTTTTTCATGACTGAAAAAATGAGAAAGCGTATAATGGTTATCAACGTTGGAAATGGTACCGGCAACCCGAGTTAAAATTCTAGACGAGACTGTGTTTCACTTAGCTCTAATACCCTTGAGAAATCCATTTCTTTTCTTTATTTTGGGCAAAATCTTTTCTTGTTAGGCAACCAGTCTAGGAGAAGGAAAACGTATCGAATCCTACCTGCGGCAGAGGGGTTGGGTAAATACGTACTGGAACAAGAAAGCCTCTGTTTCTATACGGAGAGTATACCTGAAGAAGACCAGCGAACAGAAAAGGTGAAAATGTTAGAAAAGCAAAACGAAATGAATGAGTTTAACAGTGAGAAAAACCCTTTGACTGGAGTCAACTGAGAGGGATCCCAAGGCTAAAAAAGTTACTAGCTTTTGAACCGATTCTTCCCTCCTATCCATTCCAAACGAATAGACAATCTTGATCAGACATTTATTCCTAAAGCTCCATATTTTAAAAAAGATAGAAAAAGATAATTTTCATGTTTTATTTCTACTTCTGCAGGATTATATTAAAAGCGTTAAAAACATTTTGATGACAACGTATTCATTCATTTGAGACCACTTAAAAACCGAGGCTTTTGCTACTTGAGGTTTTTGATGCTTTCGGCTCTTAGACGCTACCTGATTGCCTGACCAGTTAGTCCAACAAGTCTCATTGAATGATATTGATTCTTCTAAAAATTATAGGCAATATTTCAATTGTCTGAAAAATTTATTCAGTGATTGTCTCTTCTCAAAATTATTGACAATATTCAATTTTAAGAAACATTTATTCAATGATTGATTTTTTTCTCAAAAATTACAGACAATATCATTATAAAAAAGCCAAACAAACAAAACTTTTACACATCTAAGTAATATTCTAATTAGCAGTACTATGATTTATTAGCGGTTATAACAAAGGTATGTTTCCAGTTATTTGTGTATTCTACAGAACCCAGGGAGAATATTGGGAAAAAAACCCAAAACGAACCATTATTTGGTAAAATGGGAGCTATCAAACAAAAGTCAAATTCTAAACTGTAGCCAGTAGAATGAATATTCAAATAAACAATAACATTTATCTTATTCATAAAATTATCAAGAAAAAAATCTTTTAGTTAGGTGACAACAAAAATTAACTATAATCATTATTTACAAAGCTCTTTAGAAAGAACAAGGTTTTGAGTAGCTTATTTCTTCAAAAATTCAGTCAGTAGAGCATAGACTATGTTGACTGTGTTCCCTGAAGAGAAATAAGACCCCCACCGAAAAAAAAGGATGTTGTGGCTGTGTCACTAAACTGTATTTGATGATGAGATTTGGGAGATCTGAAGATTATGTAGTAGTAATTTACGAACCTTTCTGATTTAGATGTGGCACAAGACCGTACGAACGGGTTATTGAAGGTTATGTAGTATCCCTTCATTGCTATAACTCATAGGTTCACTCTGACCTGGAGTGGTAGTTCTTGTTGGTATCCCATCGAGGGGTCAAATCGCTCTGTTTAAAAATCATTCGTATTCAATAAGACCGTCTGTAAAAAAAAACCCAAAAAACTCTTAAATGGGTTGACATGTGATTAAAATCAACCAATCAATCATTTTTTAATTCAGCCATCTTCGCTGACTTAAAATGAAGAATGAAGAATATCTATTTTGGAATAATGATCAAGACAGACCTCTGTCATCCAGGTTCCCAAGAATCAGGATTCTCAGTACATTCAAAATTAAACTACAAAATGAATATACAGAGTGTCCCAAAAATGAATGCACACTTTAATCAGTGACTGCATTTTCAAAAAAAAAAGTAAAAGAAAAAGAAGACTCTAATTACATGCAACTCTAATAAAATCCTGCAAAGTTTACGTTGTGTTCAAGTGTAATATACAGGTTTTGAGGAGCCCTATTTGTTGAATTTAATTGAGTCCTTTAGCTTTATAGCACGAAACCGACAATAATCAATGAATTTATAGCAGTAAATGAAATAGAATGTACCCTAATAGCAAGTGAAATGATTTTGAGAAGTTTGCAATTCCATCTGCAGGGCCTTAAACAGAATGATCATCAGTTTGATCACCTGCGATAACTCAGTAATGTTTGTGTAGGGTTCCTAAATAGGAACTCTCCAGCGTTGGGAGACACAAAAAAGTCAGGGATTACTTCCCATGGGAGAGACGACACAGTTGACCTTTTTTTATCAGTCTCTTGAGAAGTGAAGACGTACATTTGTGGGCTCTTGCCCGAATACTATGAGGCAGAAGATAAACCTCTGCGAAGGGGCTTCGTATCTTATGAACTGAGAACAGATAAATCCTCAAGTGAGGAAGAAACATGAGTACGACTCATTATATATATTTGTAGTAACATGTACTAAATATGGTATAAGTATATGCGCATTTTTGTTTCTTATTTTAAGATGTAATATCATTAATTTGTTGAAGCTGTCTGACAAAGACGCATTCTAACATTTGCAATTCTGTCTGTTCTCGTTATCAGCAGTGTCTAGATCAAGAACGATCATCAATTCAAACACCTGTGTTACTTTATATATATATATATATATATATATATATATATATATATATATATAGTGTATCACAAAAGTGAGTACACCCCTTACATTTCTGCAAATATTTAAGTATATCTCTTCATGGGACAACACTGACAAAATGACACTTTGACACAATGAAAAGTAGTCTGTGTGCAGCTTATATAACAGTTAATTTATTTTCCCCTTAAAATAACTCAAAATATAACCGAAGATGATTATAACTGAGGGGTAGGGTGTTGTCATTGAAAAATTAAGGAAATAGATAGCGGGTTTGGGTGGCAGTTGGGCGGTTAACCCACCTTACAATAAATGCATATCATCCAATATAGGTAGGGACTTCCTAAACTTAATCTCTAAACACTTCCCCAATAATAGCCCCCTAGCGAAGATCTTCAATAAAAACATCAAGGTTAACTACAGTTGCACAAACAACATGGCACAGATAATAAAAAAACTCAACAAAAAATCGCATCCACTAACAGTAAACCACACTCTTCCAACCAATGCAATTGTAGGGTAAAAAGCACATACCCCCTACCAAATAAATGCCTGTATAAAAACATCATATACAAAGCCACGGTAAAAACATACAACTCCGTCAAGCATTACATCGGCACAACAGAGGGCACCATAAAACAAAGAATCCATAACCATAATCTTTCTTTCAAATACAGGAACTACGAATCTAATACCTCATCCTCGTACATATGGCAACTAAAAGACGCAAACATCTCTCCCACAATCACCTAGGAGATACTAAAACAAGCACTTGCCTACAACAAAACATAAAAAAATACCTCCTTTGCCTCAACGAAAAATTAGCCATCATCACCTACCCATCACAAAACACCCTACTAAATAAAGAATCTTAAATCCTTTCAAAATGTAGGTACGAGAACAAAGACTTCTTTCATACTTCGACCCATACACATACCCCATCTAACACCACAAGTATATATATATATAACCTGAAGCACCGTAAGTACCATTTTCCTCCTTCAACCATCACACCCGCCACACAATATGTTCCATCTTTTCTATTAACCCCCATACTCTTATCCACACGCCTACACTATCCGTTATTTTAACTTTTTACGAGCATTAAAAATAGGTACCTTACCTACCAAATCCAGTCTAAACTTTTCTACAATAGTGTATTTACCACAGAACATCAACAAAAAACATATAACTATTAAATAACCCCAACCGCCCAACTGCCACCCAAACCCGCCATCTATTTCCTTAATTTTTCAATGACAACACCGTACCCCTCAGTTATAATCATCTTCGTACATAAACACACTAACTATTATTGTAACCCCTTTATTATTTTATTACGCACATACCACCAATGAGATCTATAGTATATAATATATACGCAATATTTCATTTATTTATTATTATTATTATTATTATTACAATTCCCTCCCCTAAATATTACACCAACATATTACATCACAATACAATATAACCTTACTTATACCCACTGTGATTCTAGCCTACCATAACACAACCGTTCAAATACGCTTACAAATCAAATTCTTATTCATTCCCCTCGACATACAGTGATGATGTTTTGTTCCATAGCTATAACCACCTAAATAAATAATGTAACGAATTATTAATATACACTTGAATTAATTTCCGTTAAACACAACGCACTACGTACGTAGCCTCGCTTAACCTCATAAAACACGCATCCATACGTAACTATAACACACACCCGCATACGCACACACCCACATACACTCACAAACTTACAACCACACATAAACGAAATCCCAACGGTTTTTTGTCGGTATTTTTCGTATTTTCGACTTTCAATTCATTCCATCTTCTTAACTGCCGGATGATTGTTGTTTTGCAAAAAAAAAAAAAAACTCCATGAAACCCAGGGTCGCAGACTATTTTCTATAGATTATATATATATATATATATATATATATAACCGATTTTGTGATGTGCTTTGTTTATTTAATTATGAATTTCTATTTGTAACTGTTTTTTTATTTGTTGATTCTTTTACTGAATTGTGAATTTTTATTTACATGTCTATAATGTGTTACTTTTGATATGTTGATTTATTTACTCGATATGTTTAATTTAGTATCTTCCTGAATTTTTTATTTATCAATCTACTTTTATCATTCTATTCTAATTCATTAACTTATTTATTTTTATTTGTCTTTGGAGTTGTTCGTTTTCAGGTGGCTTAGTTGGAATTTCTTTTTCATGTTATATATATATATATATATATATATGTGTGTGTGTGTGTGTGTATTGACATGCATATGTTTTTTAAAAGTTTAGCGTTTAATGGTTAGTTTCCATAACACTATAAATTAATTGACAATACAAATAAATAACGAAACACAACAACAAAATATTTATTATTATAGCAGAAGTAAACGAGTCAGAGTGAGAAAAGCTTCTTTTTGGTGTCGCTGGATAGTATGTTGGTCCTTGAGTTTGTTGGAGGTGTGTCACTGTAGCAGGTAGCTCACGTGACGGGCCGCAAGGCTGGTTCTTCTGAGTGTGTAGCTAGTAGCAGTGTGCTCTTCAGTGAAGTTCTCTCATATGGAATGTCCGTTACAGAGGACGCGAGAGAGGTCTGACTTGTCGTGACTTCTAAAAAGGGCTAGAACAATAGTTCTTGAGTGGAAGAAGGAATTAATGCGCTCTGCCCCTGATTGGTTAGTGTGTGATCGAATCACTTGGCGGGGGCATTGATTCGTGAGAGAAAATAGATCTGTGACTGCTACAAACGTAATATAATATTCATGGAAATTATGAAATAAAGCATTGTTATGATTCTATGAATTTTTGGGACTGTGTTGGATTGTTATAAGGTTAGGACTACGAACAACACAACAAAGTAAACATGAATATATTGAATATAAAATCAAACATGTTACATGAGTTGATTTGAATCGCTTGGTCTGATCAGTATATTAGCCACCATTTTTTTTTCTGCTTAGAGTTCAAAGGAATGCAAGCTCTAATTCAAGGATTCTGGGGGTACCAAAGATTTTGTATTTATTCATTGATTGTGGGTAGTGGTGGTTTATGTCGGTGGATTGCTGAGTTCCATGGTGATGATTTTGAATTTCGTATTTAACTCCTTTTTCTTCTTCTTACCCCATTAACGTGTCATCTTCTTTTGTCTATTGAAAGCTGCAAGAGAATTAAGGACGGAAAGAAAGAGGTAAGGATACTTTTATACTCAAAACTTTATTTTGGGGTTCACGAATATACTGTGGCGTGGCACTTTTTCTTGAACCAGTCGCGTTTCCCAGACAAGGTGATGAAATATATCAGAGTCTTTTTCGGTGGGTTTCAAGTTTGAAGGTTAGTCGTATGTTCAGTGAGATATGTTTAGCAGAGGCGATTGCTAACAGGAGACACAACCTGCCGCTAAGCCCGGGACTTGACACGCCCGTGTGCTACCTCGCTGTCAGCTGAGGAAAAAGAGTCTTTTCGATAGCAGTGGTAACAGCTGAATGAGAGAATTTCTCCTTTGGTACCAGGAGGCTCGTCCCTTCTGGCATGCAGGGATTCCGCTTCATGTCAGAGGCATCCTGGGAAACTGTTATTTTTTTTATTTATAGATTTTATTTTTTTATTTCTCTTTTTTAATTCTCACTATTCTTTTATACAATATACCGACAACATAGATTCTATTGTCTTGTTGGCACTGCCTATAATAAACTGCAGAGGGGTAAGGTCCCCTCCAAAATAGGAGAATCCTGGGCTTGATACTAAGCTAGATCTGATAATAAGGCTCCAGTTCTGGAGATCTGGTGAGTGTAGAGTACCACTTTATTGCCATTACTCCCAGGTCCACTCTGACACAGTGTGATATTACATAACAGAGTCCCATTTATGGGTCAAATAGATCGGTTTGAAAATTATTTGTATTAGATTGGAAACCATATCATCATGTGCAAAAAACACAAGAAATTTCAAAAAAATGTAAATACAAATATACAATGTATGCAATTTGTAAACCACAAGGTATAAAATAACCTTAGATAAATTGATATGCCACTAAAATCAATCAACCATTTCAAACAATTGACTATAATTCAACGAACTAGTATTCTCATTTTTTGTTATTTTATATAATGTTTCAGACAAAGCATTTTTTCAACTTCTTCAGGTGTATGCTAAATTTGATCATCTTGAAGTAATATTCTGTGATTTTTTACACCATCATCTCAATAGAAAAACTGTCAAAGTCTCCAGAATTCCCTATATCACCTTGTGTCTTTGGGAAGTGTCTGTAGAAGAAAGCTAAAAGAAAAATAGCAACAAAACAACTTAGAATTTTCTGGTTGGATCCTACACAGGAGAAAAACTTTGAGACACATCTAAAATAAAGAATAACAATAATGAGGAGATTTGGTCAAAATCTCTGAGATGAGAATTTATCTTTATTATACTCTCGGACTTGTGTTTCAACTTAGTTAGAATCACGAGGTTTCAGCTTGTGTACCCTCTAGCTTCATGGATTAAATAAAGGGTTCAATTTGAATCTCCTACAAAGTGACCAAATTTGACAAGCACTTAAGAAGGTTGGTGACTACTACAGTCAAATATGGTAAATTTAACTATCAATTATACTACTTTGAATACATCAATGTGTAATAAATATAAGAAGATTAGTTTGAAAAATAATCAACATACATACAAATATATCATAATTTTTTTTTTTTTATAAAGTATGGTTTAGATTTAAAACAAAGTGAAAAGAAAGAAGTATTCAGTGAAAACCAAACCCACTACAGAGTAGTAATTGCTATATGAGAACAACTTGTGAAACATTACCCTATGGAGTATAAGATGTTTGGTGTTAGGAGATATTATGGAGTTGGTAACTGACTTTTTCTTCTTATCTCCATTCACTTCTTACCTTGAAGCTGAAAAGAAATGAACGGCGGAAAAAAAGAGACGGGGATACTTTTAAACACAATTTTTATTTTCAGGTATACGACTATTTTGTAGAGTAGAATGTTTTCCCTGAACCAGTAAAAATAGCCGTTCTCTCCGGTTGAGTTGTTAGAGAAATCTAAGTAATCCGTTAAGCAAATTATGAATCGTTTGTATGAGGTATAGGGAGTTTGAAGGTCTGCCATGTGTGTCTGTGGCCGTCGGTGTGTTCAGTTGACATGGAACATCAAACGTTCTTGGCCAGAGGCCCCGCAGATACGTATGCTCCAACAGGCTGTCAAGAGAAAAAGCAGTGTCCGCCCAGTCGAGATGTATCCAGAGAACTGAGGAAGAGTTTCTTTTTGGCGCTAGAAACCCCATCTTTTCAGGCATACGCGGATTGTGCGTCCTGTCAGAGGCCCTCTAGGAGTTTGTTAGTTTTGCATTTATCTATTTTATTTCGTATTTATTTATTTTTATCTTTACTATTTATTTTTATGTTATTGTTTTTTTTTTCTTATTCAATCCCCATCACCCAATGATGAGATCCCCTAGTTATTTACTAAGCATAGCTTAGTTTTAGTACACAGTTATAAGTATAGAGAACCCAAAGAGGATTAAACTCATTTCTCAGGAATAATGATCTGCAAAACAAATGTACTGACAATGATTCCTGCCACACACACGTAAATGATTAAACACACACACACACACACACACACACGCATATGTGTACTGACAATGATTCCTGCCACACACACGTAAATGATTAAACACACACACACACACACACACACACACGCATATGTGTGTGTGTGTGTTTGTGTGTGTGTGTGTGTGTGTGTGTAGAAAAAGGTAAAAGCGGAAAACGATAAAATAATAGAACGTTACAAATCTGTTTCTCAAACCATAAAACGTTATTTACTTTTTTCAAAAGAATTCCATCGTATTACGTAATCAATTCAGAACATATTACCCTGTATAACTTCGTTTTCTTATAACGACATCTATTGGCCCTGATAAAGACTTCAAACAGAATCAAAAATTATCTGTTATAATTAATTGTCACACTTTGAATAATTTTGATTAAATATTTTCTATTTAGGAAAAACTTTGAAGTCGAAACGCGTCGACACAGTAAAATAAATCACCAAATATACCAACGTATATCTTTCTTCTGTTTTACCTTTTTCTATATACATTCTATTGGATTCAATTCACTTCTTCTCATATATATATATACACAGATTTTCAACCTCAGGCAAAAATTATGAAATTAGCACACATAGAGGATGTTCACTTTGATTCTTTTTAATTTAGCAAGAGGGGAAACTAAATATTAATTGTATTTTTTGTCAATGAATTCCATAATTTTTCTTCTGTATTGGGTTATTACAACACATTTTCTTCTGCATTTATTTAACGTATATTTCATGAAACCAAAATGTTCAGCTATGAGATAAAGCTGTTTTACGTTTTATATATTATTAGTTTATTTACTGCTAAAAAAAAACTTAAGTGAACATCTTCCGCGACCTGCCTACAAATATAAACAGATCGGATTACTCGTTCGCCCTAGAAAAATTACATCCGGGTACGGCCAGAAATGACGAAGCCCTTTTCGACCCTAACCGGCCGTAACAGCTAAAAAAAAGGGGATAAATTAAAATTTTATCAACATTTACAAAACACTTCTGCCAGAAATAATTCTATAAAAATGGAATTCGTTCTTCGCTAGCCTATACCAGGCTAAAGAAGTACTTATTTTCTACGTCCATCTTTTATAGAAGAACTTTCTATTTACGTGGCACGGCAGAAGTGGTGTTGCCTTCTTTTCATATGAACAAGGCTTCGGCGGAGAAAAATAGAGAGATCTTCGCGGACGCTCTCAGGGGCCACTCGACTCCACGAGGTCGAATCCTACGTTATCGTGGTTGCATTCACCTCACCGCCACTTCTAGTGGTATATTCTGCGGGTTGGAGTATCTCTGACGGTCCTTAACGACCAGTCGAAATAGACGGCCTGGAGGCTACACTAAGAGGACTCAAAAGACCAGCCGGTCTTAACCATCGCTCGGTTCCGCTCGTCTGTTTGGCTGCGCAGCGTTAAAGGCACGGGTTAGCTTTTAGCTTTTACTGCTTCACTATCTGCGCAGCGCTAAGATAACGCCAATCTTAGCCTCTGCCCCAGCCTCCTGGTCTGTTCGCTCGACAGTGCAGAGCTTTGCCGTGCAAAGCCTTAGCTATCGTCTCGATACGTCCACACAGCTTTGGCACGTAAAGCCTTAGCTACCGTCCGTTACGTCCGCATAGCTTTGGCGCGCGAAACCCATAGCTACCGTCAACGATACGTATGCACAGCTTTGGTGCGTAAAGCCTTAGCTACCGTCCGATACGTCCGCACAGCTTTGGCGCAGCAAAGCCATAGCTACCGTCCCGACTCGTCCGCCGGCTTTGGCACGGCAAAGCCATAGCTACCGTAAACGATACGTCCGCACAGCTAGGGGCATGACAAAGCCCTAGCTGCACCGATTCGCTCGCTCGACTTCGTATGTGTTAAGGCCTGGCAAACCTTAGCCACGTTTTCCCCGTCCGTTCACTTGGTCCATAGTACTAAGACACGGCTCAGTCTTAGTCACCAACTCGCTCAACTTTACACGACCAAGCTGCCAACACCGACTTCGACCACGACGCTCCCGCAATGTAGCATGCAGTCCACGTAACGACTCTCTGTTATGGACTGCCCTAGCATTGCAACATCTGGCTCACGTACGACTCGCTGAACGGGCTAGCACTCAAGCCGACCTCAGCTTCCCGCAACGATCGTCCAGCAGCATTCAACGACTCGGCCGACCTCAGCTACCCGCAACGATCGTTCAGCGGAATTCAACGACTCGACCAACCTCAGCTTCCCGCAACGATCGTCCAGCTGCATTCTACGACTCAACCGACAGCTACCCGCATCAAACATCCAGCTGTATCTCCACGACTCGACCTACGCCAGCTACCCTCCTCGAACATCCGGCTGTGCACATCTACGACTCGACCGTACAAGCTATCGACATCACCCATCTAGCTGAAGATCAAAATACAACCACCACGGACTTTACACACACGTTTGTAATTCCGACAATAAATCGTCACTTTTGTTGTATCTGTTATCTTGCCTTTGTTCCCTTCATTGTCTTTGGCTGTCATTACTCGCACGCATTAAACTTAAATCATTTGACGGGTCGACATGCTTATCGGCTCCGCAACACATCCTCTAACTCTGCTAATTCCATAATTTTTCTTAAAGATAGTATAAATAGGCATCAAAATAAGTTTATGTTTGTAAGTTGTGATATTTCTGTTTTATTATTAATTTTAACAAGTATTTTCTTTCATTTTGAAAAATTCAATAGCTTTTTTATTGCAACTCACTTTAGTCGTTATTTCATTGACTATGAAGAACAGCATGACAGAATAGAATAAATAAAAGATTCAAGCTCACACCCCTTTTTACTTCAGGAAAGCCTGGTTATTCATATCAGCTGCATTATTAACAAAGCTTTCATTGCAATTGGCATTGCTGAAATCAGACCAATAAACTTACCCAATGTGTTATCTCTAATCTTATCAATACAAAGTTTCTGGTTATTGTTTTTTTTACACAGTGTTAAAAGCAACAGCACATTTTATTTATTTTATTCAATGAAGTTTTTTCAATCATAATTATGGTACTATGATCGATGACTAACGACCCCCGTGGTTTCAATAAAGGACGTAGTTCGAAGTTCCGTGAAGGTTCCCAAGTTCGACAAACACCTGAAGAAGGCCGGAGGACATATCGGCCGAAACGTTGTGGAAATAGCAATAAAGATGAAGAAAACAGTCCGAAAACCCTTCATGATAAAAAAAAACTTAACAAAATTATCCGAATGCTTGTCATTATATAAAGTACAATTCTACCAAAAAAACTAAGAGTTGAATGCTTTCACAGTAGTTGAATTATCTCTCCCTAGCCAAGAAATTAACTAGTAGTAAACCATATTTAGTAAGGGTGAGGGAGGGAAGTGAAGCATAAGGAAAGGCGAAGGGGAAGGGAGAGCTAGTATGTTTGCTACCTGAAAGAGAAGAGTGTCTTTATTTCTTAAAAACAAAACAGTTCCCACAAAGTAATTTATTTCAAGAGAAATAAACTTTACAATATACAGCTTTGCATATCTTTCTCTATGCTTGTCGAAAACATAGAATTTTAGGTAACAAAAATAGCATACATTCAAGTAACGACTATATTATAAGCAAAAAAAAGAAGAGGGTCTAAAAAAATAACGACTGATTGCATGAAGCAATACCGTCAACCACCTACTCTCAGTTTAACTTTTGTTAATGATAAAATACCTTTCTTTAGTATTTTATGTCAAAGTTAATTTTTAAGCCAATTTTTAGGGTTTTTCTTTTTCTCGGCGCCTGCTTCTTGTGTAGAATCAACTTAGACGAGCATTTTCTTCTAGTTTCCTGTGTAGACTTGCTGAAAAAGAAGTTTATTATTTCTTTAAGTGAACTTTGAGTAGACTCCCGCTTCCTCCTCCTAGAGATGAATATCTTTCTATTTCAACTCGAATTTTTTTCTGTTGAGTCTATGGTGGCATTTACTGAATCTACGGACCCGGCTAACAGCTTCACTTGTCGGCAAAAGAGTTCAATAATACCGCCTCCAGGCCTTAAACTCAACTTTCTTTTGAAGGGGACAGTGTCGTGACCCGCCTAAAAACGTAAAAAAAAAAAACAAAAGCGGATCAATCAAACCTTAAAAACATTTCATCCGGCTACGACCGGATATGAAACTTTATGTAACCGTGACCTGCCGTTACAGTTAAAAGAAAAAGGGAATAATGGACATTTACATCATTAATAGGGCTCGTCTTTCAAAAGTAATGCAATTAAAATAAAGTGAATTATCTTCTGAAGCCTATCCCAGGCTAAAGAAGAACTGTATTTCCACTCTTATTTTTTAAAACACGAACTTTACGTTAAGGCGACCCTGTTAGTGTGTCACAGTTCCTGCTTAATATCAATAAGCCCTTTGACAGCCCAGCAGCGCGCTCATTTCATAGCGAAGCTCTTTCAAGGCTGAATCCTACATCTCGTGGTCGCATTCGCCTTACTTCCTTTAGATATGCCAAAAGGTCCTTTTAAGGACCACTAGAGGTCACCTTCTGCGGGTTAGAGCATCTCTGACTGTTCTTACAAACACGTCGAAGCAGACGGCATGGAGGCAAATACGAAGAGGACTCTAAGACCACCCGGTCTAAACTATTCGGTCGGTTCTCTGTCCGTTCGTTCGCTTGGCTACGCAGCGCTAAGGCACGGATTAGCCTTAGCATTCGGTTCCCTGTCTGCACAGCGCTAAGATGCCATAAATCTTAACCGTGGCTTCCCAGTCCGTTTGCTCGATTCGTCTCCACTGCTGCACAGCGCTAAGGTACAGCACCCTTAGGTGTTGGTTGCCTGTCAGTTTTGCACTACTGCGCAGCGCTAAGGTACGGCAACCTTAGCTCTCGGTTCCCTGTCTGTGTTATATAGTCATTTACACGTTCATGCATCACAATGACACAACATCAAAGACAGACGCAGGAAGGACTTCTTTAGAAAAATATTCACCTCTCACTTTATTGCAAGGGTTTGAAAGGGTTGTTTAAGGGTTGTATGTGAGAGGGTGCTTGAGATCGAACATAAACTTCATATTTTGACCCCACTGTTATGACCGTCACGTTATGTCTTTCTTGTTCTCTTAGATGCTCAACCAGAGGTCTTGGGGTCCACTCCATCCGGGCTTTTCCGAGGGCCCCCTCGGTCGGGTGTGGCCTTCCCTACCACATCTCGTCTCTAACTCGCTGGGAGTCTGCTGGCAACGGCATCGGGGGTTTCCGAGGTCCCCCTCGGTCGGGTGTGGCCTTCCCTACCACATCTCGTCTCTAACTCGCTGGGAGTCTGCTGGCAACGGCATCGGGGGTTTCCGAGGTCCCCCTCGGTCGGGTGTGGCCTTCCCTACCACATCTCGTCTCTAACTCTCTGGGAGTCTGCTGGCAACTGCTCTGGGACCCAAACTCAACTGAGTTAAATAATAACTCAACGCCCACACGATCGCCTACTGGATCTTTGAAATCGAATGTTTAATCGTCATCAAGCGGAAATAACTGTCATGCAGTTCAGCGGTTACTCTCTTCCGGTGCATGACTGTAGTGGCACAATGAGACCTTCACCTTGTCCCATATCATAAGCCTTAATCCGCCCACGCGATCTCTTTCGATTACTGGCCGTTGGAATGTGTCACTTCCTTCCGCTGTATCACCTTGGAATAGCATTTTTAGGCCGGGGCGAGGGGTCAAAATATAACATTCATCCGTAAATTATTTTTCAAAATTCCACATGAGGAATTTTCTTCACGTTCGTCTCCATCACCCTCATGCATATTTTACAGAATAATTTACAAGGACAATAAATGGCTGAAAACACAAAAAGAATCACTTGAACCACAGCAAACAAAATCTTACTTAGAAGGCGACCTTCTCTCTATGTAACACTTGCCCGGCTAATTATTATCTAAATTTCTCTTACTATATTTGCGTGGTTGGCCATCTTGACATGTGTGCATCAAGGTACCATACGGATGCATTTTTTATCTTCTCAACACAACGGGCCCTCCATAATTCCTTGAAGAAATTTCAAAACCCTAAAAAGGACCATACTCTGGTCCCATATCCTGGTCACAAACTTAGTGACCCTGGTCATTCTAGCAATACATTTCGCCTGGATTCCTTATGACCACACTCCAGTTCTTTGCTCAACAGGTTCCTACCTGGAGTAACCGGAGAATTTCATAAACTAAAACACAATATCTTCAAGGCTCAAAGCATTCCACAAAAATCTACAAAATCATGGCCCAAAACAAGTATCACAATACATCCGAATGTATCACAATCTGGCACGCAAGCTGTAAACCACCTAAAATAGTACACGCAAAATACTAATTAGCTATGTGTTACCTATTTTTTTTCATTAAGTTTCTGTTTCCATGCACATTGGTTTGCAAGCCCCAGAGGAAACATGTTTTACCTGATCAAACCCGCGCCAGGTTTCTTTTCAATTTAATCAGGAACCCTCGTGGCTACCAATATATAGACACCTCGCCTTTCCCAGATTCGTTTCACTTTGCCAAATCACACACGAATCCAAAACATCATCGTGACTGAAAGACATAGACATCATCCACAAAATTTTGGAGTAGGCCACGCCTTTTTTCTTTTTTTCCATCCTCGGAACTCCAAACTAAAAAAATAGAAGCCAAATAGGCCCTCAACAGCTTCATGGGTCGGCGAATTCTTCGATAGAATTGCTTTCAACAACAATCTGTAAATCCCCTTGAATGAATGTCTGTCCTACTCTCACGTCAGCCCACGATTTCCTCAAAAACAGAACCCCCCCCAAAAAATATTTCCTATTCTACGAAAACCCCAAATTCTAAAAAAAAATTTTAGAATCAATATAATTTCAAATATCATTAAACCTAGAATAAAATCCTCTGTTAATGGTTTTCATCAAATTTCATAATATGAACAGGAAAAAAAATTTCTAATGTAGCCTTTAAACTCAAACTCAAAAAGTTTCACTTTAAAACAAGTTAAAACAATGTTACAATCACAGTTCAAAAATGTTCAGTTTTCTTTTCTTCTTTTTTTCAATCTGTGTAGTGATGTACTGTCTATTTTACTAAAAATGTCTGTTCTTTCTTTCTTTCTTTTTTTTTCATATGCTGTGTACAACAATGTTCAAGTTTCTTCTCCTTTTTTTTCCGTCTTTTTCTATTGTCCTGTACGTTTTTGTTTTTGTTTTCGTTTTCATTTTCTTTTCTTTTTTTTTCCATTTTTTTTTTTCATAATAAATTGCTCATTCAATGTCCCTTTTTTTTCAACCTTATATCTACCTCTCTGTCTTTACCTTAACATAATAACTATAGGTTTGCTTCCCAGTTTATTCAATTTCAGTCTATAGTACCATAAATTAAGCCTGATTTATAATACAACTTTCTCAATAGCTTACGAGCATTCTTCTTCTTTTTTTTTCTTTGCACAAAATATCCCGGGTTTTTTTTCTCTCTAAACAACCCAAACTTTTATAAATTCTGCCAACATTTCCTAATTCAAAATATTTCCGAATCTGCGAATCTTCGCCACACTTGGTTCTGTCAAAATTCTGCGCATCTCTTAATTACATCCAAAACCCTGTTTCAAAATATCTTCCCCAATAACAATCTCAAAGCTTCACTCCAGGGGGAACTCACAAAATACCTGTCTGCCTCGTCAGACACAAAAACATCTGTCTCTTAGTTACTCTGCCTCCACGGCAAGACCGTTTTCAAGACAATACCTATGTCTTCAATAATTGATATCAACAATTTCTACAGCAAAACAACCGGCCTGATTCTACCAGCGCCGAAAATATCGATTCTCCCAACTTCATAAATATCGAAAAATTATATGCGCATCATTCAGACAAACCACCAATGTGCGAAATTCTTGAACAATACCATTAATGCTCCCAAGATTCCATCTCTCGGATTAAAATTCTCATTTCCAATCCACAAGTTCCAAACATGAAAACCTGACCAAAAGGTCTTAACTACAGATATGCGGGATTCCAAATCTTGGACTGAAATTCTAATTTTCAATCACCACCTGTCTGGACCAGTGAAAAGTTACAACGAAATTTTTTTTTTACTCACAAAGACCTATTTGCGATAAAAAAAATCCCCATTCGTAAAATTTATCATAAAATTTATTGTTTACGATAAGCTGTCTATCATAAAACGGACAATAACTGTCCCATAGCCATCTTTGTTCCCTTCTTTTTTCCTCCCTCACTACGATACAATATTACACATAGCAGTAATTTCAATTTTTATCTAGGGATCACACATTTTTTTTAAAAATTATTTCTAATTTTATGCTTCTAGAAAGGCCCTTGTCATTAAAACAAATCTTTCACTATTATACCCAATTTAAATAACAGAGAGAGATAGAAGTTACGTGAATGAGCAATCCACTTACATTTCCTGTTTTTTTTTTTTCTTTTCTCTTTTCTGTTGCTGGTTTGTTCTTGTTTCTTTTTTTTTTCTTCTTCTTCTTTTCTTCCAGCACGTTGCCTTCCTCTTTTCTTTCTTTTCTTTCTTTTTTTTCGCGTCAGTCTGTTCATCTGTTTGTTGCTCGTTTGTTCTTGTTTTTTTTTTTGTTTTTTACTTCTTTCTATTCCAGCATTTTTATTTGTCCTTTTCGTTGATGTCGTGTTGTGATGCTTAAAAACTGTCGTTTACGGTAACCAGGTTCGTTTTGAATCCTTGAAGAACTCTGCTGGCACAAGCACCAAATCGGACAAATGTTATATAGTCACACATGTAGATTCACATCTACATACGTGCACATATATATGTAGAATAACTCACAACGACACAACGACAAAGACAGATGCATGAATAAACGACGCATAGAAGACTTCTTTACAATTATATTCACCTTTCACTTTATTTGTAAGGTTTGCGTGTGAGAGGGTGCTGGAGACCGAACATAAACTTCATATTTTGACCCCAGTTTTATGTCCGTCACGTTGTGTCTTGTTCTCCTGATGTTAGGGTCTACTCCATTGGAGCTTTCCGAGGCCCCCCTCGGTCTGGTGTGGCCTTCCCTACCACATCTCGTCTCTAGGTGTCTGGAAGTCTACTGGCAACTGCATCGGGGGGTTCCGAGGGCCCCCTCGGTCGGGTGTGGCCTTCCCTACCACATCTCGTCTCTAACTCGCTGGGAGTCTGCTGGCAACGGCATCGGGGGTTTCCGAGGTCCCCCTCGGTCGGGTGTGGCCTTCCCTACCACATCTCGTCTCTAACTCTCTGGGAGTCTGCTGGCAACTGCTCTGGGACCCAAACTCAACTGAGTTAAATAATAACTCAACGCCCACACGATCGCCTACTGGATCTTTGAAATCGAATGTTTAATCGTCATCAAGCGGAAATAACTGTCATGCAGTTCAGCGGTTACTCTCTTCCGGTGCATGACTGTAGTGGCACAATGAGACCTTCACCTTGTCCCATATCATAAGCCTTAATCCGCCCACGCGATCTCTTTCGATTACTGGCCGTTGGAATGTGTCACTTCCTTCCGCTGTATCACCTTGGAATAGCATTTTTAGGCCGGGGCGAGGGGTCAAAATATAACATCTGTTTGCACTGCCACGCAGCGCTAAGGTACAGCAGCCTTAGCTCTCGGTTCCCTGTCCGCTTTGCACTGCTGCGTGGTGCTAAGGTACAGCAACCTTAGTTTCGGTTCCCTGTGCGTTCGGGTGACTTAGCACAACTAAGGCAAGATAGTCTTAGTGCACCGACAGTGACGGCACCTCTCTACCAACGACGACCATATTAACCACCAACATCACTCATCCAGCTGACTACAACAACAATGTCAACGTACACCAACAGCGACGGTATATCTCTACCAACGACGACCATATTAGCCACCAACATCACTCATCCAGCTGACTACAACAACAACAACAACGAACTTACATCTTTATTTGTAATCTCGACAAATAAATTGTCATCTTTGTTATACTGTTATCTCGCCTTTGTTTCCTTCATTGTTCTTTTTGGCTGTCATTACTTTCACGCTTAACTAAAACAATTTGCGGGGTCGACGTGCTTATCGGCTCCGTAACAACAGCATACCAAAACCACAATTAGCCTGCAGTAGTCTTATTGCTTCAACAAGCAACAAAAATCCCCGCAAGAAAAAGAAGCTTAACCTATGTGACTAATTGGCCTTTTACTCAAGCCACCTTGCTTAAGAAAAACTGCCTAAAATCGAAGGGGAATAAGCAAGAGCTCACAAAACAAAAAGAGCGAGCCAGCCAATGCCTTGTGCTCGAGTGTTGAAAAAAATCAAAAACAAAAGGAAGAACCCTGGTGAGTCTCACTTAATCGTAGGGGCGGGGTTTAACGGCACAACTTCAAAACAGTTAATCATATTTGAGCAGACATAAATTGCCGAATTTCCAAATTCCAACAATACTTCAACGCCTTGTCAGGGAAACGCGACTATTTCTACTGGTCCAGGAAAACATCCTTCAACCATAGAACAGTCGTAAACCCCAAAATAAAGTTTGAGTCTAAAGGTATTATTGTCTTTTTCCTTCCGTCTTTGATCCTCTTACAGCTTTGACAAAAAAAAACCCCACCAAGTGAATGGGGTAAGAAGAAGAAAAGGAGTGAGACACGAAACTCAGAATTTCCCAACATACCAACAATCTACCACAACTGCGATAAACACCCTTTTTATGCTCCATAACCTCATATAGGCTGTGAGAATATTTGAACTGCCAAAAATTGATTCATCGTGTTGAATAGAAAACTGTTAATGTTAAAGCTCAGATGTCATGGTTCATTCCACATCATCGGCTATGAATGCATCGTTACACTGTATTTGCACTTAAAGGTATGCTTCTTAGAACAGGTTGAGTGTCTTTCTTCATAACATTTTCAATCCCATCTTTAACTGCTGGTATTATGATCTCTTCACTAATCGTCTACGGTTTTCTTTCGTTTGTTATATTCAGGGAGATACGGTATGATGTCTTTATTATCTGCGCTGGCAGATGCTTTAAAACATTTCTTTAAATTTATCTGGTCTCTAAATTTTTCTTTCAGCCTCTTAAAAAAATTAAATTTTTTTTTTATCAGAATGAATCCTTTCAAAATGCTCACTTATCTTCGCTGATTTCAAGTCATCATTACTGAAAATCTTTTTGTATAACAGGCACCAAGGCATCGTTTCATTAGTAAATGAAGGTACGAATCCAAATTTCAAATACTCTTATAAATATTATCTGCATTTCTTAACATTAGACACCATTGTACTTACAGTGGGCAAATTTAAACCTTTAATATTCAGTTATCATTTCACTGACACGACTCCGATAACCGCAGGTGTTGAGTATACACTATCTTTGGACAAGTTGGTGTGAACGGTTATCTAAAGGTAACTCTGGTCAGCAAGTGCTACGTATCTGGCGCCAAGTTGATCTATCTCGATGGGAAATCGATCAACCCGAGAATTATATGTGACTCGTATGCCTCTCCCTCCCTCTGCGTGTATGGTGGTTGGAATATTTCTGTGTGTTTCGACGTTTACCATCCACTGTTCTTGGTGGAGTCGTTATCGCCGTAGGAAATGAACACGGCGATACGAGTTCAAATCCTGGACGATACTGATAGCATTTCACATAGCACTAATACCCTTGGGAAAGGTATGAATCCAATTATTCTCCCTCCAGCTATGGGTAAATAGTAGGACAGACTAGGTTCTTCAGCCTTGGCTAGGCAACTAGTCTAGGAGAAGGAAAACTCTGAATTCAAACCTGTTAAACTCCGCTTAAAAATTGACCTTGTGTCATATCCTGCCTGAGCGGAGGGGTTGGTAAATAGTACCATCCACTGTTCTTCATTCAATTTGGTTCTTTCTCAGCAGTGTTTGACTCTGCCGTCGTAAGTGAAAGAATTGTTGCCCTGCCTTTGTGTAACTGTCGCTTTGTATACGCACTACGTTGGATAGTCAGTGATTTATGTATCAACAAGTTGTACTTTGTACATTCTTAATTCTTATACGAATGTCAGCTTTCGATCCCAAAAGGTTCAGTTGACCCCTGCATCTATTGACCCCCTTCTAACCTCCAGATATTCCTTCTTCATAAATTATCCCATTGACTTCCAGGGGTCGATATCGACCCTTTTAGAGACCCCTGATTTAGAGTACATAAAAGCAACTTGAAAAGAATTGGTCTGATAATGATTTATGGGATATTTCCAAAATAAATCTTAAGAAGGAAAGCATATATATTTACAATAAATGGAATATGAAATTTCAAGGAAGCATGGTCTTATTTTAAAAGCTACTCTTCCGCCCAATTCGTCAAAACTAAAGTAAAATACATGATTCATCATGATAAATCATTGTTTTTTGTTGTTCTTTTTTTGCTAGAGGTCCCTTCTAAATTGAAATGAACTTCTGTAGCACCTTCAAAACCATTATTAAAAAAATGTATCATACCGGCTCATTGGCCTAGTGGGTAGAGTGTTCGCTAATGGTCCGGGAGACCTGGGTTCAATCCCCGGTCGCGTCATACCAAAGACTTTAAAAAAATGGTACTTGATACCTCCTTGCTTAACACTCAGCAGTATAAGGCACGTATCAAGAGTAAAGCGGAGCAATCCAGGGAAAGGAGTAGCACCTTCCCCTACATCTCGGTGTAGTAGCTATTAAAAGGGAGCTTTCGGGTAGCCCTCGACTACGGTCGCCAACTTTACTTACTTACAATATATATATATATATATATATATATATATATATATATATATATATATATATATATATATATATATATATATATATATATATATATATATATATATATATATTTGCACAAGTGTGAACGATTGAGTGCCAAACGCTGGAGTAATTAATTGGTCGACAGCCAGGGGTTACATCAAAATAATTCTCTGACCAAAAAAAATTGAAAAAGCAGAATATGAGTTAGAAATGTATCTACTCTTTTGTTTATAGCATTTGTTGTATTCAGCGGTTTTTACCCTTCCCATTACGGTCCTAATTGAGGGACACAGAAATATGCAAGACGGTCTAGTTGTAAGCCAAGACTTCAGAGTCTGGCATAAGGTCACGGATTCAGCAGCGGTGGTAGACCGACACTCCCTCTGGAATTTCTCTTTTGCATCCAACTCTAACAATCTTCCCACTAACTCTGTTTGAGATGTTAAAAACTCCAGCTTATATTCAATCCGGTGTTCAATCGGCGAGGGAGGGTTAGCAAGGTAGGATGGCTCAATTATCTTTTTTAGCCTTAATGTCAATTTCTCATTATTCCAATTTTCTTTGAAACAGCTTTTCCGAATTTGAGGAATTGCCCAACCCTTTTTTGGTAGTCAAAGAAATTGATCCACCCTCTTAGCCCCAACCTACTCTAATTTGTATCTTTCATCCTTACCTGGTACCAACAGTCTTAGAACTCCTTTATTCCTCCTACTATCTCTATATTCAACCTAACTCTCATCTCTGGTAGAGTACAAGTGTCTTTTTGCGACTAATCTGCTTTTCAAAATGCGTCAGCGAACAGGAGTAGTCAAACTAGGTAATAGTTTTTCACTGACAATCTCAGAAATAAACCAAACGGCCCGTCGAGTCATTTTTCTTAATTTTAGTCTCATGGTATTTTTTGTCAAGAAAATATTAAACATTTCACATTCTCTTCTCAGAACTTCCAGGACATTTTTTAAATGCTAACAACCTGTAATTTTCTTATGATTTCATAAATAACCCAGATGTCCAGTCTACTTATCCAAATCATTTTACCTGTTTTTTAATTTTTTTAAAAGTCTATTATTGTTTTTTTTTTGTCCTTATAATATTCAGTAATTTAAATTACCTTATCAGACCTTCCTGGTCATTTTTTTCAATGCGAAACAAACCTTACCTGCCCTAATCTCAGAAATAATCCAGACATTTTTCGCCTGCACTCGACTGCTTGTCCAACTCATCTTATCTTTCGAGAATCCAAATGTTTTTTTTTTGTCCAAATAATATTTATGTAATTAAGATTCTCTTTAGAATACAACTCTCATCTTTTTCACTAAGTCTACTAACTTTTAATTGAATAATCCCCCCCTCCAAGTTCTCGAGTCATATAAGTACAGAGTCTTTGGTTATTGCAAATCAAATGCACTGAGCATGATGCATTGTTTGTATAGAAGACCAAAAGTTACCCAAACTCCTTTTTTCTACAGTGGAATGCTATATGGCAAGGGGCTTCAACACAAGCCAAGGAAACACTACAAAAGCAACATCAAGATTAAGATCTGAGTGGGAAAAGACATTTAAAACAAAATGTGCCTCTTTTGAGGGGAGCCGTAAAATGTATGAAAAGTTGAAGCGACAACTGAGGAGGGGAAGAATGTCAAACTCTCAGGTTCAGGAGCCTACTTGGAGGTGTAATATTTGCGATCATGTTCACTCAAAAGCTGGATACGTTAATCACATAAACTCTTGTAAGATATGTGAACAGGACACACTTCCATCGAGGCTGGGTGATATCACTTGCGTCATTTGTTTGGCTTGGAAAGGTACATGGCAAGGCACAAAAGCCTTCACCAATAATTGAACTAAATAACATTTCAGCAATTCTTTGGGAAGATGGCGCAACCATCATATATGAGTAAAATTTGGAATGGAATCTGATGGGTGGTATGAGAAAAAAGAAGACAGTTTGGAAAATCAAATTGACTAATTTGGCTCATGATGTGTCCTGGATATGACACTAAACTGTATTTGATGGTGAGGCTCTAGTCCTGGAGATCTAGAGAGGGTGGAGTACCACTTCATTGCCATTACCCCCTGGTCCATTCTGACCTGGAGTGTTAGTACCTGCTAGGGTCCCATCAATGGGTCCAATAGTTCTGTTTAAAAATTAGTTGTATCAAGAATAGTTACTTGAAGCTATACGTAATTCTTTACTAAAGATTATAAGTAACTTAAAACTATATAACTGTGTGCAAACAAATTACTATTATTGAATAGAAATAATCACTTGAAGCCATATAAGTATTTGTACTTGATAGGAATACTTGAAACCTTACAATTGTGTGCAAATTACTTGTATTAAATAGAAATATCTGATATATAACTGCGCAAAAAATACTTAGGAAACAACTGCATAAACTGTAAATATAATTGTACCATGAACGCAATTCCTAAACCTTTAGGCATAAAATAACTCTAGGTGGGTAGACATGTCATTAAAACCAATCAATTAGTCAGTCAATCATCAATATTACCAAAAAAAGGCTGAAAGTGACAAATACAATCAATCGGTTTTCTCTTAAAATGTCATCATCATCATGTCGTACCATCAGCACGGATATCCTTGACCCTCTCTCACCACTTCTTCCTATCGTCCATTGCTTCCGGCAGGTCTTCAGGACTACATCCCGTATCTACACAGAGCTGCTGTATGTAGGTTCGAGCTTGTCGTCTTCCCTTTGTTCGTCCATGTGAAGGGGTCCACAGGAGTACATCACTTATGAGCTTGTCCCTACTTCTCCAGCAGTGACCTGCATGTCTAGTTCGTCTAACTTGGATAGTTTTCGTGATGGGTAGTAAGTGGTCGTACAGCTGCTACTGCTTTGTGGGGTGCTGCCTACAGGACTTCTTCAATATTGCTCGCAGCATTCTTGTGTAGTTGCCGTCAAGCTTTTTCTCTATACGTTTAGTTAGCGTCCATGTAGTGCATCCATATAGCAGTATCGATACGACCACTGCTTAGAAGAAACTGCGTTTTATTTTATCGGTCAGGTCTGACTTCCATATGACCGATATCCTATCGATAGCTGTCCATGCCTTTGCTAGTCGCGTGTTGATGTCTGTCTCGGTTGATGTGACACTGCTTCCCAGGTAGGTAAACTTGCCAACTAGTTTCCGAGAGCTACCGTCTAGTGTGGAGATGTCACCTGTTTAATTAAAGCACCTATATTCCGTCTTGTGTGCATTGACATAGAGGCCAATGCCTGCAGCGGCTTGTTCCAGACTATGTAGCAGGGTTTCGGCTTGGGCAGGTACATTTGCCAGAATCGCTATGTCATCGGCGTACTGGACGTTGGTAATTGTTTTGGCGGGGTATCTTCTGCTTCTTTCCTTTGTTAGCTTGAAAATGTTTTCTTTGATTTTATCAATAGATGTTCGATGCACGTAGTATAGACAGATGATGAAGAGGTATAGGGCTAGTGTGTCTCCTTGCAGTACTCCTGCTACAATGTCGAAGTAGTCTGTGTCTCCATCCGGAGAACAGACTTTTACTTTGGTGTTTCTATAGAGAATCATTATGGCTGCGACGGTTTCTTTTGGTAGGCCGTAAGCGAGTAGAATTTGCTCCATCTTTCCTATGTGAATCAAAGGCCTAGGTAAATTCGACAAATAATATTGTTGTCTGTTGGTTTTTTGCACGTACACCTTTGTGACGTCATGGATCTATTTCTCTGTAAGCCACTTTGGTTCTTTCTTAAAATGTGAACAAACTAAATTTAGAGAAATATGAATACAGTTTTTGCTGCCGTAACAAAAAATGAAAAATAAAAAAGAAAATCTTTAAACTATATCTATTGAAGTAACTCAGGCCTTTCTTTTTCTTCTGAAAAGTTAGTTGCATTTTCACTTTCGTTTAATTTTAGTTGAGCTTTCAATTAAATTGACTTTTAGTTGAATTTCTCGAATACCTCCTCGCCAATTTGGTTACTTTTTTTCCTTAATTTCAATGAAACCACAAAAACTACTCAAATTCTAAGAACTTTGTTTCCCGGACACAGTCTCTCTCATATGTTCCCGCAAATTACAACACATTTGCAACGCTTTATCCTTTCCATCATTTCTGTCTTTGTTTCTTTTGTATGAAAATTGTTTTTAAAAATTTGTCGTCTGTATTATCTTTTTGAATCAATATCCGAACCAGAAAACTGTGGAACCTACTGTTTAAAATTACTCACTAAAGCCACTCAAAATATTATCTCCTTATATCAAAAATTGTCATTATTATTCTTTTATATTGCAAATTTGTTATTTTAATATCCTTCATATTAAAAATTCGATATCATTATTCTTCTATATTGCAAATTTGACTCTTAATAATATTCGTTTAGAAGATGCTCGAATTATAGAAATAAAATTTACTGATGTAGAACTAGTCCAAACAAGGGCAGTAGCCCAGTCCTCAGACAATTGGGTAGCCTCAGATGACTAAAAACAACAACACATGCGACTAGCAGCCCTTCCTCAGTATACCTCTGGTCAACTCGTT
Organism: Sepioteuthis lessoniana; assembly: GCA_963585895.1. Lineage (NCBI taxonomy): Eukaryota > Metazoa > Mollusca > Cephalopoda > Myopsida > Loliginidae > Sepioteuthis > Sepioteuthis lessoniana. The sequence continues at coordinate 16,453,583 of OY757910.1, read as the reverse complement.
CGTTCTGTTAGTCAAAAAAGCAGTCTGCAAATAACAATAACTCCGCTTCTGCTGGTGGCATGCTCTTTTATGCAAGTTCCGGCATATAGAAATTTACCTGCATGGTTGACGAGATCTGCCTCCAGAAGGGAACATATTTTCTACTGCTTGATACGCAAGGCATAGTCTTACGCGCTTTGTTCCAGGAGGTAAGTTTCTTCTCTCGCTTCACAACATTAACAAAAATATGATATACGTATTGTGACAAAGATTAAAAAGGAATATTCGTGATAGTAAGTGGAAAGTCCCTTAAGAGTGTTTGTGAGTATTTTAGAGACGAATGCAAGAGTCCTTGTATTGAAAGTCTTTTGTATATATGCGTTATGTCTTTAGTGTTTATGGTTAGTTTCCATATCACTATAAGTTAATTTGTAGTACAAAATAAATAACGAAACTTCTTTGAAAGACAACAACAAAAGGTTTATTCTTATAGCAGAAGTAAACTTGAGTCACAGTGAGAAAAGTTTCTTTTTTGGTGTCGCCAGTAGTACGTTATCTTCAGTTTGTAGAAGGTGTGTCACTGTAGCAGGTAGCTCGTGTGGCAGGCCGCAGGGTTGGATTGTTTGTGTAGCTGGTAGAAAGTAGCTGCGTCTCGTCAGACCTTGGTTGATCTTAAAATTGATAGTCTGTCAAGCTTATAGGATTTACACTACTATATTTTAAAATGGCCGTGATACCATTTGATCCCCAAACAAAGATGGTGGATGTCAGTAGACTAATCAATCTCGAGAACCTATTAGTCAGGAAAGTCACGTGATTTTTGCTCACAACTACGTCCGCACCTTTGATTTTATCCCGCATATTTGGAGACGAATACATGACGAGGATTGCCTCCATATACTCTCGTTTTCCAAGAACACACTCTCTCACATTTTGATTTCCAGAGACAGCACTCTCTTTCTCTTCATTTCGACTTCCAGAAACAGCTTTACCTTGCCAGTTAGTAAGACACAACTCAATATGCGTAACATGGGTGTGTATACATTGAGACCTTTTTCTTACTTGTTCTGCCTTTTCGGTTAGACTTATTCCAGTCTCGAACACAGCCTCAGACATTTCGTCAAATCCCGAAAGAGATAAACAACCAATATGGGAGAAGCCACGTTCCTCCTAGAATACATTGCTATATTTCTGTATATTGATACCTCGCATGAAATACTTAGTCACCATACATTTTATAGCCTACAGGACACTTAATATCTAGTCTTTCACTATTATATTCATGTTAGTTACATACACACACGCTCACACAGAGAGGAATATTTAACTAACTATATTAGAATATTCGTAATGTTTTGTAATGTTTCCTTTTTATGTATTTGTTGATATATAAATTTAATTTTGTTTGTATTTCTTTGTTTTGAATGTTCTTTTGTCTGCGTCGTTTTACATCGTTTACTTCGTTAGCTTTTCCATAATGAGCTAACATAAATTGTGGGACCAATATATCCAACAACATACCCTCACAAGCTTAATGCTGCTGTTATTGCTGCAGGAACAAGGAAAAAACAAGAAAAAATTAACCTTTTTTTTTTAAATATTAATCATAAAAATTGTTCTGTCACGCGCCATAGAAAACTATTTTGCAGATCGCATGTAGGCCGCATATTTGAGACTCCTGTCATTTACGAACAGAAGTCCACGAAAGACTTCTTTAGTTCGTCTTTGAACCATCGAAGCAGGATCAACCTATTAGGTTTTGTTTTTTTTTTTTGTTTTTTTGGGGGGAATTTTTTTTTTTTAGAATTCTCTCAGAAGAGCGGGTGTAATTTCGAATATAATCTATTGAGTGTCCTCTTTGATGACGTTGTGGATCGGAAGTAGCTCTGTGGGATTGCCATTCTTGTCTCCCAAGAAATTTCTGCTAATGACCACTAGATGGCGTCGTCAGAGCAATACATAAGATAGAACGAAAGTCTCACTCTTGTTTATCGGCAGCATACCTAAAAACATGACCTGATTTTCGTCCTGCAAGACGGACGCATTTTTGTCCTCAGTTAACCTTACGTCAAAGTGAATACGACACCACAAAATATTACACAGTCGACAGTGTGCTAAGTTTACTGACCTATTACCTTCCACACAACCAACAATAAAGGAAGACTTCTTAAAAATATGAGTTTCTTCCCAAAACTTACATTTCTCTAAGAATTCACATACATACACGCATGATAAAGACATTTCTACACACACCACTTGATTCACTCTTCTTATGTAAGATTTTGTATTATTTCTATTAGGTAATGAATGATACGTGGCTGTTAATTGTACCAGCAATTCTTCCTGTATTCATATTTGTGGGGGTTGTATGTATTTTGGTTATTTCAGTAGATGTGCGTTCGTACTTTACGGGTATTGCTCTCTAAATTATTTCCACCACAAATACAACACAAAACTTTACAATCGCGTGAAAGAAATGGCATAGAACACAACGAACATTAAACAACAAACAATTTAATATGCATATAACAGAATATGAAAACAAATAAAACACATGATGTGTAAATGGCCTTTTGGAAAATAAAGTTTGGCAAGAAGAAAATAAATTTGTTTAAAGATGTGTGCATGTTAACGGAGTCCGTAAATAAGTCGTTCTTACTTACATTAAGTTCATAGCGGGTTTTATGATTGTGGCGACAGCGTGTCGCGTTGATGAAAGAAAGTTTGTCGGGTTTTTCTTTTGAATGTGATTCGCGGCCATCTGAAGTTAGGTCATGAACTTTAGTTGAGGAAGGAAAGGAATTTGTCGGACACAGTATCGGCTACTGCATTACTGGCTTAGTGGCTTGTCTTCGTCTGTGTTTTCGTCTTCGTCTTGGTTAATGGCTCCCTAACTCTGTGTTATTTATATCCTACAGGTGGATCAAAGAATCGTCCTAAAATTTTGGCGCGTAGACATTTATTGACCAATCAGATTTGTATGTTACTATTTTATTTTCGAGCCTAAATATTTTCCGTTAGTTGACTTCCGATCCTATTTTTCTAGAATGTTCTATTCTATGTTTTTAGCTGATTGGTTGAAAAATATAAAAATGTAACTTAAATGCTAATGCGGTTTTGATCCTAAATTTCTAGAATGTTCTTAAGTATGTTTTTATTGCTTAATTTTAAGACTAGAAAAATGTGAATCCCATATATTAAACCTGTATAAGAAAACTACATTTATTTTCGTTATTCTACCAACGAATATTTTTCTACAAAATATATGCAAACTTTAACCCGTCAATTCTTCAACAAATCGGTGACAATCTAATATTTGGACATAAAACAAGCAACTTTCTGATATTATTCACACCCAGTGGAAATGCCGACATCCAAACACAGAACGTTGAACGAACTCAAATATACCTCTACAGCAGGAGTGTCCAAAATTTTCAGCTTGCGAGCAACTTTTAAAATTACCAGGTCAAAATGATCTACCTGTATTAAAAATACTGAATATACTTATTAATATAAAAACCTAGTATACTTTATATATACATGTTCATGTGTCTTGCATCACTACATGAACACTTATGGTAGGGTACAATTGAATACATTCCTGGTCCCTGATGACTTGTACTGAATGGAAGTCAGCTAATTTTGCCCTGTCCGGATAGCAACTGCTGGTAGACAGTTCAGTTAATGAAGATTTTAGCTGTTGGTGGAATCTTTCCCCAAGATGATTCGCGTAGAGTATCTTAGCAAATTCGTACCGACCAAAAGTCTTATGGAAGCTTTCTTTGGCTTCTGTCTCTTCATTTATCGAATCAAGATTATGTGGGTGTTCTGTAGTTAAATCGCGGAAAAGAATTATTCAGTATGAAATACTCGGTATATTACAAGCTGTAGCTGAAGGAATTTCGTATTTTTGTTTGGCGCGTAATTTAATTCGACGCATAATTTCACCCAATCAGGATGACTTAATCTATTCAATTCCGAAGCACCTTTCTGGGCAACACAAATTGGGGAAACCGTCAAACACTCTCTTTGGCTGAACAACTTCGTTCAGTGCAGACTTCTCACTGGCTGTTCTTCAATAGCAGCAGCAGCAGCAGCATGGACACAATGAGGGAAGATATCTAATTTATGGATCCCTTGCGTCTATTTCTCTTAGACCAAGGGTTCCCAGTTGAATATGAATTAGATAAATTCAATACGCCACACACGGGAACAACTTTACGTCTCTCCCAAAATTGGCTATGTCGACTGCAATGCCGAATTCCGCTCCGACACCTAGCAACTTCACCTCAGGGCAACATTTTCTGGAGACATTCACTCTTCTCCCTGAAACAACCAGAACCACAAATTCAACGTTTCTCTCCTCAAACAGCAAACATGATTTTTGCTACATACGACGAACATATTTCCCTCGCAGGTCCATCAATGCCTAAAAATAATTACACTTTTCGCCCAGGTATTTAGCTGTATAAATACTTTCTCCACTCTCCCATAACTTCAAATCGTTCACTTACTTCTTTCCTTTCCCACGAGGCTTGCAGCACAAACGCAAACTCTATATTCCGTGCTGCCATTAAAAACTATACCTTAAAAACACTTCGACATCTTGGAAATACTCTCCTTTATATACCTTACAGACTTAACGAGGAAACAACTCAACGTAAACACACGCACGCACGTTACACATTTTCTTCGCTAAAGATTCATGTTACTTAATTTCATATAGCGTGTCTTGAGCACGAATAGACTTGTTGAGTTCATCATCCGTCTCTGGTTCTACAACTAGACCGAACCCAGAGACTTCCTTCTCGACTGGTTTTCATACTAAAATTAAAGAACCCAGCGTTCCCAACTATTTCCTCATAGCCGGAGGTGGAATAGTTGGATTCTTACATTTCCCATGCGAAATGCAAACAGCCTCGTCTAGGTTTTGAACTCGAATCGTCAACTTTACTTTCTACAACGATAACCGTTATAACACGAGCGCCACCATATTCTGTATAATGGTAACAATAAATCGTCTATAATTCTTATGTGTGCCAGTCAGTCAAAGACTACTTTGAGGTGATGGGAATTAGCTAATTATAACATTTATCAGTAAATTAAATAAAAAATAAAAATAAATAAAAATAAACGAAAAACAACCCATCAAGTAGTTGGTTACAATTTTTGAATCTGGCGTCCGATCATTAACTTTGGACGCAAAAAATCAGAGCTAATTCTCTAGCAGCCCGTTTTAAAATATTCATATTGCAGTTGTTGATGTCAACCGGATGTAGTCGAAAACAGGTCACATAACATCTATATTGATAAATGAATGTCCGATAATTTTCCTTTGCTTTGGAGCCTTGCAAGCCAACATGTGAGTATAAATAAAAGAAAAAAAGCTTGTTAAAAATAGTGGAGAGAAATCCAGAAAGAAGAATAGTAACACATAAACAACATTACTTTTCTTACCCACTTACTTTTACACCAAAGTCACAAACAGACAGTAACATAAATTTGTGTATGTATAAATCCATAAAAAGCACTAGACTGTCAACATAAAATTATCTACTCCTTGCAACATTTACTCATATTACAAACACAGATTGTAAGAAGTTCGTTATTAAAGATCAAAGACATAGAGTTGCTTGTTTTAAAGTTTAGGACAATGATTCATACTTAAAGGACTTTTTTATTTTTATTTTTATTTTTTATTTACAATAGGTTGCTGTTTTGTTTACACCGAGCGTAGTGTATAAAAGATGATTTAGAGAATTAGTTGACTTTTGCGTACAAATTTAATGGTCGGTTTATCTATCTGCTGCGTACCTCCTTGAATATATTCAATCTGAGATTCTAGAAAAAAATGTTTTACCGATGCAGATCACCCAACAAAAGTACTTTTTTAAAAATGATGCCTTGGTCTACTGACCTCTGACCAAAATATCAATGAAGACTTGATTTTATAATTGGCGTTAAACAACCTAACCCTTTCACCCCCATTAAGAAATTCTTTTTTTTTTTTCTTCCGACGACCGTAACTTTTTAGCTATATTTTCCATACTTTTGATATACACATCCACGTACATGCACACATACATATACGCCAGCTATGCTCACACGGGGGGGGTCCTCGTGGTGTAATGGTTAAAGCGATGGATAGCGGAATCGTAGTACGCGAGTTCGTACTCCAGTCGCGCAATTACGTTCACTTTCGGGCAAATACCCTTGGGAAAGGTATGAACCCCCTTATCCTCCCAGCTATGGGTTAAATAGTGCCTCTACTGTTCTTCTAGGAGAATGGCTTTGGCATTAAATAACCTAAAAAGAGTTGATATGCCATTAAACAAAGAAACCAAAAGAAACCAACCAAACCTATGCTCACACGCACCCGCAAAAATACGCTCATCCCACGCGCATATACATACATATACGCCACGTACATACGCACACATACTCATATGGATATGTGGGGTTTAAAGGCTTTTAGGAGGTCAGTGGCTAAGGGCAAGACTGTGTTGCCGTAAGATATCTGACTCCATATTTTGGTTATATTATTTTACCCCACGTTGACTACTGGCGCAATGCCTTGCCCAAAGAAGGTCCAAAAGAAATATACAAAAAGAAAAGATAGAAACAGATAAGAGACGAAAACATTTCTTCCATACTTTCCTTTATTTACTTGGTGAATGGACTAACCAACGCTACGTCCCACGACGTAGCGTGGTGCCCAAAACACCAGACAGCAAAATCGGTGTTGTCGGTTCGACGTCACTACCCGAAAAAGAGGTCGGTTCACAGAAAACCTGAGTATTTATCTCTCTCTACCGGCTCCAAATTCGCTACTCCAAAATCCTTCTAATTTTGGCGCGACCGCTTCCCATTGGCTACTTTACTTTTTATTATTTTTCTTTTTTTCTGATTTTAACCGGATGGATGCGTGGAGCCTTATGCGTGGCGACGCGTTTATACATTTTGTATCTGGCAGCCGACGAGTCAATATCCGGTTGGGAGTTTTACTGTTAATTCCTAAATCCCCACAGATATGCTCACACCTAAATACATTATTGTACCTATATACAGCCAATTATTGTTGCATTATTGCATCGATGTACAACCAAAAGTAAAAGAACTTATAATATCACATGTGTGTGTGTGTGTGTGTGATGAGCAAAATCCTTTTTTTTTTCTTCTTTTTTTTTTGTTTGGTTGAATTAAAAGAGGTCCTATTTGTATACAAGATTCACTGAACTTACAACTCTAGACGCAGATGAACCTGTAGCCGAAAGAAAGAATTTCAAATTATTGTTCAGCGCGAGAATTATTTGGGGCGTTGAGGTTTCGATTTTATATTTTCGACCAATGAGGATGGTTTAAGCCATTCTGCTCTGATGACTTTCCCGGGCAATATAAAAGGCTTTGTAACGCGTTCTCGACCTCCCTTCTTGACTGACCCTAGCAGCAGACAGACCACATCAACACGAAGAGAGCGCATTCAACATTTGGGCCACTGTTTCTTTAGGAGATCATTCCATTATTATTTATTCCTTCCTCCAAGACCAACTGGACTTTGAAACTTCAGATTGAATGCTTGATTCCTGCTCTAACATTTGCAACAGTTTTCTTCAATTTGTACGACTCACCGTACAAGGGATTTCGTATCTAGCTGACATTAAAGTTTTTGGAACTCAACAATATTCTCGTCCACTCATTTGTTTTACTTCTTTCTTAATATAACAAGGCAAAACCCCAACAATTTGCCTCCTTGTTAATAGCTTTAATACATTGTCTACAATCACACCACACAAGGCATCCCAGCATTAATTCTAGTAGATGCAAACAGTTAATTTTTTATCGATTAATTTATTTATTTTCATGTTGACTGAACGGTTAAATCGAGCTAAAAAGTCAAAACCAAGGATAAGCATCTTTAAAGTGAAGATCGAAGAAAAATTCCTCTTCATTTCAAGATCAAGGATAAAACCATTTTTTTTCTTTTACTGCCGTTGGCCAATTATAGTTTCGTGTGCAAGAAGGGATGGTATAAATAACGATAAACCTGTGCCTCATTGCGGGAGGTGGATTGTTGTTAGTATTTGCTCAGGACAGAGCTCGAAAGTGAGTGATTTGATGTCGACACTGTTGGAATATATAACAGCTACGGCCATCATTGGAGTTTCAATTCCTAGATGAGGTTGTTTGTGTTTCACTTTGCACTAATGTCCTTTAGAAAGGCATGAATCTATCTGTTCTCATCCTAGCTGTGGATAAATAGTTGAGCAGAATGGGTTCTTTAGGCTCGATAAGGCAACTTGTCTAGGAGAAGGTGTGGAGGAATAGGATTTCCTGAGGTTCCGCGAAAGGTAAAATTTCGGGTGTTAGTTCCACAATAATACAACAAAAATTTGCATTAGCAACGTAGACACGAGAAATTTGACAAAAAAAAAAAAAAAAACAACAAAGAACAATAAAAAAAAACAAAACAAAAAAAACAAACAAACAAGAACCTTAAAGAAAAACAACTTTATAGTTTATCCACTAGACAATAGCAATAATTATACAAAAGGTGTTCATATGTGTGTGTATGTAAAACGCGAATGTTCTCAGTAAAATTGATTGTGTATATGAGTATGTCTGAATTATAAGAAGATAGGCTTGTACTTACAAGTATATGTATATGCGTGTCTCCTGGTATGTATGCGTTTTCAGCCACTCATTTAACCGTCGTGTATATTAGTGGCTCATCTGGCGTCAATCTATCGTGCCGTGATGTGCCTGTCTACTGATCTGTCGGTCTCTGTCTTTAAACAAAAAAAACTTCGCTATTTATACTTTTGGGTAAAATAAAAGTGGATCATAGTAAAATATTTTAAGTTTGTTACAGGTCAAATAAAGTTCAAATGCACGAACGTCGGCAAGAACGCAACCCATGACCTGTCTTAACCTATCAGATTCACAGAAATAACTTATTTATTTTGGAACCTAACTATTTTTGTTTCTGTGACAATTTTTTCTACAAGTTAGTTTTTGATCCGCTTTTTCTAGAATATTCTATTCTATGTGGCTTTCGCTGATTGGTTTAAAAATATAAGAGTATAAATTCTATGTGACATTTTAATCCTTTTTTTCTGGAATATTCCTAGTACATGTTCTGAGTTGATTTATATAAAACTAAAGAAATGTGTATCCTATAAAGGAAAACTCTAAATTCAAACCAGCTTTAAAAACTGCTTTTGTGTCACATCCTACTCATGAGGAAGAAGCTGGATAAATTCATACATTTTTTTAGGCTAGAGATAAAATGGAATAAGAAAAGAACCGACATTACGTTTTAGATTACAAAAATCACTACCTAATGGAGCATGGACTAATTGTTTTGCAGTTAAAGAACTGTAATTTGAATTTACAGTTAAGAACTGTTATTTAAATTTAGTATTTATTGCAGTGATTTTGATGTTCTCAGCTTCCAAGAAAAAAAAAAAAGACTCTCGTTAAAAAACAAACAAACCAACAAAAACAACTTTTATGTGCATCGATTAGACATTGACCAAATAGTTGATGTAAATATACACGGCCATCATCTTTTTACTTGCTGGTATGGTCGTCTTACCGTTGGGGAAGAAGCAAAATTTTACAGACTTATTCTGGATTGGTACCAACATATGTTGACGAGGCTAAATATACGGCATATCTAGTGCAGTGCCTTCTTGCATTCACGTGTTTGAGGCATAATTTAGCGCACAATTTTATGGGGCCTACGATAGCATTTGCTTCTTAGCGTCAAGATTCGTTACTGAAGCCTGTAGTTCTGTATTTTCATTGTTTAGTTAGATATTCTGATAGTGCGATGTGTTCAGTCTTTTTTCTGTTTTTTTTTGTGGGGGGGGGTCGTATTTGTATTCAGTTAGAAATAAATATCAATTTGTCTTATGTATGTTTTAGGGTATTATTTTGTAAAACCCTCAATCGAGGAAGCACACAACAGACGAAGAGGGTCGGGTGAATAATCGTCAATTTTTAGTATCTTCTCTTTAAGTGGGTGTCAATAATTCATCTTGTAAAGCTTCTATGCGCATAGATTTACAATTACAAGGTAAAAACCTTAAAACAGGTTACTTGAAACAAATAAAATGTCCTTTTAATATTATCAGGAAATCTAATGCACACACACGCACACCCATATATATGTAGTTAAAAGAAAGAAAACGGAAAGAAAAATATATATACATGGATGCGAAAATTTATTAATTATATTAGTTCAAATCTATAGAATACACATTTTTTTAGCCTTAAAATAATAAACCCCAAAAACATGCATAAGAACATTCTAGAAATTGTGGATCAGAATCGCATTAACATTGAAGTTACAGTTTTTATATTTTTCAACCAATTAGTTAAAAACATAGAATAAGAAGATTCTAGAAAACCCGGCTCAGAAACTAATTAACAGAAAAATATTTAGGCTCCAAAATAAATTGGTGAATATACGAATCTGATTGGTCAAGAAATATCTGCCCCCTTGAATTTTAGGACTCGCAATAAAACCTAACAATATCCTATTTTTTGACCCCCAAAAGTATAAATAACGAAGAATTTAATTAACTAAGTTCATTCCTTCCACCACCAAAAAGACTTTCCACTACGAGAGGTCATGAACGGACAGCAGAGAGCCACGCCATAAGACTCAAAGGGAAAAGGCATGCAACCTTGTTTTACCAATGCGACACTTTGTCGCCAATGATCATAAGAAAACGCACGTGCGGACTTAAGAAAACAAAGACCCATACTTACGGTCCATCACTTATATATACACACACATACCCATGTATGTAAGTAAAGCCAAAATTTTTATCCTCCTTACTTCGGCCAACTATGGACCCATTTATTTAATAGACGTTACTAACATGTAAACATACACGGGCGAACAATTCTATTTTCATTCAACTGGCCACAATTGTATTTTCTACAAGGACCGCTCGTACGTAACATGAATATTGTATTTCTAATTATTTTTATCCTGTTTGTTATGATCATTAAATTGTTTGTTTCTTAATGTTCGTTGTTGTCATATTTCATTTGTTTACGTGCTTGTAAAATTTGTGTAGTATTTGTGGTGGAACTAAACGTGAAAGTAATACCCGTGAAATACGGACGGAAACTCACCCACACTCACCCACTACAAGTCCACCGACGCGTTTCGGCCGTATAAATGAAATTATTTAAGATATGAAATTACGAAAATTTCAAGTAGAAGATATTATAGGTTATCTTTAGGGTGGAAATTATGAATTTAAAATAATGTTTTAAATTTTCTCATCCATTAGCCGTTTGGCTAACCTTTCACTTGTAACAGCCGTCTCGGTATGCCAAAATATAAAAAGCTACGAAATGGACCTATCGAACTACAAACTAAAACACTGGACTTGGACAAACTCCTAAAAGCGACTAACACATTGCTAAAGCTTTAAAATATCAAATGAGGACATATATATACCAAGAAACGATTAACGTATTTTTAAACACCTTGACTGGGGAATTCAACTATTTCAATTGTATTCAGGGAAAATTCCCTCACCCACTGAATGGTTGTTGAACCCAGGAAATAAAAGATTTTTTTTAAAAAAAACGTCTTCGTCTCTTATCTGTTGCTATCTTTTTTCGTATAATTCTTTTTGGGTCTTTTTGTTCAAGGAGTTATATCAACAAGCCAACGTGGGGTAAAAATAGAATAACCTCAGAATGGAGTCAGATAAAAACGGTAATACAGCTTGCCCTGACCTCTGCCTGACCCCATACACACACATATATTGAATTAAATAATTTTCTATTAACAAATGGATATGCAACGTCATAAGTGATTTCTTCGTTGTTTCAGCTCTTTAAAACTTTTTTCAAAACCTGAAAAAGTATTTTTTCTTAAAAAAAACTTATCTCCTGAAGGTGATTTAAAGTCTAAACTAGTTGAAAATGATAAAGAAAAATAACACTAAAGAAATATTCCTATTTTATTTTAGTTCATCTTTATATATATGTGTGTGTGTGTGTGTGTGATAGAGAAAGAGAGAGAATGAATGTATGTATAATGAAAAAGAAATGCAAATAAATTTTTTGCATAAAAAAAGTTTCGATGTTATTTTGGCAGAGCAGATATAAAAGCTAAAAAAATATCATTATACTTAAGAAATTTATTGAAGTTTTGTCTTGGAAAAAACTCTTGATTCAAACCTGTTAAACTCTGCTTAAAATTAGATCTTGTATGCAGAGGGGGAACACACACACACACACACACACACACACATTATATGTACATATATAACTAAATGCATGCGTTCCGAATATGTATCTTATGGCCGGAGGGTGAATGGAAGCAATGAAATCGAGGAGGTGAAATTGTATATTAACTAAAAACGGATGGTGAATATGCGTGTAATATGCAGAAGTCTCTTCTGATTTACTCATACGTTTCAAACCCCTCAAAATGAATAAATAAATGAACAAATAAAAACACCACGAGCATACGAGAGTAACATTTACCGGATGTTGTCTGAACGATGGTATTTGTCCTCCGTCCCACCAACCGGACGAGTGTGGCACAAGGCCTTTTTTAAGGTGGGTCCGGGCGCAGGGCCGGAGCCCACACGCGCCCGGCATTTCCAAAATGCCTCGGACCCCGTCGGCATTACCCTAAAAGGGGTGCTTCAGGCGCCGAGCGATAAACCCAACCCCTCCGAAAAGAGTTAAAGCCTGGGGGACGGCCTCCTGAGGCCAGAGGTATATCCAGTGACAAGACACACCTGACCTGAACCACCCATCGCATCACGGGTGGCCGAATGTGTCCCATCAACTGGATATGTCGCTTCTCGAACGATCGACTGGGAGCAAAAAGAATCGTCACGCGTCACATTTCGAACAAGATCAAAGACCGCTGACGCCTACCAACACACATTACAATCAACACCTAAACTGCTCATAGCCAACTGACTTACGCCATACTACTATGTCAAGCCAGTCAAGAACAACTTACCTCCTGACCCTTATCTGGTGGAAGAAGAGAGCATGTATTTTTTCTTATATACCGACTTTTATTTATTTAAAAATGAAATTAAATCCATTCCTCTCGTTTGTTGTTGCTTGCAACCATACGCTTGTCGATAACATGTGTTGAGACATGGATGAGAAAATCTCGAGGGTGGAAGACATTTGCCACAGTAAAAGATGAGTTCAAAGTAAAGCTGGATAAGAGCCAACGGGCGAATCCTTCCAATAGCACCGATTTGCTCGCGGTGTTATATGCAAATGAAATGTGGGTTACCACGAACAAGAAAGAACAATGACTGTTTACGACATAGAGGTGTGATGAAATAAGATAACACGGAAAGAAAAAGGTGTTAATCTGAAAGTTTGTGTTATTAGCTGTGTTAAATTGTTTAGAAGAAACCCTGACAGGCCAAGAAAAAAAGGTGTAATTTCAGATTTTGGCATGAGAGAAAACCGAAATTAGACACAATGGAATTGAGTGATTTCACTTATGGAACAGGTGTCACCGAATTGAGAATAATAGAATTGTGATTATTTATCTAAAGCTTCAGTTAAGTTAAAATACTAGAAAATATTAGATGTCGTTTTCGAGAAACAATAAAAAAAGTGTTGATAAATATGCAGACCAGAAATTCCAGGGTAATCCAATCGTCGAGCCGATAATGATAATTACTTTCAAGTATAATTTTGTCAAAATAGGCGGAGTCATCTGGTTAAACAACAAGAAAGGATGAACTAAGGTTCCATATTTAGAAAACATTACTGAGAGGGGAGGAAGATAGATTCCTTCTAGATTCCTCTTTGGTTTGGTTTGGTTTGGTTTCTTTGTTTAATGGCATATCAACCTTTGTAGGTTATTTAATGCTAAAGCCATTCTCCTAGAAGAACAGTAGTGGTACTATTTAACCCATAGCTGGGAGAATAAGGGGGTTCATACCTTTCCCAAGGGTATTTGCCCGAAAGCGAACGTAATAGTGCGACTGGAGTACGAACTCGCTTACTACGATTCCGCAGTCCATCGCTTTAACCATTACACCACGTGGACACCCCCCCTCATTCCTCTTTGGTTGAGTGTTGGTAATCGGTAAAAACTAAGAGAAGTCGGAGTAATTGGGTTGAAGAAGTTAACAGAGATCTTGTGTGGTCCCAAAACCTATTGGACCTCTTCCGCAGTATTGCGGACTTTTATAAAAACAGTGTTTCAGTGCTCACAGCAGCAGAGGCAAAAGCAGAAAAAGTGTCTGTTATGGGGATATACCTCATGACGTCACTGCATGGACCCTCCCCGACACTATAAATAGTGACTGACTCGATAAACGAGTCAAGCGATTCTAGTCAGTTACCAGTAACTGTTACAGTCAGTCTTTACGTAAATATATACTGCTGAAAACCTTACATCTCTTTGTGTTATTCATTTCTGGCTCTTCAAGGCCCCAACAGGGTCAGGCGGAAAGTCAGTCAGACCAAGGGAATTGGCATCTCCACGATACCCACGTCTAACGTCTTTTCTCGAATTTATGCTCCGAAACGAATCCGAAAGAAAGTACAGATTCTCTATCACTGAGATGAAGAAAAAATTTTATGAACTGAATTTAGTTATCTGAATTAGCTCTTACAACCCACCAGAGTTGCTGGTAACAAATACGACACTGTTCCATATAGCAGAACAGGAACGGGCTTTCATTTTTTCTCAACCTTATAATATATTATTATTATTATTTCTTCATATAAATATTGTTGGAAGATCACTGTCTTCTGTTCCTTCAACCGATTTTTTTGTATAACTTGTCCTTTTTTCCCCGCCGATGACCGAACTTCAATCCGATCAAATTGCCTTGATCGATCTCCCTATCTGAGATCAAAATACTCAACGTGGCAGATAGGGGGTCAGATCGAAGGTTGTGACTTCAACTAAGGTAGTCGACCACGGAGAAATTTCCCGTCAACCCAGCTTTCGAACAGAGGCGGCCATTTGGATGATAGTGAAGAGATATAGTGTTGTGTCATGGGATAAGGGAGAAACAGGCGTATGTATTTGTCACCGCTACCAGTGACCAACCTACAGAATTGGTGCAACGAGTGACGAGTTATATAATTGGTGCTTTGTGACTAGGATAAGTTGCATAATTGGTGCCAGGCCCAAGGATAGTTCTATATAGTACAATAAAAAATCCATACCTAAACACATCTGACGGGAGGTAATTCGGGAGCGGAGTGAAGAATGTGATAGCGGAGAACCAATTGATTTAGGTCAATACGGAGAAGAACGATATCAAGAACGGAATGGAAGTGCATTGTGACCAGCGATGCGGAAAACATCAGATAACCTGGGCAATAAAATAAATAGAACACACACAAACACACGTATATATATATATATATGTAAGTGCTTAGTTGTCTAAATTTCTTTGACGAAGCTTAGTGATTTTTATCATTAAGGATTTTCGGACTATTGTCTTCATCTTTATTGTTATTTCCACAATGTTTCGGCCGATATGTCCTCTGGCCTTCTTCAGGTCTTTGTCGAACTCAGGAACCTTCACAGAACTTCGAGCTACGTCCTTTATTGAATCCAGGAGGGCACCTGTTCTGATTCCGTTAGCCATAACCGGGTACAAGTGTTAAGTATTCCTGTATTGTTACTCGTATGCAGTCAGGCTAGAAGAACATCAGAAGGCAGTACGAGGTGAGATTGAAAAGTTGGGTATGGCGGACCATATATGGAAGGAAAGGGGAAACCATCTGCCCTTATGGGATAAAGTTGAAATAATTGATAGGGCTGAACATTGGAGGATTAGACGCCTTGAGGAATCAGCACATATGTTGGGCTACAATGACCTGCTGAGTAGGCTAAGTATAGAGTTGAATACAATATGGGAACCGATAATTAAGAAGGCTAAATAAAAAAAAAAAGATCTGAATATGAGCACAGGTAAGGAAAAAAATTATATATAGTAGTAGTAATTCTAGTCAAGTAAGAACATTAAGTGTATAAGTCCCAAAAATTCACTCTGAATTGTCCAGCACATGGCGTAACGGTTATAGGCGTTGGTTCCCTAAGCTTCTAAGGAGATAATCATCTGGAGGTTGCGGGTTCAATCCTCAATATTGAATGTTTCTGAGTAAATGAGCTTATCTTCTCTTTCATTCCATTAATCTAGTAGTAGTATATCACGGATATTCTAATGTTAATATTGCTCCCCGGTGAGTAGGGACTCTACTAGATATCACCCTTACCACTGTCACTTAAAACAGAGATTAAATATAAAAATTGAGACTAATATCTTATTACTGACTTGTTTGGGGTAATTTAATCGCACTCCTGCATATTTAAAAAATGTCCCTATATTTTTTCTTCAATCAACAGTTCAACTCCGCTAAAACTACCCATGCATGAGTAATCTGAGCGGAGTCGAACGATTGATTCATTGATTGATTTTAATGCCATGTCAACCTATCAAGTGCTCTTTTTTACCTGAATGTTAAGGAATCGCATTCACTATACGTTTTTATTTGCATTTTTTGTACTTGTCTCTTTAGAGCTTTAAAGGACATAGATATATGATATAAAGCATTCCTATATAATACAAAAAAATTGCACGCAGTAGTTTGATTTTAATTACTTTTATCTCATACTAATAACGATATGGATTCAAATAGTTATTTGTCCTTTATAATCGCTATTTGTTTGTACACCGTTGTATGGTTTCAAGTATTTCTATCTAATACTAATAATATTTAATGAAGTCATTTGTTTGCACACAGTTATATAGCTTCAAGTAACTATTCTTAATAGAAATAATTTACAGTTATATTTCATCTAGTATTTCTATCGAATGCAAACATTTTTAAAACAAATCTATCCGACCCATAAATATAACCCTAACAGGTATATATATTTTTTTTCATTATACAATGTGTGAAAGCACGTGCGATACCCTGTCCTCATCAGCCGCCAACCAGGGTGATAACACACATATATATATATATTGTGACGGCAAATTGATTAAAATCCCAAAACGGGACTTTATTTTTGCACGTGTGAAAACGGGGCAGGTTGGCATTTGATCCCTTATAGAATAAGTCCTCGTTCAGAGTTTTGCCTCAGGCATATAAGAACTGGCATATTATGTGGGAGATCAATTTATGTCCAGACTGACCGCCGCTGGCAAGGGGTTCCAAATTTCACACTATCCACACACCCACCAAGGCCACTAAACTTCCTCCCCTAGAACAACGGAAGATATGAGCCAATAGGTTTAGTCGTAATAATATTATATTGTAGTAGTCGGCAACTCCGGTTTCCCGTGTGATATTTTAAAGGAATTTATAGGACAATTCTAAGCAAGATAACATAAGGCGAATAGAAGCTGAAAAGGAAATGTGACACAACAAATTCGTAGCAGAACTGTAAAGAACAACTTAGACCACGTGGTAACATTAAAATACATGAATCTTTTACTACAATTATATACACCTTCAAAGTGTCAAATATACAATAATTGAACAGTCCATGAACATAAATGTTTTTCTTCTTTTCTGTTCTTTCGTGTTTCTCCAAATTGAGAGAGAGAGAGAGAGGTATATAAAATTTGGGTATAAGGAGAAATAATCCCAAAGTTACTTATCTTATTCACATGGTTTTTTCTTCTTACTTGGATGGGTTTAGAGATGAGAGGTAAATGGCTGTACAGTTGTTATTGTACTGCCACAATCGCTTCTTGGAACAAGTCCCATTTTATAGAATAGATGAGACTTCCATATGATTAATAGCTTTTCAATACCTGTCCAGACTTTCACTTGGCGAATATTGATGTGAATGCTGCCGAGGTATTTGAACTTGTCAACTAATTTCAGAAGACGGCATTTTGGGTGGAGATGGCTCCCTCTCCATTAAAACACATAAACTTCGTTTTGTTTGCATTCACGTAGAGACCAATGCTTCCTGCTGCCAGCTCCTGGCAGTTCAGCAGGGATTCGGCTTGGTTCGATATATTTGCAAGAAGAGCTATGTCATCTGCATAATCTGTGTCCGTTATAGTTTCTGTGGGATATCGTTTGTTTCTTGCCATTTTTAGTCTAAAGCCATTTTCTTTTATTAGATCTATCGACATTTGAAGTACGTAATCTTGGCAGATTATAAACAGATAAGGTGTTAATGTATCTCCTTGCAGTACTCCAGCAACAATGTCAAAGAAAGCTGTGTCTCTATCCGGGGAGCGTACATTGACTTCCGTGTTTTATAGAGCATCATTATGGTTGTAAGAGTCCACTCTGTATGGAATCAAATGCCTTGGAGAAATCTACAAGCAATAGTGTTGCCTCGAGATGTTTTGCACGAACTCCTTCAATGATTCGACGGATTATCAGAAATCTGTGATGTGCATCGCTTTCCCGAAAAACCGTTCTGATTTTTCCCAAGAACTTTCTCAATTTCAGGTTCGATGCGATTGCGAAGCAGAGCATTATCAACATTAGCCGCTAGGGAAGTAAGAGTTATGCCTCTGTAGTTCTTGGTGATTCCTTGGTCACCTTTCCTAGGGAAGGAGAGGATGCAACCTTTTGTCTATCTCTCTGTTGTTTAAAGACGACGTTGCGAAATCGAAGAAGTAAGTCATCAAGTTTCCTTGTCTTCCATACTTCTGGGGTTATTTCGACGAGGCCTGCAGCTTTTCTGTTTTTAATTTTTCTTAATACTTCGGTAAGTTCTTCTTGAGTAAACTGTCCTAGTTTGATGTCTAGTTGGTTATTGATAATTTTTGACTTTAAGGCAGTTTCTTAAGAGATTCTTGAAATGAACTTTACACATCTGTATTCGTTCTTTTTTGTGGGCAGCTTTTAGTTTTGCTTTCGAGGTGCTCTTCCTTTTGCTCACTATATTTACTGTCTGCCACGCTATTTGTGATTGTCTAGGGCAGCTACTCGTGGTATAGTAGTTATCGTTGTAAGAAATGGACACTGCGATCCGAGTTTAAATCCTGGACAAGGCTGTTTGCTTTTCACACAGAGCTTATATTTTTAGGAAAAGTATACATCTAACTATTCTTCCTTTAACTCAGGTTAAATAGTAGGGCAGACTGGGCACCTTAACTCTGGTATAGCAACCAGTCAACGAGAAGAGAAACTACGGATTCAAACATATTAAACTCCACTTAAAAAACATTGGCCAGCGTTAAAAAACTTTTTCCAAAGGTCAATGGTTTATCAAGTGATATCTGAGCACCATTTCAGGCTGAATTCAAAAACATAATTCATTGTGTATCGTCAAATCTAGTTTTTAAAATGTGCTTGAATACTTCACAAGTTGTACACAATAATAACGCTTATTCAAATGCTTGTGGACTCTCTTGTCACAGCTGATCGTGGGTGCCAGATGTTTAGTATAGCATATAATGTTGTAAGTAAAAAGAAAAGTTGGCGACCTAAAGGCTCCCTTTACAACAGCTACTACATCCAAGTGTTGGAGAGAGTGCAACTCCTTTCCCTGGATTGCTCCACTTTACCCTTGATCCCAAACTTATAATGCTGTCTTAAGCAAGGAGGCATCAAGTACCATTTTTTGAGTCTTTGGTATGACGACCTGGGATCGAACCCAGGTCTCCCGGGCTATTGGCGAACACTCAACCAACTAAAACCTAATATACTTCAATACTATAGATATCACTTTGGCTCTGATAACTTTAAAAGCAGTTGCAAACATTTTAGACTTAATAGGTCAACCTAAGCACCTCCAAATAGTGTTTTTCAGATTATTCAACACAATAATAACTTATATTGCTTTTGTTTTGACCACAACGTTTCATTGCCCAGTCGGCTGGGGTTGTAGAATACACCGACTGCTTCTCTGCAGAGGGGTAAGACCCCCCACCCAACGAGTGTCCTGGATATGACACTAAACAATCTGATGGTGAGGTTCCAGCAATGCTGGAGATTTAGGGAATGCGGAGTACCCCTTCATTGCCATCGCTCCCAGGTCCACTCTGCCCGGAGTGGTAGCACCTGATAGGGCCCTATCTATGGGTTAAATAGAACTAACAGCATACTTATGCTAAAATGAATTGAGTAAACTGAATAGCTTGAAATAGAAACGTTTTGACAATTAAACCGTACTTACACTTAAACTGCATGCTTATGCTTAACTGAATTATTTCAAATAGAACTGTTTTTCGACATTACAACTGTATTTACACTTAACTGAATTATTACATATCATTATCATCATGTCGCGCCGCCAGCGCGGATATCCTTGACCCTCTCTCGCCATTTCTCCCTATCATTCATCGCCTCCGGCAGGTCTTCAGGATTACATCCTGTGTCCTCACATAGTTGCTGTATGTATGTTCGTGCTGGTCGTCCCGCTCTTGCACATCCATATGTGGGGGTCCACAGGAGTACATCGCTTATGAGCTCGTCCTTGCTTCTCCAGCAGTGTCCTGCGTGTCTGGTTCGTCGAACTTGTATAGTTTTCGTGATGGGGGGGCAAGTGTCCGTATAGTTGGAGTCTTGTGGGGTGTTGTCGCCAGGACTTGTTTAATACTGCTCTCAACATTCTTGTGTAATTTCCGTCCAGCCTCCTCTCCAGCCGCTTCGTTAGCGTCCATGTGGTGCATCCATATAGCAGTATCGACACAACCGCTGCCTGGAAGAAACTGCGTTTCATTTTATCAGTTAGGTCTGACTTCCATATGATCGAGAGCCTATCGATAGCTGTCCATGCCTTCGTCAGTCGTGTGTCGATGTCTTTTTCGGTTGATGAGACGCTACTTCCTAGGTATGTGAATTTGTCGACTAGTTTCAGAGAGGCTCCGTCTAGTGTGGCAATGTTGCCCGTTTGGTTGTAACACATATATTCAGTTTTGTTTGCATTGACATGGAGGCTAATGCCTGCGGCGGCTCGTTCCAGGCTATGCAGTAGTGTCTCTGCTTGATTAGGCGTATTCGCTAGTATCGCCAAGTCATCAGCGTAGTCGGCGTCCGTGATTGTTTTTGCGGGGTACCTTTTGCTTCTTCTCTTAGTCAGCTCGAAGCCATTTTCTCTGATTTTGTCGATCGAAGTCCTAAGCACATAGTCTAGACAGATGATAAAGAGGTACGGGGCTAGTGTGTCTCCTTGTAGTACTCCTGCAACAATGTCGAAGTATTCCGTGTCTCCATCTGGTGAACGTACTTTCACTTTGGTGTTTCTGTAGAGAATCATTATCGCTGCTACTGTTTCTTTTGGTAGGCCGTATGCTAGTAGGATTTGCTCCATCTTCCCTCTGTGTATGGAATCGAAGGCCTTGGTAAAGTCGACAAATAGTAATGTCGCCTGTAAGTTTTTTGCCCGAACGCCTTCCAGGATTCTACGGATGGTCAGTATTTGTGAGGTTGTGGATCTATTTCTCCGGAAGCCATTTTGGTTTTTCCTAAGGATGTTGTCTATTTTGGGTTCTATGCGGTTTCGTAGTAGGGCATTGTAGATTTTGGCTGCTATGGATGTAAGTGGTATCCCTCGGTAGTTCTTGGCTAGTCCGAGGTCGCCTTTTTTAGGGAATGGAAGGATGTATCCCTTCGTCCATCTCTCTATCCTATTTTGACTATAGACTGCGTTGCATTGCCGGAGCAGTATATCGTCGAATTGTCTAGTCTTCCACACTTCTGGGGGGATCTCGTCTAGCCCTGCCGCTTTCCTATTTTTAATTCTTCTGAGAACTGAGTCGAGTTCTTCTTTGGTGAAAGGACCTAGTTTTACGTCTAATTGCTTGCTAATAATTCTGGTGATCGGTTCATCCGTTATTTCCGGTGGGTTTCCTAGTAGATTTTTGAAATGCTGTTCCCACAGTTTTACTCTTTCTTGTTGGCTTGCAGCTTTCAATTTTGCTTTGGCTGTGCTCTTCCTTCCACTTACTTCGTTTATTGTTTGCCAGGCTATCCTGGATTGTCTGTCTTCCACCGAGTCTCTAATCTTATCTATCTGATTTTGTATGTATTCTGCCTGTTCTTTTAGGTATATTCCTGTTAATTGTTGTTGTGCCTTTTCTAGTTCTCGTGCATTTGTGTTTGTTGGGTTCTTTTGATAGCTTTTGGAGGCAGTCTTCACAAGTGTACGTTTTTCTCTGACCGCTAGCGTTTCCCAAGGGGCTCTATATTTAGTTCTAGATTTTGTTGGAATACACTTTGCTGCCGCCTCAAGGTGTGCTTCTACAAAATTTTCATATTCGTCATTTGGGGTACCTATTTCTGCCTTCTCTTGTAGTGCTTCGAATCTGTTTCTTAATTCCAATGCATATTTATCTCTAATATCTCTGTTGTTGAGTAGGGCCCAGTCATAGTGCTTGGTTGTCGCTTTACGTGTGGCGTTTTTTCGTAGGCTTAGTCGTACTTTGGCCGTAACTATTCGATGATCGGAGGACACACCCTCGAAAGAGGAGTATGCCTCGCAATTCATCGCACTGTTTTTCCATTTCCTGTTTATAAGGACGTAGTCTATCTGTGCTTTACTCTTATTCGCGTATGTGTAGGTCCATAATTTCCCCTCCCTTTTTTGAAAGTTTGTATTGAGGCATGTTAATCTATTTTCTATCATGAAATCTATTAGATGCTGTCCATTCCTGTTTGACGCGTAGTGTAGGCTGTATTTGTTGTGTCTGTTTTTCCCGATTTGTGCATTCATATCTCCGACAATGACTAGCAGGTTGTGTTTCGGAATGCTACGTACTAGGGAGGATAGATCTTCGTAGAAGGTGACTATTTCGTTTTCTTCGCTAACATTGGTAGGGCTGTAGCAGGAGATAATTGTTGCTTTGGGGTTGCCATTGACAATTAAACTGTGTACTAATGCTAAACTGAACTGTTTTCAATAGAACTGATTATTTACATAAAAATAGATTTGGCGTTAAATAACCTATAAAGGTTGATAAACCATAAAACCAAACAAACCAAACAACGTTTAAGCCATTCGAATGAGTACATCGCAACGGTAGAAAATGGGTACCTTAATTAAAACTTGTTTTTATAGATTTTACTGAACTTATGCAGTATCGTTGGGCTTGTGGCGCAATGGATAACGCGTCTGACTACGGATCAGAAGATTCCAGGTTCGAATCCTGGCAAGCTCGCATCACTTTTTTTTATTATTATTACGGCAAAAGAAATAACATTTTTAAAATTTCAACATATATCTTATGTGTTGTTTTCTGCTTTTCATTCATTTGTGATTTTGAATGAGTAAGTTATCTGAAAAAAAAAGTCAATTGATTTCGAATTCCGAAAGGGTGCTTACTGTGGTGTGATAACAATAAAAAAAAACACTTTAAAAATTCTATAAGCATTAAAAATGCAGTCAATTAGATTCAATGCGTCACAAGATTCAAATCTGTCAAACTCACGCTGTTTTCTAATGATTCATTAATTATTTAAATTATTTAATTATTTAGAATTTAATTATTTGAAATTACTTTAATTATTCAGTAACTATTTTTTTTTAAATACAGCAATGTTAAAGAACAACTCTTTGATTCAACATATATCTATATTTTTCTAACTTTCTTTAGTTTGTGAATTTGAATGTATGAATTAACATCTATTAAATCATTATGTTTATTTTAAACTCTGACAATTTCGGGTTCTCTTAAATTCAAACAATTACTTTAATTATTTTTTTTTAAATATACTTTTTTACGAGGATCATTAAATAAGTTTCCAGACTTTTTTCGTATGGGCACTTTTATTGATAGTAAACACATGAAACTCTCGTCCCCTTCGAAGTAATCTCCTCTGGCTGCAATGCACTTGTTGTCCCGTTCCAACATCTTCTGGAAGGCCCCATGGAACTCCTCTTGTGTGAGCGTGTCAATGATCTTCGTCAGAGCCTCTTTCATCTCCTCAATTGTCTCATAACTACAGCCTCTGAGCTTAAGGAATAAGCAAAAGTCACAGGGAGCAAGGTCTGGGCTATAGGGAGGCTGAGGAACTGTCTTGATGCCCATCTTGGTCAAATAGTTTGTGACAAGGATGGAGTTGTGGACTGGTGTATTGTCCTGGTGGAAATGCCACTGACCCGATTTGGAGAATGCTGGTCTCTTCTGCCGGAATCTCTTCCTGAATTCCCTTAAAACCTCAACATAGTGACCCTAACCCTAACCCTTTGGCCAATCAACTCTGGTGTTCTAACTTCCTTACTCCTCCCACAGCTCTCATAATCCCTCACAGACTCCCTGCCTTCCTTGAATCTCTTATGCCACTCAAAAACTGATGCTCGATTCATGCAAGATGCTCCAAAAGCAGTCTGAAGCATTCCATACGTTTCTGTGGCATTTTTTCCAGGTTTAAAACGGAATTTTATTGCATATCGTTCTTTTAAAGTGTCAGATTGCATTTTTGAAATTCACCAGCTGTGACAATCAGGCTTTAGTAGGGTTTATTCCAATTGCTGCTGTAGCTGTTCATTTGAAGCTGAAATCATAAAAATTGGTCAGTCATCTCATAAGATGTATAGCAATAACATAGTGAATTTTCAAGAGTCTACGACAATTTTAAATGCCTGTACAAAAAAGTCTGGAAACTTATTGAAGGCACCACGTATATTCAATTCCTTAATCCAAGGGTTTCTTCAAATCTGAAAATAGAAAAAGACCCATGTATAATATAATTTTCAAAAATAACTTCCCTTAAAAGTTAGTGGATCTAAATATCAGCTATCCTCATCTCTTGACCATGAGCAGACCAGTAGTCAAAGAAGACAGGTTGAAATATAAATAACTGACCTAAATGTCATGACGATAATAACAAGTAAGTAATTACAGAAATAACTAGAAATGTTTATATCTGCTGTACACGAACGAAAATAGATATTCACACAAAAACATATTATACTGATTATTGCTTGTTGCCCAAATGATGCATAAAATGTCAACATCTGTTCAACCTCTTGTTATTTGTTTTACTGTTTCCTTGTTTTATTTTATAATTAATTTCAGCATTTTCTTTTGGCACAGCCGTGCTGGGTAGGTTATAAAACCATATTAGCTTGGTTTCAGGGGACCTCTCCTCGAAGCAATACCTGCTTAGCAGGACTGAGTTTATCGCGTGGCGCCCCAAAATAGGGAATTCCGAGGAGATCAAAAATTTTTGTAACAGCCACGCTTGAGTCTCGATTCGTGCGTGTCCCACCCCCCATAAAATGACTACATGTCAAGTCTGATTTGGTGGGAAGTCGGATAAATACTAGCTTTTATCACAGTTACTCAGAAGACACCACCTTACTACAGCAACATGTTACATTTTGTTACGAACTCATTGTGCTAAATTCACATTACCCTCGTAGCAAAGGCATCACAAACCCTCGTAAGAAAGGCATCACAAACCCTCGCAGAAAAGGCATCACAAACTACTGAGAAATATGCAGCAATATATTGTCGAAAGCATCTACTTGTGTAAAACCATTTTGGAGTCGCCCAATGCATTCATCGACGTATGAATAATTTGGTTTCTTTGTTTTGTGTACCTAACGACAGTGTATCATCCAAATCGCTAACACACATATACCTAGCGGAGAGGCTTATCACTCAACTAAATCAGCACTCAGCTCGTCGTTGATACTTGACATATTACATTAAAATCATCAACGACGAGCTGAGTGCTGATTTAGCAAAAATCACTTTGTGAAGAAGACATATTGCGATCAATTTGGGGTCAAACTAGGGGATTAGTATAAGCCATTCACTCCCAACGTTTACTGTAAAATATGGATTGGAGTAATGATAAAAAGATGAATAGATCATTTGCCATTCCAATGGGTTGGAAAGAAGGAAAAGCTCACATTACGGACTGCTATTTCTGCATGATAAATCTAAAAGGAATAAACCACAAGAACAAGCACCATGTCCAATACCCCGATGTTCCTTCAATCATAAGATCAATCCCTCGTGGCCCAGAACTTCATGTTCCTGAGCCAGATTGTAACATGTAACCTAGGTCTGATTCCGGACATGACTGTTGTAGCTTAGGATGACACATACAAGCTAGAAGAGGACAACCAGCCAGTGCCCTTAACACAAGCTTAAATCAACGACCTGACACGAGACCTGAACCTTTCAAAGGAGTCTGCTCAGCTGCTGGGTTCATGTGTCAAAGAGAAACATCTGTTGGCACCAGGAACAACGTTCTACTGGTATCGAGGCCGCGAGGGAGATTTAAGATAGTTTTTCATGTTCCAGGATAAGTCATCTTTGGTTTATTGCAACAACATTGCTCGATTGATCAAATCAATGAGCTTAAAGTATGATGCTACAGAATGGAGACTTTTTATTGACTCATATTCACTAAGTCTCAAGGCAGTTCTTCTTCATAATGGGAATAGTCTTTTATCTATCCCTTCAGGGAATTCAGTACAAATGAAGGAAACTCAAAACAGCATGGATCATTTGTTGTCTGCTGTTAACTACCAGAAGCACAAATGATTGATCTGTGGAGATCTCAAGGTGGTTGAACTGTTCCAAGGGTATCAAAGTAGGTACACAACGTATCCTTGTTTTCTGTGTCTCTCGGACAGCCGGGCTGACGACCAAGATTATGTCAAACAAGAGTGGCCGTTAAGGCAAGGGTTAAAACCTGACTCGCATAATATTCGTTAAACCGAACTAAATATTACTTCTACCCTTACATATGAAGGACTTTGTGAACACAATATACAGGGAAGGCAGCAGGTTTGCTTTTCCTCAGAAGTTCCCACGGATAAGAATGAAGAAGCTTATGCTGATATATTTGATGGCTCGCAAATAAGAGAACTCATGAAGGACCCAATGTTTGTCGAAGCTCTAAGCGAAGCTGAACTGTCTGCATTGCAGTCACTGAAGTCAGTAGTTAGAAATTTCCTGGAAAACCACCGGAGTGTGGAATATGAGAAGGAAATTGAAGAGCGACTGAAGAGTTTCCGGTAACTTGGGGTACTAATGTCAGTCAAACTGCGCTTTTTGCAGTCACACCTGGACTATTTTCCAAAGAACTGTGGAGATTTGTATGAAGAGCAGAGTGAGCGCTATCACTAAGGCATTCGCATTATGGAACAGAGTCACCAAGGCCGGTGGGGTGTAAACTTTCTCGCTGACTACTGTTGGTATTTGAAACAGGATGCGGTGACTGCCGAGCACAGGATGAAGTCCCTGAAAAACCTTTCGTCCATGAATAGCTTCTTTTGTGTAATTTTCAGTTTACTATGGTACAATCTAAGCTTTCTGCAAATATATCGGCCCAAAATTTAGCATTATTTGTTTAATTCAACAAGAAAATAAATATAATTATAATACTGCTCTATATATTTCAAGTAAGAGCTTGTATCTTAAAAGATTGATCTGATTACAAAGAATGAGTATAATTTTTGGATTCAGCGTAAAAAAACTGCCTAAAAATCAGCTATTATATATTCAACCTTGAAAACATCGCAGGCCAGTGTAATTGACTTTGTGCCGCATCTAGCTTGTGCGAGGGTTTGGGTAAATACGGATATACATATATTCATAAGTTAGTGGCGAAATGTTATTTGGGAACCAAGGTATGCAGTCCATTATCATATTTACCCGACCCCTCCGCTCGGGCAGGATATGACACAAGGTCAATTTTCAAGCGGAGTTTAACTAGTTTGAATTCAGAGTTTTCCTTCTCCTAGACTAGTTGCCTCACCAAGGTTGGAGAACCTAGTCTGCCCAACTATTTACCCATAGCTGGAGGGTATTAGTGCTATGTAAAATGCAATCAGTCTCGTCCAGGATTTGAACTCGTGTCGCCGTGTCCATTTCCTACGACGATAATCATTACACCACGGGCATGCAGTCCATTATACAGGCTAATCACCAAGGAGAAGATAGAAAAGGAAAGCCTTATTCTGCGCCCCCAGAAAATTATTTGTCTCCTTTCTCCCTAATTTTAATGTGGAAAAATACATTTCTACCAAAAGGTTCTGCTTCCGATTTGATACTTCCCTTCACTGGGCTTGATTTCCCTCCCACCATGCAGTGCACGCGTTACATACATGGAGCCTTCACCCCTGATATATATATATATATATATATACACACACATATATATATATATATAGTCGTGCCGACTCCTTGATGTTCTCGGACGCTCTCGTCATCCGTCACAGTCATCCATAGTTCTCAATATGTCTTCTAGACTCCATCCTATATCAGCAGAGAGCTATGAATGATAGTCGGTCAATGCTGGTGCACCCATGAGTAGGAGTCCATAAGAAAATGTCACATGAATTCGTCCTTCTCCCACAATCTCCTGCATGTCCTGTCCGTCTAACTTGAATGGTTTGTGACATGGGAGGTTAGTGGCTGCACTGCTGCTGTTTTGAGGGGTGTTACTTCCTGGAGTTGTTGAAGACAGCACATAGCATTCTTATGTAGTTTCCATTTATTCTTCTCCCCATGCGTTTCGTTAGCCTCCAGATGGAGCATCTATACAGTCGTACTGACACATACACAGCTTGGAAGAAATCCTGTTTTATTTCATGAGAGATCAGATTTCCATATGATCGATAACCTGTCAACGGCAGTCCACGCTCTCGCTAAGCGTATGTTGACATTACTTTCAATCAATGAGAAGCTACTGCCGATGTATATGAAGTGGTCAACTAATTTCAGAGGCTTTCCACTTAAAGTGAAGTGGGTCTTTTTTGTTTAAAATATACGAACTCTGTTTTATTTGCGTTCAAGTAAATCTTAATACCTTCTTCTATGCAGCAGAGATTCGGCTTGGATTGGTACATTTGCGAGAAGCGCAAGATCATCAGCGTAGTCAGTGTCTGTGATAGTTTCTACGGGATATAGTTGGCTTATTACTTTTTAAAGAGTAAAATCATTTTACTAGATCTCTCGACGTTTGAAGTACTTAGTCTAGGAAAATTATAAACGTATATGGCGCTAATGTATCTCCTTGCAAAACTCTAGCAACAATGTTGAAGACCTCGGCGTTATAATCTGGTGAAAAACCCATTGCTTTCGTGTCACTTTAGAGCATAATTATAGCTGTAACAGTTTCTTTGTAGAGACCATGATATACATATGTTTACACATATATATATATATATATATATATACACACACACACACATATATATATATGTGTGTATTGTTACGAATTTAGAGTGAATTTTTTAGGTGTACTGAAAATAAATGCCCTTCTGGGACTCCCACGTGCAAACCCCTAAAACGTCTAATATATTCCCTAGAGATGCAGTCGCACATAAATAAAGAAAAAGAATAAAGAAATAAAGAAGGCAGATATCCATTCGGCCAAGCCCTGATTTTCGAGGAATAAAGAAGTCGAACGCGACCCAAAGTTATAATAGGAACTAGAACATTTATTACAAAAAGAAAACAAATACTAATAAAAACATATTTGTCGTTTTCCTTCCTAGCATCTTTAGAGGGAACGCTTGTGGTTTATTCATTCTGAAGCACTTGGGCTTCTTCACAACAGCCTGGTTTAGTGTGCGGCGGTAGGCTGGCTTGTTCACTGAGCCCAATCTAAAAATGCCGGCCGACTTTGTTAGTACGTCTTCACATCACTGCAGTCAATCTGGGATTGAATTTCTTCCCCTGTTTCTATTCCGTGTCCACTTTAACGGCCCCCTGTTTGGTTTTTTTCAACTAATCACAACCCCTTCGACCGATTGCTGCTGATACACTCTATTTTTAACTTGGTTGTTTGCCTGTTACTATGGCTTGGGTTTCGAGGTTACCTTCTGTTCACTTCCTCATTCATTTTTCTCTTATTGTTCTTACAGCCCCCCCTCTCTCTCTGTGACCCATCACCGTGCCTCTCTCTATCTCCCTCTCTCTTTCTCTCTCTCCATAAGATCACCATACTTAGCAGAATAAAGAGTTATTTTTTGTATGTTCATTGTAAGGACAACACATTCTTTTTAACATCGAAACGATGCGTCTGCACAACTATTCTCTGAGCCCTTAATATGTCCTATTTGTATGTTAAATTCACCTAATTCAGTTTAATATCTTTCTATTTTTACCCTTTGTCTTGTTTATGAAAGCTAATGGATTGTGATCCGTGTATACTATTGTCAGAGTTGTTACAGCGGTAAGGAATAGTTCAAAATGCTGCTGGTCTGCAATCAACAACTCTTTGAATAGTAACTAATCGGGCGGAAGTCGTCCTTTCTATCTCGTTGTTGGAACACTGTCCCAATACCATGCTCACTGGCATCTACTGCGAAATTGAACTGGTTGTTGAAATCTGAAGCCATTAATACTAGACCCATGATTAACAACCTCTTAATTTCTTTGAAAGCCTCTTGGTATTTTTAGACAACTTTAATCTATTTCCCTTTCTTACCAAATCTGTTGATGGCGTGGCTATGCCAGCGTAGTTTTTGCAAAATTTTCGGTAGAATCCCGCGGGGCAGAGAAACCTCCTGGCTCCTTGGACATTCCACAGTGTTGGATATCTACTTATATTCTCTGTCTTGGCACTTGTTGGCGTTTCTCCCAGGTGTCGTTGTGGATTATAATATTGTCAATGTACGTATCGACTCCTGCGACATCGCTCAGCAGGCATTTAGTAATCTCACGAAGTTAGCCTGAGAATTCCCCATTCCAAAAGGCATCACGTGATATTGATATGTGCTTTCCGGGGTGATGAACACAGATATTTTCTTGTCCGGTCCGTTTGCAGAACTGCCTAATACCTCTTTAATAAGTAGAACTTCGTAAGATATTTTGCTCAATCAATCCTAACAATGGAGTCATCAATACGCGGAATGGGTGCAAAATTGGTTGGTCCTATTTTGCTTTTCTACTAATACACACGAGGATGCCCATTCACTTTGGCTGGATTCGATAATTCGACGTTCCAGCATGTATTCTATTTCTCGCCTCAGAATTTCTAGTTTTCTTGTGTTTAACCGATATTTGTGTTGCCTAATTGGGCTCTC
Source organism: Sepioteuthis lessoniana (assembly GCA_963585895.1). NCBI lineage: Eukaryota > Metazoa > Mollusca > Cephalopoda > Myopsida > Loliginidae > Sepioteuthis > Sepioteuthis lessoniana. The sequence continues at coordinate 16,422,646 of OY757910.1, read as the reverse complement.
CTCTGTTAGACGTCATGCAACGCTGCACTTGTGCAGCTGGGTACATCCTTGAATATATCCTTGTATTTTTCTATAAAGACTGAGGTTATCCGTTTCCTTTGTCGGCAAATGGGCGAGTTTCTCATTTAGGTACTTCAATATCTTGGAGTTTCTATATTTCAAAGAGGGATCCCTATCCCTACCTAATTCCCTTCTCAAATCTACACCGTCGGCAATTTCGGACCTAATCTGCACTGCAAATACCGCTTTCTCTTCATCTCGCTGAAAGTATTTCTTATCATGGGCCCACCTCCTCATCAACACTCCATTCGTGCAAAAATATCTCGGAGTGTAAGGATCTTCTCTGGTTCGCTCGTTATGATTCCATAGCGAGGCAAGTCCTTCGTGCCACCACTGCTCTCTTATCAAATCTCATTATGGTATATGGCTCTTGCAAGGGTTTAATACTTAAGGCCTAATAATTCCCTCTTTTCTATCACCAGTTTTTCCTTTTTCTATTCGGGTCTCTTCGTCCCTTATATTCGCCTTATTGTCTGTATCCTTCCGGCTTCCAGCCCCGGTCAGTACTGCAACGTCTTCGATCTTTTTCCATCTTTACCCTTTTCCGTGAAGGTTTTGGTTGACTTGTTCGCTTGGGGTTTATTTGGACCGCTGTTGCATTGTTACCCAATAATAATGTTACCCGTTGTCAGGGTAAATTATCTACTACCCCCACCCTGACAATTCCTTAGCCCCATTTTGACCGTAATCGGATTTCGCAGAGAGTGATCTCTTTATCTCGGCCCTCGATGCCTCGGATGACCACAGTTTCCCATGTCTGTTGCTTACCCTTCCGGTAGCTTATCTTGCCTTATCAAGGACTGGGATGTACCCGTGTCCCGCAAGATGGTGATCAATTTCAACCGACCGCTATCTGGGTTGGAAACAACCCTTTGTCCACGAAGTGTTGGTAGGTTTCATCCAACTTGCCTACCGAAATCCTACCCCGTGGCTCGCTTGCTTCTGGCAGATCAGATCATTTCTTTCCACCAGCGGCTCCAGGCAGGTCATTGCAGTGTGTCCCACCTACCTACAATTGAAACATCTAATTGGTGATTTATTTTCCCGCCTAAATAACGGCCGCTTGCCTAACATCGGTGCCTTCCCGCCAAGCGTGCTGCCACTATTCTTTCCCTGGACAAGTTTGGGCAGGTGTGTGTAGTTTCCATTTCCCATTCTTATGAGTCACTGTATATTCATCAGCTATCTCTTGAACGGTATCCACCCTCCTCTCACTCAAATGTATTCTCATTTCATGCGTTCTACTATTTTAAAACTCCTCCATCCGCACAATTTGCTTTAATTTCTCAGTCACCGTCTACGTCTATCGAAATACACCATCTCTCCAAAATATCCTTCTTTTATGTTCGCGAATTCCCGATAGGTCTGCCCTTCCTTTCGTTCATAGTCTCTAGATATGTCTGTAGGCCTCAAGCACTAGTTCAGTGCCCCTTCAAATGACTATTTTCACCGTGTCATAATCTCTCTCTCTTTCTCTCTCTCTCTCTCTCTCTCTCCGTAACAGTATATACGTGTATATATATATAGACATGATATATACGTATGCACATATATACATATACACACATATATATATACATATACATGCATATAAATATACACATATGCATACACATATACATACATATATATATGCAGATGCATATATATATATATATATATATAGTTTATCTGAAGTTATAATGCAAATCAAATAAATATTAATAACTCATAAAGCTCTAAACCAGTATTTGTCTGATTTAAATCCATCCATTTCCGTCCTTTGTAAAATATTCAACTAAATTTTCAGCCATTTCTAATAGTTAGTTTTTGAGATATTTAAAATTTACGAAAAGGGACTGGCTGAAGTTAATATGCAGATTAAACGAATATTAGCTTAAGACCTCTGAAATCTAATAAAAACTTTTTTTTCTTTTTGTCCATGATATATACTGAAACTTGGGTAAAGATAAAATACTAACAACGGCTGAAAAATAGAAAATAACGTTATTGAGTGAGTGCTTATCACTTATCAAAAGAGCTTTACAGAGATCATTAAACGATAAAGAAGGCCGGTGAAAATATTATTAAGTTGAGAACTCGAAGTAAAGAAAAGGGTTTTATGAACTTACTTTCTTGAGGTGAAGACAAACTAAAGCGAGTTATAGCCAAACAACCACTTTTGATCAACGCTTAGATCTTTGAAAAGGTTGGAATTAAGGAAGTCTAGAAGGACAAAAAGTGTAGAATACTTTGTGAATCGGGATTTGTAAAAAGAATTCCATGCAAACTTCTTAAAGCATTAAAATTAGGCCAAGAAATACATGAAAATTGTCTTTCCTGAAGTAATTTCCACGGACGAATCTCAAGTGACATTTGATGGACCTGATGGATAGGCCAAAGGGTGGATTTTGTTCAATTCAGACATGCCTGTGGTTAAACGAAGGCAACAAGGAGGCAGTATTGTGATGATATGGGCTGGAATTGTCAACCAAACCATTATTGGACCATTCCAGTGATGGAATTCAAAAATTCTAAGAACAGGTTCTTTAACAACAGAACAATAGAGTCTCTCATTACCACAGCCTCCATCAGCAAACCATGCTGACTGGCTCAATGGACACGTAAAGGTTGATCTTTGGATTGCCACATGCGATCGTCTAGCAAGTGAAATTATTGATTTGAGTTACTTTCTCAACTTAAAAAAAACGTCTTGATAAATAAAAGATTGAGAACCACAGATTTAAGCTAATAACCTGTTTTCAGGATTAATGTTCTTACAAACCGGAGGGAACCGGCTGAATGCCATCACTGAGTTAAACTGAACAGTGCTAACTGTTGCGATTTAATGAAAAAGATTTTCTTTGTATGTCCCAGTTTCGCAGTTTCAAATTGAAGTGTATGTTTATGCACGACGTTGCTTCTTCTTCTCATGTATCTACGTTAACCCATGAATTCTTTGAGCATAAAAGATTTACAGCAAATAAAACAATTGAATTTTCCTTCATCAAGTCCTGATCTGAATCCGATAGAAAATCTAATTATACTCAATCGTGAAGATGAAATTATATGAAGGTGGCAAACAATATAACATCAAAGCAGACCAATGGAAAGCAATTAAAATTGCAATGTTGAAAGTTGTACCTACTGAGGGAAAAAAAATTAACTAATTCAATGTATAATAGGTTGCTGGCTGTTCTTAAGAATGGTCACTATATTCAAATGTAAAGGATTCAAAGACTTATATGTGTTTTGTTATTTGTTCTATTATAGGTGTTTATCAATTTTTGATGATTTTATTACTTTTCATTGAAGTAAAATGTGAGTATTAGTTTTACCTAATAACTTCAGATAGCATTTTTTTGAATACATCTAATAACTTCAATAAAACATTAATACTACTAAGAACTTAAACTCGGGCTTTGTTTTGATATCTAAATTGATTGTTCAAAATTTGACGATTTTTTTCAAACCAAACTTGAATTATTGGAGTTTATGTGATTTGTTTAATAACTTCAGACTGGCTGCCCTGTCGACTGAGTCTGTAGAATACACTGACTGCATGTCAGCAGATGAGTAAGACCTTCCTCTCAATGAGGTCACCTGTTGGCTGTGGGTGGTGACTTGTAATACTTCAAGTCAGGATCTTGGTGGATGAATAGTCCTTAACCTGGCAACTGATTGACCCAATGACTCGTAACACACAATTTTGGCTGTTACTGGGTTAGACGGGCGGTCAGAGAGGCTCGATCCGATCAATCGGTTGGTCATGCCAAGCCCTGTGTCAGATTAACTATTTTCTTTATATTGCTCTTAAGCTTGATCCATCGAAATTGGCTGCGATGAACACTAACAAAATCTGACGGTGGTTCCAGAGTCAATCGTATCGACAAGCAAAGGACTTTACTCTACTGGAAAATCTTCTAAGCGACTGTATACTTGAATGCAGAAACTTATGACATTCAGGTGCTCAAGGAACTTTCTCTTGGTATGAGTATATTAACTGTGTAGCCCTGTCATAACAAGCCAAATGGGTTTCAACCTTGGTCACTTTCCACTGTTGGGCTCCGATTAATGAATATGAAATGCTATATCTATGGCACCTCCTAAAATATCCAAGCGACATTATCCTGAAACAGATTTGGACAGCGATGCAGAGAAGGTGAACACAACTTTTCCAAATTTCATTTTTTTAGAATCAGATGAAAACTTCCTCCTTTCGTTGTAGAAAAGTTCCTCACGGCCAATGTATCACCCAAATCAGCGAAGACAACTAAAATCAATACGCTGATCAAGTGGTAAAAAAGAGTCACACTGATTTGTTCCCTATCGTAGTCACTAGCAACTCACGTCGGGATTCTTTGGCATCAATGCATCATGTTCAACGATGTCAGCAGCAAATAGAATTTTCCATCACAAAACGAAAACTAGTTCTGAAACCATTGGTCGTATGAGTTGTTTTTGAGATATTTTCTGAATGTTGCTTATAGCAACGAATATTTACTGCCGTCTGTTGCTCGTATGATGACCAGTTTCATTGAACAACCGTCGCCAATGGCCTGGGAGACCTTGGTTCAATCCTAGGTCGAGTCATACCAAAGACTTAAAAATGGTACTTGATGCCTCCTTACTTAAGACGCGGCATTATAAGATACGGATCAAGGGTAAAGTCGGGCAATCCTGGTGTAGTAGCTATCGAAAAGGAAGCCTTCGGGTTACCCTCGACTTAGGTCGCCAACTTTACTTACTTATTCCTATCCAAATCTGAAATATTTGAAGTCGGTGGAGGAGCTACCAGCCTCGCAATAAAAGCAGCAATCAAAAACGACAGCGGGCAATTGAGTAGCGGACCTGGCCTAGAACGAAAGCATTAGACTGTCGTTAAAAACTATAAGACAGTCGAATTTATGCTTTCGACATAAACAGGAATTTCCTCAAACACTTTTCTCTTTATTTCTTGCCAAATAAAAATTGACTCTTTTAATATACCCTCTTGCCTTAGTTCTTTTTGCCTTAGCTATTGTCATTCATTATTTCAAACGTTTGCGAGATCGACATATTCATCGATTCCGCATCCTCCTCAAGATGACTGTTTTTCACCCCATCAAAATAAAATTGTACTCTCACAGATTCCTCTACTCCTCTAAAAGTAAAATGCAAAGAACTGTCCCACTGCACTCTAGAGGAAATTTTTCAAAACTAAAAAGCCAACAAGTGTCCGATATCAGAAGAATATCCATCAGAAAGGGGTCAGCAATAGACTCTCATACCTACGTCATGACTTTCAACAAACCTAACTTACCAACGAGGCTTAAAATAGGATACATGACCGTTAGGGCGGGAAAATACATTTCGAAGCTTCTGCAATGATACAACAGCCAGAAATTCGGCCATCATAATAGCCGCTGCACAAGGAGGCCGATAAGCAAGCAGAATGGGCAGGGTCTTTCTGGCCACGCAAAGGACACCTCTAAAGAATTTAGATGTGTAAACTGTGGGGAAAACTACGTGACGGACTATAGAGCTTGGAAAAGGGAAAACGAGATAACTAAAGTAAAATAAAGCGAGTAAGATTGTGGAGACCAACTTCCCAACTCGATCCTATGCTAAAGCAGGTACTAATGAGTACCCAAGTCCAGGACTTGGATATCATACGTTTAGCCCCATCCAATGCAAATGCAGTTAAGACACCAGCAGGCACTCCAACCTGGGAATACCAAAAATGCACTGCACTAGTCACGAATCTTCTCGGACTACAGCAGGTTGAGCTTCCAGTCTTTCTGAGTGAACTGTGTGTCCCTAAACTGCAAACAAAAACAGTACAGCGAAAACAACCTACAGGAGTCGATCAAGTGGAGAGAACGACAATACCATCGCCCACTCAATCAACAAAATATTTTAATACCAAGTCTCGTAGCAAAACAAGGAGAACAAAAGACAAGATCCCCAATACGACTATCTGCTTCTGGAGACACCTCTTCCAACAACAAAAAAACATTTAAAGATAAACAAAAACTCCCGCCAAAACAAAAAAGGCAATACACTGAAAACTTAGAAACAACAAATAAATTCAGGCCATTAGAAAATTTAGAGACAGAGAACAGCCTCCAACTACCTAAACTTAAAACAGAAAAATAAACCACTAAACAATTCAGACCCTGAGCTCAATCATGAACTGCAAAACTGCAGTGGGATCAAAGATCATAGGAATTAACTAGTCTTTTTGTTGAGGGACCTACGGTCTGCCATCATCTACTTTCAAGAAACAGTCCTCAAAGCGAACGATGACATTCGAATAAAAATTTAAGAAATCTACAATTATATACACAATACCGGTCACAACGCCTGTAGAAGTGTCTCAATCCTAATTAGGAATGACATCCTCCAAAGCAAAATCAACTTCAACACTGGACTCCAAGCAATCGCCGTCAAAGTAAGCTTACATAGAACAATTAATATCTGCTCATTATATATCCCGCTATATTGTTATATACTCACATAATAAATATGCTTATATACACATATACATATATACGCTGGATACATACCGACGCAATGAATAATAAAGTCGCATGAAGACTTCTTTAGAAAAATATTTGTACCTCTCACTTTATTGTAAGGGTTCGTTCTGGTTACTCAAGGTTTGCGTGTGAGAGGGAGCTGGAGACCGAACAGAAACTTCAATATTTTGACCTCCACTCTAATGGCCGGCAACGTTGTGTCTTTCTCGTTCTCCAGCACTGCTCAACCGGAGGCCCTGGGGCCCACTGCTGGGTGATGGCTGTCTTTATTGCATCTTATCAGCAACTTCTCTGGACCCCAACTCATCGGGCTTCCCGAGGGCCCCTTCGGCCGGGTGTGGCTTTCCCTACCACATCTCGTCTATAACTCCGTCCGATCTCTAACTGGAACTGTGACTTCTGACTTGACTGAGTTATATAACAGTTCAACGTCCACTCAGTCGCCTACTCGATCTTTGAAATCGCATGTTTGATCGTCATCAAGCGGAAATAACTGTCATGCAGTTCACAGGTCACTCTCTTCCGGTGCACCAGTCTATGAGTGTACCATGGGAATTTTTTTACCTCGTCCCATTTCGTCAGCCAATTTCCGCCCACGCGATTTCCTCTCATAACTGCCATTAGAATGTGTCACTTCCTTCTGGTGCATCACCTTGGAATGGCATTTTTGGCCGGGTCGAAGGCCAAAATACAACAATATGATCCGATTAATGAAAAGGAACTCAACAATATATTAAAGCAACTACCCACACTTTGTATTTTACTAGGCGATTTTCACATCCACAAATACCACATTGTCACGTGATATCCCACTGAGACGATGGAAGTGGGATGACTGCTGTTTGGATTAACAGTAATCTGACTTGGGTGACATCTAGTAGCCCTAACAAAATCGCCTGACCAGGGGGGGAGGAAGGTAGAAGCCAATGATTGGCTGGGGCCCTAAAACGGAAGTGGCACCCTTCTCCCCGTCGGCGAAAAAAAACGAGAAGAAATGTTAGTTTTTTGGCAGGGTTCGTAGCGGGCAGACGAACCAAAGCCAGTATTCTGGGTTGAAGACAAAAGAATATCTGAGATACGAGGGACCCCAGGTTCTTCAAGCTAGTGTAAAAAAATAGAATAAAGTCTATTAGCCCGTGAAAGAAGAAAGATTCTCCAGTGGAACCCCGTCGAAAAATAAGATAAGTAACTTTGGAGCTATTTCTCCTTTATACCCAAATTTTATATACCACTCTGTCTCTCCCTCTCAATTTGAAGAAACGAAAGAACAGAAAAGAAGGAAGACATTTATGTTCATGGAATGTTCAATTCATTATACATATTTGACACTTTGAAAGTGTATCTCTTTGTATAGTAAAGGATTCATGTATTTTTATGTTACCACGTGGTCGAAGTTGTTCTTTGCAGTTCTGCTACGAATTTGTTGTATCACATTTCCTTTTTCAGCTTCTGTTCGCCTTATGTTATCTTGCTTAGAATTGTCCTATAAATTCCTTTAAAATATCACACGGGAAACCGGAGTTGCCGACTACTACAATATAATATTATTACTTCTCAACCTAGAGGTCCATATCTTCCATTGTCTAGGGGGAGGAAGGAAAGCGACCTGGTGGGTGTGTGGATAGTGTGAAATTTGGAACCCCTTGCCAGCGGCGGTCAGTCTAGCCCTAAATTAATCCCTCACATAATATGCCAGTTCTTATATGCCTGAGAGAAAAACTCTGAACGAGGACTTATTCTATAAGGGATCAAGTGCCAACCTGCCCCGTCTTCACACGTGCGAAAATAAAACCCCGTTCTGGGATAAAAGTAAACCTTTCGCGTCACAACATGAAGATGTAAAACCACAAACTAAAAAGCAGAAAACTGGAAAACATTATCAGCACTTACAACATATGTCTCTTCAGTACAAAATATCAAACATAGCTCGACCCATGTTCTGCTTACATACTTAGCCATAGGTTTAACCTTCTCTAACCCCCTGAATTTTCCTCGATTTTTCCTGGGAGATATATAAGGATACATGCATGAGCGACCATTTTTGCAAGCGGATGGAGTAGACGTGGTAGCGAGAATCAAACGAATTAATAACCAACTTCCAGACAGGATTCCGTAGAAAGAGAGGAATCTTAGACCATTTGATCCGCCTGGAAACATTCATCAGAGAAGCCTTCATGAATGAGCAGCATTTAATGGCAATTTTTTTCGATGAGGAGAAAGTATATGACACTACTTGGAAGTATGGTGTCATAAGAGAGCTGCAGGATCTAGGTTTAAGTAGAAGACTGACACTTTTCATTAAAAGAAAAACTTTCTCTCCCATAGAAACCTCAAGTTATGAGTGGGGTCCAATTTTTCTGACCTACCAAATCAAGAGAAAGGTATTCCACAAAGAACCATCGTATTCCTTACTTTCTTCTCCATAAAAATCACTAATATTGTTAAATGCCAGAATCCAACAATCGACTGTTCTCTCTACATCGACAACTTTATCATTTGCTATAGATCCACTCACATTCACGTAGTAGAACGACAATTAAGATTAAACCTCAACAAAATAAACAAACGGGCATAAATAAATAAACAAATAAACAGCTTCAAATTCTCAAAATCCCAAACCCAGTGTGTGCATTTTTGCTTCTTGAGGAAAATGTACAACAACTGTGTCATCAAACTTGAGGAAAGCGAAATACCTGTCGTTGACCATTATAAGTTTCTTTGGAGTCATCATCATCATGTCGTGCCGCTAGCATGGATTTGCCCGACTGTCTCGCCATTCGTCTCTGTCGTCCATCGCTTCTGGCTGGTCTTCTAGACTATATCTTGTGTCCGTACTGAGCTGTTGTAGATAAGTTCTAGGTGGTTATCCAGCACCTGCTCGTCCGTGTAAAAAGTTCCATTGGAGAACGTCCCTTTATGAGTTCGTCTTTACACCTCCAGCAGTGTCCCGCATGTCTTGTTCGTCTAATTTGGATGGTTTTAGAGATGGGAGGTAGCTGGCCGTACAGCTGCTGTTTGTTGGGATGTTGCTTCCAGGATTTGTTCAATATAGCTCGTAGCTTTCTTTTTCCCTAATACACTTAGTCAGCGTCCATGTGCTGCATCCATATAGTTGTATGGATACGAACGCTGATATGAAAAAGTTGCATTTTATTTTATCGGGTAGGTCTGACTTCCATATGACTGATAACCTATCGATAGCTGTCCATGCCTTTGCTAGTCGCGTATTGATGCCATTTTTCGTAAATGAGACGCTGATTCCGAGATAGGTAAACTTGTCCACTAGAGAACCACCATTTAGTGTGGAGATGCCTCCTATTTGATTAAAGTTCTATCTACATTTACATGTAGGCTTTTGCCACCTACTGCCCGCTCCACACTTTGCAGCAGGGATTCAACCTGGGCTGATGCATTTGCCAGAAGCGCTATGTCATCAGTGTAATCTGCATCTGTAATAGTTTGTGCGGGTTATCGTCTACTTCTTGCCTTTTCCAGTGTAAAGCCATTTTCTTTCATTAAGTCTATCGACGATCGAGGTACGTAATCTAGGCAGATTATGAACAGGTACGGGGCTAATGTGTCCCCTTGCAGAACACCAACGACAATGTCAAAAAGTCTGTATCTCCGTCAAATAAGCGAATTTTTACTTTCGTGTTATTATAGAGCATTGTTATGGCTGAGACAGTTTCTTTAGGGAGACCAGAGCCTAGAAATATTCGCTCCATCTTCCCTCTGTGTATGGAGTCAAACGCCTTGAAGAAGTCTACAAATAAGAGTGTCGCCTCGAGGTTTTTTTGCACGAAATTCTTCTAAAATTCGATGGATTTTCAGAATTTGTGATGTTGTGGATCGTTTTCTCCGAAAACCATTCTAAGAATTTTCTCAATTTCTGGTTCGATGCAGTTGAGTAGCAGAGCATTGTAAATCCTAGCCGGAATGAAGTTAGGGTTGTACCCCGATAGTTCTTGGCAATTCCGAGGTCACATTTCTTAAGAAAAGGAGGTATACAGCCCTTTATCCACCTCTCTATTGTGTTCTAGTTATATATGGCGTTGAAGTATCGGAGCAGTATGTCGTCGAATTTCCTTGTCTTTCATGTTTTCTGAAGACCGGCAGCTTTCCTGTTTTTAATTTTTGTTCGTACGGTGTCGAGATCTCCTTACATAAACTGTCCTAATTTGATGTCGAAGTGATTACTAATAATTTTCGCGATAGGTTTATCCGTAACTTCCAGGGATTCTCCAAACACATTTTCAAATGTTGTTTCCACAAGTGTATTCGTTCTTCTTGGCTGGCAGCTTTTAGTTTAGCTTCTGAGGTGCTCTTCATTTTACTGACTTTATTTGCTGTCTGCCACGCTATTTGAGATTGTCCATCTTCTGCCGAGTTTCTAATTTTATTGATCCGGCCTTGAATGTATTCTGTTTGTCCTTTCGACAAAAAACTAACATTTATCCCTCCCATAAAATATCTCAAAACAAATGCACCAAAGCTCAACAGCTCTTACGAGTGGCTGCCCATAGAGGATGCTGAGTTGACCGATAAACGTTCTTTAAACTATATCAGTGATCCGCTCACGACTTGACAACACCAGTTTTACCTGCCAGAAGATCCTACCGCATAGATCAACCCTATACATCACGAAGGCCTTAAACTAGACTCAAGAGCCTTCAGAATTTATTCAGTTGACAGCCTATTTGCCAAAACTCATGGAGAATCCCTACAACTCAAGTTTGAAAAACTGGCTCTCCTATACAACGCAAAACTACTTCCTGCCCATCCAACCCGGCTTATGACGACATTTCAATCCAAATTAAAAGTAGCGTTTTGGGAAAAAAAGAAGAAAAATCAATAAAACCTATTAGCTTTCGGATGGAACCTATCCACGAAGAATCTAAATTTTTTCTCACTAATATATATGAAAGCTGCAGCCGGAACAATTTCGCACTGGAATAGGGATAATAATAATAATAATAATAAAAATAATGATAGATATGTCGTAAACTAGAAAACGGCAAGTGAAAAAATGTGCGTCTTCTAAAAAACCCAAGTGGTTGATAGGCTGTGAGGACTTTGGTATATTACAAAAACTAAGAATATCATGCGAAATTACCAGTAAAAAAGTTAATCCTTTCTTGTTTGTTGATCATGATTATTCTAAAGATTTTTACTCTTAAGGTCGGAAATATAATCTGTATTGACTACAGAAAAAAATAACTTCTAAAAATAACGCTATTCTAAATAATACATGTTTATACGAATTGTTTATATCAGAAAGTTGGACGCAAGAAAATCACGACATGAAATTATACTTTGGGTAATGTCAGAAGGTGGCACGCACGCTAGAGGACGGATGAATTAATTATGCGTGGCATCACGTGATTAGCGGGAGGCGAAGATAATCTTAATAAATAAGCCTCGCCTCCAGCTGATGTTAGAGAGGGTTTTTTTTTTTTTTTTGGCTGTATCAGCCGGGGCGATTATTTCCGGTCTGTACCGTGATTGTTGACGTGTAAGAGACGCCCGAGATTCGGCGAGACGAAATCATCTCTAGGCAGATGTGACGTCATCCATCGAGAAAACCCGTTGGAGATTGAATCAGACTTTCCGTATGCACATGTGTCGTTGACAAACCCGATAAGCAAAATCACTAAACAAGCTGCTAAACCGAAAAAGGTTAAGACGAAAATCACCTCTCTCCAATAACCAACACTCGAGGTACTGTTTGTATATAAGAGATATTTCAATTTAATTACTTTTTCTTTATGAATTGTGTTTATTTCATGTATTGTTGGTGTCATTATCAATATAAAAAAAAACTTTCAAAAAATCGGATCGGTTTGCTTTTTTTTTATGCTAACACAATTCCAGCCCGACAAGCCTGCAGGTGGAACAGCAGATAATCTTTGAACCCGATAACCGCTCAACAGGATCAATCACAACGTGGGCTATTGAGAGGATCCCCAGAGAATTAGGTCTAACCTGTAACCTATAGAATCACGGCCGAAATTGTGAAGGACGGCGGTTCAGTGAGGTTAGGTTACGGCGTTACATAACTGGTGAAGTGTCGGAGAGTCGTTGTTACATTAACTGTTGCCGGTGACCAAGGATCGTGTAACAAAGCATCATTACCTAAAAGACCATCTTGGATTATTAAAAACTTAAAGTGATCCTAGAACTCCCCAAAATAAAAACTCATCCCAGCACTTAGATAACCTCTGCAATATCCTGGAATATCGTCCTAATGACCTCACAGATGGCTCCAAGCGCGCGCAGACATTTTAAATCAGACAATAGTAAAAAAAAAACAACTTTTATCATATTCTCAGACACACTCTCTGTCTTACTGTCACTACGAAATAAAAAAAAAACTGCAAAACCCCCGATAATTAAACTCCTGAGTGGATTGAACTCCAAGTTCTTAAGAGATTCTTAGATGTTGGATCCCAAGCCACAGTGAAGTGAGGAGAAATGAAAGAGCTGTAGATTTAGTTTCCAACAAATTCAAGATTCTATATACTGCCTTGAAACCTAAAATTAATATATTCCTTCATTCAAAATACCAACAACGTTGAACTAACAATATCCAGAATAAACTCTGTGGGAGAATAGAGACCAGCCTTCAGAAAATCCTGAAAGGAATAAGTCATTACATTTCGATTTCGCATTAGTCACAAAAAAACTTACACACTCCTTTATACTCGAACGAGAACAACAACCACAGTGTATAACTTGCCAAATACCTGACACATTCTTATAAAATGTGACGCTTTCGCTCTCATCAGAAAATGCCGTTTCAATGTAAATATGAAAGATCAATTTGAAAATGTCAATATAGATTAAATTCTCTACTTTTTGAGAAAAAACAAAATTATATCAAAAAATATATAGAGTAAACCTGATCAATACCACACAAAATAACCCCTCAACATGATCGCTGATGATGTTAACAGATCATTAAAGTAACCCCTCAACACGATATTTGATAATGTTAACAGATCATTGAAACCGTTAACTAAAAAGTGTAAATATAAACATACAACATACATTATACCTTAACTTCGAGGCATAGAATAACCCCGTACAGATTGAAATGCCGTTAAAATCCGTTAACCAACCTATATATATAGATACATATACTTATATATATACATACATATGCACACACATACATATAATTATATATATATACATATACTTATATATACACATACATTGGCGACTTTAGTCGGGGGTGATCCGAAGGCTCCCTTTTCGATAGCTACTACACCAAGATGTAGGGGAGGGCGCTACTCCTTTCCCTGGATTGCTTCATTTTACCCTTGATCCGTACCTTATAAGGTTGAGTGTTAAGCAAGTACCATTTTTTGAGTCTTTAGTATGACTCGACCAAGAGATTGAACCCAGGTCTCCCAGGCCATTGGCGAACACTCTAACCATTATGCCAATGTTGGTACATATACTTATATATATACATATACTTAAATATATATACATACATATACACACACATACATATACTTATATATATACTTATATATATATATACACACATACACTTCGCGCATACACTTTATTAGTTCCAGGTTTTGTCTACTGTGCAGCAAATTAGTCAGTTGGGCACCGTCTGTGAGATAAACAACACCATAACGCAATTCGTTCCTCCAGAAATTTGAAAACAGCGTGCTCTACTCTTTGGTAATCACACTGGATGCTCTCATACGAAGATTTCAGAGAGTTTAAGTGCCAATCTGAAGACAGTTCAGATTATTCGAAAACAGTTGTATGAGTCCAATGACGAGAAAAGACCAGGCTGCAAAGCTTTTCATCAAACTCAAGCATCCCACCAACAGAACATACTTTGATATTTCTCAGATGATAGTGATGTTATGTCGCCATTCATCTTCTCATATAGCCTCAAATTCAACACGATGGCCTCGTTATCGTCGTAGGAAATGGACACGGCGACACGAGTTCAAATCCAGGACGAGACTGATTACATTTCATATAGCACTAATACCCTTGGGGAAGGTATGAATCCAATTATTCTCCCTCCAGCTATGGGTAAATAGTTGGGCAGACTAGGTTCTCCAGCCTTGGTGAGGCAACTAGTCTAGAAGGAAAACTCTGAATTCAAACCTGTTAAACTCCGCTTAAAAATTGACCTTATGTCATATCCTGCCCAAGCGGAGGCGTTGGTAAATAGTATCAAGTTCCTGGAGGAGATATTGCCGCTCTGGATCGAGAGGGTGGCTACTGGAAGACTGTGTTTGACAAAATGACTCTGCACCATGTCACACAAGCAGTAGAACCCAATTTTGGTTGCCAGAGAATTTCTTCGACCACATCACTCCTAACATCTGGCTACCAAACTCCCCAGATTGCAGTCCCCTTGTTTATTATGTGTGGGCACGATTGAGTGATAGACAAATCTATTGTAACACCAAAGATGAACTAAAAGCAAGGATAACGGCAGCATTTACTAATTTAAACCAGAAGACCGTCGGAAAGACTGGCAAGAAATTCTGGAGTTATCTGGAGGCCGTGGGTGAAGCCAGTGACAATTTCTTTGAATAAATTCAATCTAAAATATTTCAAAAAATTTTCATGCAATTTTGGTAAATATATCTGATAAGGCAAGATGTCAGTGTTATTTTCATTTTTGCTTTACTTAGACAACTGCCCCATCACACTCTCTATATATACATATATACATACATATATACACACACACTTATAACAGCTCAGTCGCCTGGGGCTGTAGTATACACCGACTGTATCTTTGCAGAGAGGTAAGACCCCCACTCATTGAGTGTCCTGGATATGACATTAAACAATCTGATAGTGAGGTTACGGGAATGTGGAGTACTTCCTTATTGACATCGCTCCCACGTTCACTCTGGCCCGGAGAGGTAGCATCTGATACGGTCCTATCTATGGGTCGAATAGAACTGTTTGACATTAAAACTGAGTGCAAATAAGTGACATGCTAAATTGAATTGTTAGAAACAGAACTGTTTGACCGTTTAACTGTGTGTAAACAATAACTGATGTTTAATTGAATTGTTAGTGATACTTAGCAATACTTGGAGGCATTTAACTTCTATTGACTTATGCTAAATTGAATTGGTAGCAATAGAACTGTTTGATCATTTAACTGTGTATCTACAAAATATGTTTACAAATCATATATTTAATATATATGTAAACATATAATTTGGTATTTAATAACCCAAAATGGTTGATATGCCATAAAACCAAACCACACTCACAAATAATATACTTAACTACATTTATGATATCTCTCTCACTCTCTCTCTCTCTCTCTATATATATATATATTAAGTATGACGACATATTACTTCGATAATGCGACGCTGTGTAAACAAAACACATAATAGAGAAATGGACAAAAGGCTGCATCCTCTCCTTCCCCAAGAAAAGGGACCACGGAATTACTAAGAACTACAGTGGCATAACTTTTATTGCTATAGCTGCTAAGGTTTATAATACCCTGCTTTTCAATTGTATCAGACATGAAACCAAAAAAATTCTTAGAAAAAATCAGAACGGCTTTCCGAGAAATCGATCCACAGCATTACAGATTTTGACTATCCATCGAATCATCGAAGAAGTACGTGCAAAAAAAATCTTGAGACAACACTATTGTTTGTAGATTTCTCCAAGGCATTTGGAGAAATACCCAGGAATATGGAGTAAATACTACGAGTATATGGTCTCCTCAAAGAAACTGTTGCAGCTATAATGATGCTTTACAAAATCACGAAAGCAATGGTTTGCTCACTTGATGATGATACCGATTTCTTTGACATTGTCGATGAAGTCTTGCAAAGAGATACATTTTTAGAATTGGTAAATTCGGCAGTTAATAACTGCTCGAACGCCAATGGCATATTTCAACGTTGGACCGTAACTGGCCCCTTGTGGGTATGAAAGCGAGTCACCTGGGACAGTCAGCCTCTTTTACCTTTTGCATCATCTCTTTTATCTATTAGCATTTCTTGCTTTTGGGCAGTTTGGTTTTAGTCCGGAAGCAGTCAAGAACGTGCATACGGACCAGTTTGCCAGACAGCGTGTCAACCATTCAGCCGACGTAAGGAAGTCGAGCCGGGTCAAAAATTTATATTTGGTATCCGTTAGACCACTCCACCCCAAAGAAACTGAGTCAAAACTCGTGGAGAAACCGAAAGTGAGAATTCTCTACGCTGAAAGAAAAGGATGGTTTCGTACCAACTGCTTACTCAGAGAGGGTAAGTTTCGGTCGACATTTTGGAGCAGAAGGACGATGGAAGAAATTCTACACAAAATTTGAATTCCTACGAGGACCTTACCTACGGAATTGTCAAGACAAGCTACAGAGAAAAGGATATAGTCTACAATAGATACAGTGTGTTTTTCCCGGTAGTTAGCGATTTTTCTGTTGACAGAAACGAACTTTGAATTCGAATGCCAAGGGAAGTCATTTCGTTTATTAACTGTATCTTGTAACTTCCCGTTCGTTGCGGTCAAACGACAAGTTTTTGTCTATTCCAATTCTTCTTTTAATTTCATTTGTTTCACTCTTTTGTATCGTTTTATTCTATGCTTATTTTTCATTTTGTGTTCAAAAAGAGGTGAGTGGATAGCTCAACCTGCATAGCGAAACATATGCAATGCGGTCGAAGAATTACGTAAAATTTATTTCTTCGGGAACAAATTTATTTTTTGGAAAAAAAATTTGTTTTATTTCTAGAAATATAGTCGTCGCAATTCTTGGCATGTTAATGATAGTGTAAGTACTCCCTTTCTTTTTTTTCTGTACCCCTTTTTTCTTCCTTTCCTTCTCTCCCGTTACACCTTTAGACGTCGGCGGACAGCTATCTCTGTTCACTGCCAGAGTTGAGGCTTATTCAACTACCACAGCTTATTTTAAGTACACAATTCGGTAAAAATTGCATATAATATAAAATTTGCTTATGTCATATTTTTTATAACATTAGTACCATATACGTTTCTAATTTGCCGTGTTTACGTATTTCAAACATCAATAGATTTCATCATCATGTCGCACTGCCTGCGCGGATCTCCCTGACCCTCTCTCGCCACCCGTCTCTATCGTCCATCGCTCCAGGGTGGTCTTCAAGGCTATATCCTGTATCGGCAGAGAGCTGTTGTATATACGTTCTAGCTGGTCGTCCTGCCTTTGTTCGTTCATATGAAGGGGTCCACAGGAGTATATCGCTTATGAGTTCGTCCTTACTTCTCCAGCAGTGTCTCCGCATGTGTAGTT
The DNA here is from genome assembly GCA_963585895.1 of Sepioteuthis lessoniana. Lineage (NCBI taxonomy): Eukaryota > Metazoa > Mollusca > Cephalopoda > Myopsida > Loliginidae > Sepioteuthis > Sepioteuthis lessoniana. Next base: position 16,404,796 of record OY757910.1, on the reverse strand, counting down.
TGTCTAACTTGGATAGTTTTTATGATGGGTGGTAGGTGGCCGTATAGCTGCTGTTTTGTGGGGTGCTGCTTCCAGGACTTGTTCAATATTGCTCATAGCTTTCTTGTGTAGTTGCCGTCAAGCTTTTTCTCCATTCGTTTACTTACCGTCCATGTAGTGCATCCATACAGAAGTATCGACACGACCGCTGCTTGGAAAAAACTGCGTTTCATTTTATCGGTCAGGTCTGACTTCCATATGGCCGATAGCCTATCAATAGCTATCCATGCGTTTGCTAGTTGCATGTTGATGTCTTTCTTGGTTGATGAGACACTGCTTCAAAGGTAGGTGAAGTGTCCACTAGTTTCAAAGGCCCACTCTTTAGTGTGGAGATGTTGCCTCTTTGATTAAAGCAAATGTATTCCGTCTTGTCTGTGTATGCCACCAGCTGCTTGTTGTAGACTATGTAGTAGGGTTTCGGCTTGGGCGGGTGTATTTGCCAGAAGCGCTATGTCTCTGGCGTAGTCCGCGTCCGTAATTGTTTGTGCTGGGTATCGTTTGCTTCTTTCCTTTGCCAGTTTAAAACCGTTTTCTTTCATTAAATCTATAGACGTTCTAAGCACGTAGTCAAGGCAGATAATTAACAGATATGGGGCTAATGTGTCTCCTTGTAGCACACGTGCTACAATGTTGGAGTAATCTGTTTCCATCTGGTGAGCAGACTTTTACTTTTGTGTTTTTATATAGCATCATTATGGCTGCGACGGTTTCTTAGGATAGGCCGTAGGCGAGAAGTATTTTCTCCATCTTCCATCTGTATATGGAATCAAAAGCCTTGGAGAAGTCGACAAATAATATTGTTGCGTCAAGGTTTTTGCCCGTTCACCTTCTAGAATTCGATGGATAGTCAAAATTTTTGATGTCGTGGATCGATTTCTCCGAAAGCCAAATTTGGTTCTTCTAAGTATCTTCTCAATTTTCGGTTCTATGCAGTTGCGTAGAAGAGAATTGTAGATCTTGGCCGCTATGGATGTAAGGGTTATACCCCGCTAGAGTCTTGGCTATTCCAACGTCACCCTTCTTAGGGAAGGGGAGGATGCATCCCGTTGTCCATCTGTCTATAGTGTTTTGGTTATATACGGCTGTGTCGAAGCAGTATATCGTCGAATTTTCTTGTCTTCCATACTTCTGGGGGTATTTCATCAAGTCCTGCTGCTTTCCTATTTTCAATTTTTCTTAGTACTGAGTCGGGTTCTTCTTGCGTAAACTGTCCTTGTTTGATGTCAAGTTGATTACTAATAAATTTCGTAATTGGTTCATGGGTAACTTTCGAAGATTTTCCGAGTAAATTCTCAAAATGTTGTTTCCAAAAGTGTATTCGTTCTTCTTGACTGGTAGCATTTAGTTTAGCTTTCGCAGTGCTCTTCCTTCTGCTCACTTTGCTTACCGTTTGCCATGCTATCCTAGATTATCTATCTTCAACCGAGTCTCTAATCTTTTTGATCTGATTTTGTATGTATTCTGTTTGTTCTTTTAGGTATATGTTAATTCATTTTGTGTCTTCTGAAGTTTTTGAGCATTGATATTGGTTGGGTTCCTCCCATTACATTTGGAAGCGGTTTTTACTTCTGCACGCTTTTTCTAACCGCTAATGTCTCCCATGGTACTCTAGGTTTAACTCTTTGTTTAGTTGGTATGCATTCTGCTGCCGCTTCTAAGTGGGCATTGACGAAGTTCTCATATTCGTCATTCGGAGTAGATGTTTCTGATATCTCCTGAAGTTCATCGAATTTGTTTCTTAGTGTTAACTATATTTACATCTAATGTCCCTGTTGTTTTGCAGGGACCAGTCATAGTGTATGGTGGTTGTTGTTCGGGCTGCATTCCTTCGTAGGCTCAGTCGTGTCTTTGTCGTGACATTCGGTGATCAGAGGACACACCCTCAAAAGAGGAATATGCCTCGCAATTCAATGTGCTATTATTCCGTTTCTTATTTATAAAGATATAGTGTATCTGTCCTTTAGTATTATTTGCGTAGGTGTAGATCCATAGTTTTCCCTTTCTTTTCTGAAATTTAGTATTGAGGCATGTTAATCTATTTTCTAGCGTGAAATCTGTTAGATGTTCTCCATTTCTGTTTGACGAGTTGTGTAAGCTGAATTTGTGGTTTACGTTTTTACCAATTCATGTCTCCACCAATGACGAGAACGTTGTGTTTCGGGATGCTACGAATAAGGGAGGATAACTCGTTATAGAAGGCGATGTGGTCAGTTTCTTCACTAACATTGGCAAGGCTGTAGCAGGAGATGATTGTTGCACTGAAGTTGCCATTAAACGTAGCTACCATCATCCTTGGTTATATTTTCTCGATGCTATTTAGTGATTTTAGGGCCCGTCGTCGTATAAGCATACCTACACCTCCTATCGTGGCGTTGATAAAAATTTTCCGTGAAGAAGCAGAGACAAACGTCCATCCATTTCCGGTATCGTGGTATTTAATATCTTTGCTATGAAGGTATCTGTGTTCTGGTATGCATATTATATCTATATTTTAGGATCTATCGCAGAAGCTGTCAGCTCCGGTAGTTAGCCTATTCTAAGGAAAGTTCCAACGTTGAATGTCGCTATTTGTATTGTGCTTTTGCATTTTAGTAATTTTTCTTTTCGTTTGAGCTCTGTAGCTGATTTTTCGAACACTAGGGCCAGGGCTCCAACCTCAGCAGGACGTGCCCCTTTTTTTTACCGGTGCGAAGAGTTTGGACAAGTGGTTTGAATGTGAGTTATGGTAATCTTTCAATAGCTGTGTTTTTATTCTCATCTACAGAAGCCACCCTAATAGACGAACAGCATTAGTTCCCCGATTGAACTATTTGATCCCGGTCGTTATCCCGGTCTGGATTCATACACCCTGAACCTCGTTAGGCAAAGAGTTGACCCGTCATTGGGTTTGTCCGCCTTTATGTCCACCATGCTACTTCCCATGGCTTTTAAGAAAAAATCCTTGCCCCTCCTACTTGTATTAAGTTTTAACTTAGTAAAAATCCACAATTGCTTTTAAATTTCACCAGAGAGTCCTTATTTATGGTTCGTTGCATCCTTAGAGGCATTCTATTTTTACGCTAACTTAGGTTTTTAAACTCTAATAAATTCCAAAAGTATTAGCATCTTTTACTTTCTTTTTCATGGTTCAACTGCTACTTGGAATTACAGTATTAGTCTTTTTGCAATTAAAACAGATAATATACAGCAGTGATTTTACAAAAAATAAAATCTTTCATGCATTTTAAAATTACAATATAGTAAAAGATTTAAAAATATATATATCTAACCGTCTGCCAAAGCTAGAAAGGATTTGCCTTGCTTTTGGTCGCCGCTTTCATTTTATTAGAGTCCGTCCATTTCAATAGATCTAATAAATAAAATGGTTTCATACAAAAAAAAAAAAAAAAAAAAAAAAAAAAAACAAGAAGCAGACGATATGCCACAGAAACTATCACAGACGCAGACTTCGCAGATAATCTAGCGCTTCTCACAAATACACCAGCCCAGGCCGAATTTATTCTGCATAGCCTAGAGCAAATAGCGGGAGGCATTGGCCTCAACGTGAACACAAATAAAACAAAGTTCATGTGTTTTAAATAAAAAAGATCCACTCTACTTTAAGTGGCAAGTCTCTGAAATTAGTAGACCGTGGCAGCAATATCTCATCTCCTGAAAGTGATAGCAACATATGCCTAGCGAGAGCGTGAACTGCTTTCTGATAGGTTATCGATCATGTGGAAATCTGATCTCTGATGAAATAAAACGAGATTTCTTCCAAGCTGTGGCTGTGTCAATCCTACTGTATGGATATATAACCTGGACGCTAACGAAACTCATGGAGTAAAAGCTAGATGGGAACTATACAAGAATGCTATGCCCTGTTTTCAACAAATCCTTGAAGCAGCACCCCATAAAACAGCCACTTACTTTCTAAATAAGACGAACTGGACATACGGGCATTGCTGAGGGCGAACTCAAGCAACGTTTTCTTATGGACTTCCACACCAGGACGCGCCAAGACTAGTCGGCGATCAAAGACTAACATATTTTAGCTCTGGATGTAATTTGGAGGACTTTGTCTATTGATCTTTTTTCTCTTTTCTCCCTATAACTTTAAAACTTTTAAATGGGACTATTTTAAAATATGAGACCAGACAATTTTTTCTCTCACTTTAGTGAAACTTTAAAAAATTGTCGTTGCCTAAAGGTTGAATTTAAATACTGCCCGATATTATATTTTCATATGTAACATGGGAGGTAATATTTTATAGATATTATTTATTGAAAAAAAAAAAGAACAGACTAAAAAAAACTTAACCTTTTTTATTATTACGAATTCGAATGAAATTTCAATAGCTTCGATCCACATAATAAGTGGATTTTTCCTTTGATTATTAAGAAATTTATTTTTTGAATTTTTGAAAAGTAAAAATTCTGACATTTTCTATTTTTTGGTGTTATTGAAAATGTTATTTTTAGAATATATAATTTTCCCCTCTAACTCACGGAACTTTGACAACAGTAATCAAGGAAAACAATCACTTCCTATGTGTGTCTAAGCCATTGAAGTTTCATGAAAATTTGTGGCAATTAAAAATGGTTCAGTTTTTTCATTGTCTATTTTTCGTTTTTTTTTTCTTTTCCTAATACTGTACATTTTGTTTAGCAAAAATATAACAGCGAAAAGTCTGGCCGAAGACAGCTAATAAATAAATAAATATATAGATAAATAAATAAAAGTTAGTGTTTCTTTCTAACCCCAGCCTTGTTAAGTTCAGGATACAAATTATTTACTCTTTTCAGTCAAGGATCAAGGCTACGTGACCCAAAAGTTGAACACAAGTCAGTGGGTTTAAATGTAGTAGTACAGACACCCAATTATTAATAACTGATTTAATAATACATAAAAACACTTTACTAAACATCCTTATTGTATAATAAATAAATGTAATTCTATTTTAAAAGTATCTAATAATATATGAGCTGCCACTGTTTTATTTTTTTGTGTATATTTGTATACTTATAAATATATATTCATTGAAGTATTCATTTTTTTAGGTTCCACTACAACAATGATATGCTCAGTGGAAGAGGATTAAATCGGAAATATATGTGTAAAGAAGCAAGAAGTTGCGAAGTGGGGGGTATATAAAGCACAGGCAGAAGTAAAACAGTTTGAACAGAGGGAAAAGAATAAAAAGAAAGAAAGAAAGATTAAATCTAGGCAAATGGAGTAACTAAAAAGAAACATTGGAATGTAAGTGCCCTAGAGAGGGCATGTTGGATGATGGTCAAGTGAGTAGGTTAGAAAAGGGAGAAAAAATTAAAAGACTGAAAAGAAGGGGGAGATATAGACCTATAAAGAGAGGGTAAATAAAGAGAGAGAGAGAGACTATAGAGTTGGAGCTTAGCTACGACTCAAACGTTAGAGAAAGAGATTTTGAAAGTAAGCGTCTGAATTTTGAGGGTCATTTCTTAACTGTATATGTAATTATATGGAAAAAATAGGTAGTATGATTTAATTTAACTGACAAGAAAACGGAATTTTCACTAATTTATTAAATTCTTTGAATTAGTTTTTCTTTTCTTTTTTTCATTCACGAATTTTAAAACATTACAAACACAGTAAATGAACGTTGAAATGACTTATGAAGTTCGGATGTAATCGTTATTTATTTATTTATTTATTTTAGTACATATGAGAGAACTTTTAGGAACTGGGGCGGATGCTAGAAAAAAAGTTCCCGACCGGCCCTGCATAGAGGGTACTGACCTAGAGTACCGTGAAATATACTTGCTACTCTACTCCCTTATCTCTCAGTTCAACGCAGTACATTATTTCCCGAGTTTCTTTAACATTAAAAAAATTAAAAAGGGTCATTTCTCTCTTGGTTTGACCGAAAACTTTTCAGGATCACCAGTATGTGTTGAATTTTAATTAACAGTTTCACTATTTCTTGAGCAGGTTAAGATTAAGATAAATAATTGATATATGGTCATTTCACCGAAAATACTTTTTTTTCTTATTTGTTTTAGCTTAGTATGCACTTTTTTTTTTTTAAAAGAAAAGCCAACTTTTTTTAGTGAAACCGAGTGAAGTGATCATAAAGTAAGTGCTCAGTTTACAATAGACGTATAATGTATAATTGGACACCGATTTTGTGTTAGATTTTTTGACACCTGTAATGAAAATCATTTTCACACATGGCAGAATTAAATATGACTTGAATTTTAACCCATGTATATTGCTATATTAAGGATTAATCTACCTGACAATGTGGATTATCGGGAATCATAATTTCACTAAAACATTTTTCTAAAAATTTGTAATTCAATTCATTTGAATTGCAAAAATTAATGAATAAAAGAAAAATATGTTAATTTCTTCTCATGTGAAAGAGTTAAAATAATTCCAATATCTGATGTCGAAAAAACAACTAACTAAAGTTGAAAGTGAAAAGAAATAAGAGCAAAATAAAAGTCAAAATGTTTAATAAAAGAAAATATGTTTTTCCTATTAACAATATAGGTTGACCATATCAGATAATCCTTATTTTTAAAAAAAGCTGGTTAGGTTAATTTTTTATGTAGTCGTGCGTGTGTGTGTATGTGTGTGTGTGTTTCCCGTTAGAGTATCCTTTTTAAAATTTTCATGGAGGATACAAGACATGTGGAATGTGTTTGCGTTTTGTATGTATGGGGTGAGTAATCATCGGCAAAACTGTGAAAAAGGTAAAGGAGGGAAAACAGTATAAGAAAATTTTTAAAAAGAGTGAGAAAGAAAGAAAGAGAAAACCATTCTTCTTCTCTTTCTCTCCTATTTGTCTTTTTTCTCTCTTACTGATTGACATATTTTGATCTAGTTTGTTCTGGAGACTTATTTCAGGACCTTGGAGTAAAAAAAGTTGCAACCGTTAAAAAATGCTTTTAACCCTTTCACTTCCATGAAATTCGACTAGGACACCGGTGTCCCAGTCGAATTTCATTTTCATTTTAAATCTTAAAAAATTTATTTAAAAAAATCAAAAAAGTGCTCACTACCGACTGGTAAAGCAGGATAAAACCACAAATTAATCGTAGTTCAGTCATCCTTCCTTGGTTGCCCTATGACTCTTAGTTTCGCGCTTTTATTTAAAACTTTAAAAAAATTATAGTAAAAGGGTTTAAAACCAGACTTTTAAAAAGCTCCTTTTTCTCTGTAAATCATCAGAAGGACAATATGGTATTTATTTATTTAATATTATCAACCATTTACCAATTTACGTATTATTTCTTCAACGGGGAGGATGAAGAAAAATACCTTTTCATCTTAGCCTGGAAAAAGATTCACAAGTAGTTTATTTATCTATCAGTTCAAATATTCTTAACGTAAAATTGAAACAAGATTAAAATTCATTCTCCTATAAAGTGAACTAGAAAATGTACATAGTCAACTAAAACATACAAATATGTCGCTCGCACACATATACAATTAAATAATTTATTTAATGTGTGTACATTTCGTTCACTAAATACTACCGTATTAACCTCTTTTTTTTTCTTTTTTTTTTATTATACCCTCCTATACACATACATACATACACGCAGATTGAGCATGTGTGTAAATGTATGTGGAAGTGACAAAAAAAGAAAGAAAAAATAGGTGAGGAGGCCAAAGAACAAAAGAGGAAGAAGTAGGAGAGGCTTTTTTTGTATTTTATTATAATGCTAGAAGCATCTTTTTCAAGGCTCACTGGAGGGGGAGAATAACATAAAAGGAAAGAAAGATGTCACAAAGGATAGCCTGTTCTTTAAACATGATGCGTTCTTGATGGAGGGAAGGAGGTAGCATGATGACAATTTGACAAAGGTAGCTAGAAAGTGGCAAAGTTGACCATTATTTAGATTGACACAAAAAAAAGGACGTTATTGTTGAAGTGCAACAAAGATTTACAGTGGATTACAAGTGAAATGATTCTAAAACTATACTGTTCCCGGAGAAAGCCTAAGCATTTGTGTGCGCGTGCGTGTGTTTGGAAGGGGTCCCTTTCCTTGAGCGTTTGGAGTAATAAACTGAAAACAGAACACATTCAAAAATAAATTCTCCATCACACGCACAAGCTCGTAGATACGTCACGCGAACCTCACGTGGTTGTAGTAATACCTGTTAGGGTCCCATCTATGAGTCAAATAGTTCTGTTTAAAAATTATTTGTGCAAAAACCTCTTAAACTATACAAAAAATGTTAATATATGAACGTACAATGAAAGGGATTCCCTAATCTCAAAGCATAAAATAACCACCGACGAGTTGACATGCCGTTAAAATCAATCAATTACATGATGAGTGAATAGAATAGCTGACCTTTGTTGTCCGTTTTTCACTGGGTGCCCTATATTTCTGGCCTTCTGACAAACTAAACAAAGCCAAGCTTATAAAAAGACTACGTATATACATCAGTAATTCCATAGCCTCACGATTTAAAAAAAAGCATTAATTTTTTAACATAATTGGGTACAAAGTACCCCCACACACACACCTTGAAAATTTCAATATTTTTTTAAATTCACATTAAATCCACTGTCGACAAATCTTCAGTCATTTGCTTAATTTTTTTTATTAGAACATTTTTAACTGCGTCTCCAAATTACAAATCAGCCATAATTCGTAAGTTACTTACGGACTTCATTGGAAAGACTAAATATGTCCAGTAGCCGAATTGTAGCTAGTTAAAGACGTAATTTTTTGGATTTCATGACTGAAAATTAGTTTTATCTGGAAATATTCTGTATAATCACCACACAATACTTTTATTTTGTTAATGCACTTATTTCATTAATGAATAATATTAATCAATAATCATATAGATCAAATAAAACTGAAAATTGTTGCAAATAAGTACGTCATAGACACGGACTTATTGATCCACTCTCGTATAATATACGAATCGTGTAAAGAAAAAAAGAAGAAGAAACTTTCGGGAATACTTATTTCTGGTTAAACTGATATTGTAGTTTAAAGAAAAATAATGTAGTGAACAATAACAGGCGCTAAGTAATAATAGAAAACTGATTGATCAGCACAACAATACAAATATTCCTTTAACAAAATAAGTAAATATTTATTATTTCATCTTTTAGGCGTTTATGTGACACTTGGCTGAAAAGGGGTTAATTAAGGTGTAGTAGAGTGTTCGCCAATGGTCAGAGAGACTTGGGTTCAATCCTTGGTCAAATCATTCCAAAGACTTAAAAAATGGTGCCGCCTTGCTTAACACTCAGCATTATAAGGTACAGATCAAGGATAAAGTGGAGCAATCCAGGGAATGGAGTGGTACCCTCCTCTACACCTCAGTGTAGTAGCTTTTAAAAAGGGAGCCTTCAGGTCACCCTCCAGTAAGGTCGCCAACTTTACTTTACTACTTGTCTGTGTAGGAGTCCAGCAGCTTTTCCTCTGGAGGAGGTCAGCACAAAAAAAAAGAAGCAAAGTGAAAAAGGGATCATACTTAGGGCTTTTCGTCTTTTACATCTTCAGGCTGCTGTTATAATTGTATGGGTTAAGACACAAGAAAACTAAACATTTAAAAACTATTTGCCAATATTTTAGAACTTTAAAATGTGTTAATATTGAAGGGGTTTACTGAATCATAGAGTTAGTAAGAAATAAGAAGACAAGACATAATTTGGGATATATTTGAAATATATATTCATGTGCTCACACAAGCCTTCACTGCTGGAACTAAATGTACAAAAAAAAGAACAAAGACAAAAGGGAGAAAAATTGTGTGCCAAATGTTGTGGCACCTACAAACAGGACATGTGACACGCTGACGCTTAGTAAATACAATGTGCAGATGTGGCTCACAACCACATCACCGTATACCCAAGGGACTACATCAGTTGATATATTTATCAAAATGTTTTATAGCATTAATCTTAACTTCTTGTGTCATAAGAATTGCCTAATGCAACACTGAATAATACTGTATGTATTTACCCAACCACTCCACCATGAGCAGGATGTGACACAAGGTCAATTTTTCAGCATAGTACAGCTGATTTGAATTTAAAGTTTTCCTTCTCACAGACCAGTTGACATATCATAGCTAAAGAGCCCAGTCTATTTATCCATTACTTGGTGATTGTGTTATATAATTACAGAATGATTTTTTTATATAAATCATTTTTCGTTAATTATATTTTATCATTCAATTTGGTTGGGCTTTGAACTATTCGGCTCTTAGTTCAGGTGCACAGACATTGGGTACAGTTTACGCTCACATGCAGAGGATATGACAATCACAATAGTCATAATAAACCCCAGATAGGAAATAGGACTGGAGTGTGAATGACGTCATGCCCAGAAGCGATGGGCTGAGAATTTGGGTATTTTGAAAAAGACGTCAGTTGGGTCTCGGCTGTGGGCCAGACGAGTTGGTTGTCGAATGGGGACCAGTCCAGTTGGTTGTCGAATGGGGGACTGGTCGAGTTGGGAGTTGACTTGGGCCATGTCAAGAGTTGAAGTTGAGTTAAGACCATGGTGTTGAGAAGTTGAAGTCTGACCATGGAGTTCTGCAGATCTCTACCGACAGAGATCTTAAACACTACAGGTTGTGCTGCGCGTTGTGGGGTCCGACCAGGCATTTGTTAGTTTTGTTGGTGTAGAAAGACTTTTAAGAATTGTGTCACTCTCTCCTCATGTCGAAGAACCAAACTCAGAAGTCAAGAAGTTAATAAACATTCACACCTGAACAACAGTGAGTTCGCCTGTTAATGTGTTGTATATTTCCCCGTATTTGAATTTGTACATGTGCTGTTGGATTGAGATATCATTGTGATTATGATATGATTATCGCTATGGTTGTGAGAATACAACAGTTGGTGAAGAGATGGATTTATACCTTTCTAAAGGACATTAGCATCAAGTGAATGGCAAACAGCTTCGTCCAGAATTTAAACTCATCTCGTTTATTCCCTCAAGATGATAATCATTACACCACATGCTTCTATGTTAGTTAATACTGTAGTCAGGCATGCATAATACAAGGTGTGTACAAAAAAGTATCAAGACTGAAGTTGTATATATTTAGCAAGGGAAATAAACAATAAATAAAACTGTGATTTTCTGTAACGTCATCCCCTTGGCATTCAACACACTTATTTATTGGTCGAAGCACCTCTGAAATTCCTCTTTCATATGGCCTGAAGCAGTGTCATCATATTTCTTTTACAGTCCTGCACATCCTCAAATCTTACCCTTGAGATGAATTTTCCATTTTGGAAACAATTTGATATTTTGTCTCTGATGTTATAGGTAGGGGATTGCAGAATAGTGGAATGTAACTTTGAACAAGGAAAATGATTAACAAAAGGAAATATTTTGGAAGACAATTTAGGGCTAAAAAGTTAATGTATCCAATGCAGAGGGATAAGACCCCACTTCTCAAAAAAAGGAAGGGGGCTGCCAAATACACCAACTGCATCTGTGTAAAAACTCCACCACCTTGAGTGTCCTGGATATGACATTAAACCATCTGATGGTGAGGCTTCAGCCTTGGAGATTTGGAGAATGTGGAGTACTCTTTTCATTTCCATTGCTCCCAAGTGCACTCTGACCTGGAAGGTAACACCCGACAGGGTCCTATGTAAGGGTCAAATAGAATAAACTACATGTGCAAACAAATGACTGATGTTAAATTGTAACTGTTCAATAGCAATACTTGAAACCATTTAACCATGTGCAGAAAAGGAGCTCAGGCTCATTTAAAAATATTATCTGCAAAATATGTTTACAAATCATATATATATATGATCTATATGTGTAAATAGGATTTGGCATTAAATAAACTATAATGGTTGATGTGCCATAAAATCAAACCAAATCAGCATGAAACCAGGACATGTGCTTGACATTTTTACCTTTTTTTAAATGCCTAGTGGGTAGAGCGTTCGCCAATGGCCCAGGAGACCAGTTTTCACTCCCAGGTCGAGACATATCAAAGACTTAAAAAATGGTACTTGATACTTCCTTGCTTAATACTCAGCATTATAAGATACATATCAAGGGTAAAGAGGAGAAATCCAGGGGAAGGTGTAGTAGCTATTGAAAAGGGAGCCTTCGGGTCACCCTCGACTACAGTCACCAACTTTACTTTAATCGTTATTTTAATGTTGCATTATTTCTCGGTTATTTAACAATTAAAAAAACAATTTATTGCATTTTATAATTTTGTCAATTTTCAGAGAAAAATGGAAAGCTTTCTGCTCATTATTTTCACATTTTGTACTTGAATGAATTTAAATTAGGTTGTAATGAAGCTGAAAGTGTCAGGAATATAAATTCTGTATTTGGTAAAAAAAAAAATAATATTGATAGAGAAAGAACAGTTTTGGTGATAAAAAAACAAAACAAAACAAATGTGCAAGTGAAGATTTTAACAAAGAGAATCTGGAGGAAGGTTGGCTAAAACTACCAATCAATAATAAAGATTTGGAGGCTGTGGTGGAAAATGATCCCCATGAAAAAAAAAAGAAAAAAATTTACTCAGAGAACTCAAAGTAAAATTCAATGTATTGATTGGAACCATTTTAAATCAGTTTAGAATGATTGACAAAAAAATGTATGTTCAAGAAATGGATATCATTTGAACGGAATGAGGAATAAAAATTGAGATGTATGGAAGCTTGCACTGATCATATTCATATTCACTGATCATATAAAATTAATCAGTTTTTGTATTAGATCATCCTCTCTGATGAAAAATGGATTTTGTATCATGTATGATAACTGGAGAAGACCAAGCTGCAGATAACCTGAAACATCAACTGATACCACACTATCATCTCTGGAAGATTATGATGAGTGTTTTGAGAACCAGCATAGATTTGATATATCAAATCTATATTCTAATTGGCCTGACTATTAATACGCATGAATATATAAATTAGCTTGAAATATGAGGGCGAGTCAAAAGTTTTGCAATATCTTAGTAATGTGAGGCACACCTCTCGATATTTTTGCTGAAGTTTTGAAGGTAACAAACCAAAATGGACTGTGAAAAACTTGCCTGATACTCTCCAAGTGCTACTTGCTGTATTTGCTTCTATGGCTTGAAGCATAGCCGCATAATCCACACTTTTAGGCCTATCTGACCTTATATGATCATCAAGCTTCTTGCAACCCAACCATAATTTCTTGAACCATCTGGTTTCTGTACTATAATTTGCACAACAAATGTTTTCGGTTGCTTCTGCAATGTTATGACCCAATTTGAACATGTAAAACATAAATTCCTGATTTAGACTATTGTTATATATTGACCCTCGACCGAGCCGTCAATCAAGAGATGCACCTGTGTAAATAAGCGGAGGAACAGCGGAAGCAGGTGGGCATGAGACAATTATATAACCAGGTGTCACAGACGGCTTGGGTCAGTTCCAGATGCAGTTGGAGTCAGTTGGGAACAAGATGTCAAATTGAGAGCCAGCAGCAGACAGAGGGTTTTGGGCCCTCCGTGACCCACGGTTGAGCAACCCAGCCAGGATGCGGAAGAAGTGCTGCTATGGTTGCGAGAAGAACTTTGGGTCAAAATAACAGTCTGTCCCCGTTTCCAACTCACCTCTCACATACAACCAACATCAACCCTTTCAAGAATAAAGTGTGAGAGATATATTTTTATAAAGAAGTGTGTTCGTTCGTTCATTGAAGTTCGTCATTATTGTTGACTATGTTTCCGCTTATATTTGTATTATGCATATGTATGTGGCTATACAGCAGCTGTGTTGTTTGTTCATCTGAGCACTTTTCAAATCACACAGGATGAAGCAATGCATAATGTGTCAGTGCACCAAGTATCACAATTCAACTAACCACAACAGGCATTTTTCTGCTGCTTGAACTTGCGTTTGGTTGGATTTTATGGCAGATCAACCATTGTAGGTTATTTAATGCCAAATCCTGTTGATACATATATATCAAATATAGATAACATTCAAATGTAGATAACACTCAAATGTAGATAACATTCTTAAATGAACTTGAGCTCTTTTTTGCTCTCAGTTAAATGGTTTTCAAGTATTCACAAATTAACATCAGTCATTTGTTTACCCACAGTTTATTCTATTTGACAAATAGATTGGACCCAATCAGATGCTACCACTCCAGGTTAGAGTGGACCTGGGAGCAATTGCAATGAAGGGGTACTCCACATTCCCCAAATCTCTAAGGCTGGAGCCTTGCCATCAGATGGTTTAATGTCAAATCCATGACACTCATTAGGAGGGGGTCTTACTCCTGTACAGAGATGCAGTCGGTGTATTCTACAGCCACAGCTGACTGGGCTTGCAGCTTGAACTGTTTCAGTCATATGATATGTGTTACAAATTAGCATACATTGCAAAGCATTTGATTCACCCAGGTATTTAATCATTTTTGCTGAAAAAAATGAAAAACTTTCCTAAAGATTATCATTTTCTTTTTAAGTATCTACACTGCTTACTCACTGCCAAAAAGTTCTTCAATCAAAATGAAATTAATATTTTTTTAAAGACATATCAACCTTTATGGGTTATTTGATGCTAAAGCCATCCTTGTAAAATAATAGCTGTGATAATATCTAACCCATAGATGGAAGGTTAAGGAGGTTCATACTTTTCTCAAGGTTATTTGTCTGAAAGTGATTATAATAGCTCAACTGGAGTTTGAACTCATTTACTTTGAGGCTGCAGTCCAGCACTTTAGCCATTACGCCATGGGAACTTCCCCAGATAAAATTGAAGAAACCTTCACTTAATTAATCAGTTCTTTCAATTAAGGATTCTTTTAAAAAGGAATTGAAAATTTGGTGTTGGGAGACAATGATTGTCTTGCCTTGGATTTGTTGATATGTCTTTGAACATCACATGTCTATTTGTCACATGAAGATTCAGAATCCTTTCTCATCCTCTTTTTCACCCCAATTCTTCAGAGATATAAAACCTGACTTTTTATCTTTGTTTATTAAAAAGACTTGGTCTCGCCACCAAGTGAATGATGTTACCGTTTGCATCAGCATTGAAATGAGAGCCTACATGACTAAACCACTATGCAAGTAAGACTTTTACTGTTTTCGTTACCCCTTTTTGTATACTGCTTATTCATTGAACAACATGCACATTTTATTTCTTGAGATACATTTGTGTATTTTTATAATATTTCTTATATGTTTTTATATGCATATATTAAATGTTCTATATGTGTATAAGAGCTTACCTTGTCTTTCCTTCTGTTTATTCAGTGTTAGTGTATGATTGGATGTACTAATGTTATATTGGATCTTGGTGTGTGGGGACATGACTAAATATCCTTCTTAGCTCCAACTGTTACTAATAATTTGAAACCATTCCAATATTAAGGAGAAATGAATATGAAGAGGCCAAAGAGGGAATATCTTAATTGAAGAAATAATTATTTTCCTATTAATTTTAATTGTATGATAATTAATGATAAATAATAAACTTTGTATAATTGTGAGGGTTAATGAATTAAGAAAAATATTTTTTAAAAGGATGTTAAAAATAAGATACAAAAATAAAATAAAACCACTAATGAAATATGTAAATAAAACAAATAATAAAATAACAAAAATAAAAATAAAATAGCAATATCCCACAATTCCTCTTCAGCCAAAAGTTTAATTTTTGGTACAAAAAGGTGAACTGAATCTCTTTCAGTGCCTTGCTAACCCACTGGAAATAGATATATTGAAATGAGCAATTCATACAATATGATTTACATCTATATGATATAATTTTTATAGTACTCAGGTGAGTCAAAAGTTTTACAATATTTTGCTAACATGCAGCACAATTTGACAACTCTAGATACTTTTCTCAAGGTCATGAAGGTGACAAACCACACTAAACTGAGAGATGGCAACCTTATCTGATGCTCTCCAAGTTCTACTTGCTGGATTTGCCTCTATGGCTTGGAGCATAGCTACAGAATCGATAAATTTAGGACTACCCAATCTTGTCTAATTGTCAAGGTTCTTGCAATTGTTGCACATACCAAAATATTTCAAAATATTTAAATTACCCCAGTATCAATTCATCTGCTAAATAAGAAAACATTTAAAAAGAAACTCATGCAATAACCAGACTGGATTTGCACAAAAAATCAATCATCATCTATAAAAGGTTATTAGGAGGTGCCTGTGGTGTAATGGTTATCGCCATAGGAAATGGAAACGGCGACACGAGTTCAAATCCTGGACTAGACTGATTTCATTTCACATAGCACTAATACCCTTGGGAAAGGTATGAATCCAATTATTCTCCCTCCAGCTATGGGTAAATAGTAGGGCAGAGTAGGTTCTTCTGCCTTGGTAAGGCAGTCTAGGAGAAGGAATACTCTGAATTCAAACCTGTTAAACTCCGCTTAAAAATTGACCTTGTGTCATATCCTGCCGAGCGGAGGGGTTGGTAAATATGATAAAAAGTTATTGCTAATGTTTAGTGGAAGAGTAGTTGTCTTATT
The DNA here is from genome assembly GCA_963585895.1 of Sepioteuthis lessoniana. NCBI lineage: Eukaryota > Metazoa > Mollusca > Cephalopoda > Myopsida > Loliginidae > Sepioteuthis > Sepioteuthis lessoniana. Next base: position 16,388,281 of record OY757910.1, on the reverse strand, counting down.
GTTATGGTACCCAACCTGCAGTCGGTAATCAACTCTTCCGTGATAATTAATACCGGGCTCTGTACTTATTCCTGGTGAACACTTGGCAGTCGGACTGACTTCTAACACTTTGTACATATGTTGTATTATACTTCGTTAATATACTTTATTCCACGCAAACCCGAGTTGTGTTATTCTTCCGGACCCTTTACTGGTCCACAACATTTATACACCTGACCTATCTTCAAAATGGTCTAAAAATTGATGCATATAAATATATGTTTGAAATTGTTCAAAACTCAAACATTTCTTACATTAATGGATAGAAAGGGCATCATTTTTGTTGCAGGATAATCTTGCCAAAATATTATAGAATTATGGAGGCATGCTAATAGTAACATTTATTTTCATCAGAGTTCAAACCCTGGTCAAGTCTCTGTACATTTCAATTCACATTAATGCTCTTAGGAAAGGTATGAATCCAGCTCTACTCCCTCCAGCTATGAGTAAATAGTAGGTTAGACTGCATTCTTTAGCATTGGTCTAGGCGACCAGTCTATGAGAAAGGAAACTTGCTTACCTCTTCATCAACAACATAGGTAAATAGTAGGGCAGACTGAATTCTTTTGCATTGGTTTAGGCAACCAGTCTAAGAGAAGGAAAACTTTGAATTCAAACCAGCTTTACTTCTTTTTAAAAAAAATTGACCTTATTTCACATCCTGCCCATGGTGGAGGGGTTTTGGTAAATACATATAAGAGTTGAATCAATCAAATATGAAATCTTCTGTTTAGTTGGGTGATCAGGCAAGTATTGCCTGCTGTTATTTATTCCTGACAAGGACCCCTAAGCTGTGAATCAGTGTGATACACTGTTGGTTTTATACAATAATGGAAAGAAGGATGCAAATATTTTTTAATAATTTATAACCACTCTATTCTGTCTTCAAGCTGGTTTTTGTGTTTGGGGTTTTCAGGCAGTTGGTTAGAAGGAGAAAAATCTTTGCTAGTGAGTGACAATATTCAAAATAGAATTCATATATTCAAACCTCCAAGTTTGCTCAGAAATCAAACAGTACCCACTTTGATGAATAGAAATTGTATCATTTGCAGCATAACACTCATCCTCATGAACTAACAAAAATGGTATCAGTCAAGTTTATTCAGTTGAAAATGTACAGTTTATCACTGCTTTATTATTATTACTCCCAGTTCCACTCTGACCCAGAATAGTAGTATTTCTTACACTCTTCTCTATCTGTCAAATTGATCTGTTTCAAATAACATTTAAAATGATTTTGAACTACATCAACTCAATGGCTCTTAAAAAATATTGAAATTGGAACTAAGCATGAAATGTTTTCCCGTTGAAAATGATTGTGAAGATAACATTTTCATACTGTATAATTACAGACTATAATTGTTTAACTGATTTTGGCAGAAAATAACCTAACTACGATTGACTTGGTATAAAACCAACCAACAAGCCAATGCTTTTTCTCATTTTTCCAATTCATTTGACTTCTCTCTTTGGAGCACCATTTTTTCAAGCATTTTAACTTTAATCTTAAAAAAGTTCTTAATTAATATATCAGTTCTTTAAATGAAGAAATTTTGAGAAAAAGAGTTCGCAATTTGCTGTCAAGGTGAAAAAATGTTTCAAGGCCAACGAGGAATATTTTGGTTGAAATCATTTCTTAATTATTTTTCCAATTTATTTTATTAAATAAGTTAGCAGTTTGATGTTGAACAATCTAAAAGCAAAACAAACAAATACTATAGATGTGTCTTTGCTAAATGATTGAGGAAAGATAACAATTGCAAACAAGTATTTTTAAAAGTCTTCATGAGATAATTAAATTGGCAGATTTTATTTGAAGTTAATTATTTTAATGATGATAATTTGAAAGTAATTATTCTATTACTTCAACTATTATGAATAAAAGATATGATTATTTTGTATACTGAGATATAGATTGTATCGGTATAGTGATATATCCAGATTAGTTGTTGTAGCAAAGTGCTTTAACAATTCACACTTGATCTCCAAAAGGTTCATAATGTTTGCTCAGTCGGCTGGGGCTGTAGAATACACCGACTGTTTCTCTGCAGAGGGGTAAGACCCCTCCCCAATGAGTGTCCTAGATATGACACTAAACAGTCTGATGGTGAGGTTCCAGTAATGATGGAGCTTTGGGGAATACAGAGCACCCCTTCATTGCCATTGCTCCCAGGTCCACTCTGGCCCGGCGTGGTAGCACCTGATAGGGCCCTATCTATGGGTTAAATAGAACTAACGGCATACTTATGCTAAACTGAAATGTTTGACTAAACTGAATAGCTTGAAATAGAAATGTTTTTGACGATTAAACCATACTTACATTTAAACTGTATGCTAAACTGAATTGTTTGAAATTGAACTGTTTTTGACATTGAAACTGTATTTACACTGTTGTAGGTGTTTCACCTATGACCAGAATAATGGACTTACCCAAAGGGTATATTAATCAAGAACTAAGCTGGTAGAGGGGGAGCAGCAGCTGTAATTAAGCACTTTACCTGTCTTTGTGTATGTTGAACTAAGGGAACCCTCCTCAAAGACTTGGATACATTTGTGTGGCCCCTCATATCTCCATGTTGAGTTATTTATTTATTGACCCTTAATAATTGGTCATAACATACACTAAACTGAATTGTTATATATAGAACTGTTTTGACATTTAACTGTGTGTATACAAAATTTGTTTTTACACTAAACTGAATTAGCTGAATTAGAACTGTTTGAATAAACTGAATAGTTTGGAATAGAACTGATTTATATAAAAATGGATTTGGCATAAGTAACCTACAAAGGTTGATATGCCAAAAAACCCAACCAACCACCCAACCAACCACCCAACCAACCTACTCGTAATGTCTGACTGTTGTAAGGAATTCTATAGATAAGTAGTCATAGACCAGTTTACTTACTAATAAAGAAAGGTATAATAAACTAGTCCACAACAGATTAGTATCAGAGAAGATAATCATGTTATACTTTAGTTAATGGATTGTTTTTTATGAATATGAATAAGTTTTCATGATTAGTTTGGTTTTATGGCATATCAACTATTATTGGCTATTTAAAGCTAAATCCTGTTTTTACATATATATTAAATATATGTGATTTGTAAACATTTTGTTGATACCAAAAGTTAAATCATCAAACAGTTCTATTTCACCAATTCAATTTAGCCAAAGTCATTTATTTGCACTCAGTTTAAATGTCAAACAGTTCTATTTGACCCATAGATAGGACCCTATCAGGTGCTACCACTCTGGGGTAGAGTGGGCCTGAGAGTGATGGCAATGAAGGGGTGCTCCACATTTCCCAAAGCTCTAGCATTACTGGAGCCTCATCATCAGATTGTTTGATGTCATATCCAAGATACTCATAGAGTGGGGGGGGAGTCTTACCCCCTCTGTAGAGAAGTAGTCTGTATTCTACAACCACAGTTGAATGGGATTACGTTTTCTTGAGTACACTCATAAATAAACCTTCCTGATAAAAGAAAAGAGAAGAAACAAGTTTTAACAGTGATAAATATTTCCATATTACTTAAACTTATTAGAGAAAAGATACCAGATATTGGCATAATGGTTAGAGTGTTCGCCAATGGGTTCAATCCCAGGTCGAGTCATACCAAATACTCAAAAAATGGTACTTGATGCTATCTTGCTTAACACTCAGCATTATAAGGTACATATCAAGGGTAAAGTGGAGCAATCCAGGGAAAGGAGTTGTGCCCTCCCCTGCACCTCGGTGTAGTAGCTATCGAAAAGGGAGCCTTCAGGTTACCCTCGACTACGGTCGCCAACTTTTATTAGAGAAAACGTAGTCACTCATCGTTGATATTTTTTACTAGCATTTCTTTTGACTTATTTACCTATTGTTCTAATTATGCAGGCCATCACAGCATCTTCTTTGTGATCCTATTTACCAACCCCTCTGCTCGGGCAGGATATAACACAAGGTCAATTTTTAAACTGAGTTTAACAGGTTTGAATTCAGAGTTTTCCTTCTCCTAGACTAGTTGCCCCACCAAGGCTGAAGAACCCAGTCTGTCCTACTATTTACCCATAGCTGGAGGGAGAATTATTGGATTCATACCTTTCCCAAGGGTATTAGTGCTATGTGAAAATGCAATCAGTCTCATCCAGGATTTGAACTCGTGTCGCCGTGTCCATTTCCTACGATGATAACCATTACACCACAGGCACCTCCATCAGCTTTGTGATAAGGGTGAGTGTGCCAGGCTAGCAGGCTACTGTTATTGAAACACTTTCTAAACCATTCCAGATATTCTACTTTGTATCTTATTTGGTTGGTTGGTTGGTTGGTTGGTTTTAAGGCATGTCAACCATTGTTAGATTATCTTATGCAAGATTTTTTCTGAGCAATTATATGGTTTCTGGTGACTAATCATATTCATTTGTAAATAATTATAACTTCAAGTAACAACTCTTAATACAGATGATTTGCCCACAATTATATGATTTCAAGTATTCCTATCTAATACTAATGATTTATACACAATTATATAGTTTCAAGTATTCCTATCTAATACCAATAATTTATACACAATTATATGATTTCAAGTATTCCTATCTAATACCAATAATTTATACACAATTATATGATTTCAAGTATTCCTATCTAATACTAATGATTTATACACAATTATATGGGTTCAAGAAACTATATCTATTTAATAATAGTCATTTGTTTGCATACAGCAATATGGTTTCAAGTATTCCAATTTAATACAAATAATTTGTACACAATTACATAGTTACAAGTGTTTCAAACAGTTATATGACTTCAGGTAATTACTAATTGTTGTATACTTCTCATAGACCCAACCAAGAACATAATCAAAGATAATAAACGAACTTCAATGAACGAAAGGAAACACACTTCTTTATAAAAATATATCTCTCATTTTATTCTCGAAAGGGGCACACAGTTTGTTATAAGTTTGAGAGATAGATGGAAAGACATATACTCAGAGAGGGGACTTCTTCTTGCCCCATATCTTCTTCTGGGAGCCAGGGTGTTCCAATGCTTGCACCCCCTTGCAAGCTGTATCGTCAGAGATGATGCTAATGCCTCTGATTGGCTGTGTATCCCTGGCTCGACTCTCGATTCTGACTGGACTGACTGTCTAAAACTGACCGTGAGGTTCTCATATCACACGGTCTCCTTCCGCTTACACACCTGCTTGACTGGCCTACTCCGACGCACTGCCATCCCACTGTTTACTAATCACAACGTGACAGCTTGTCAAAGCACATGGGGTCACCAGGAACAAACCCGAAATCCATGTCAACAGTCATTATATAACATGATAACCTTTTGTAAACAGTTATAACTTCAAGTAAATATTCTTTATATAAATAATTTCCATCAAATTACATGGTTTCAAGTATTCCTATCAGTTGTACTCTCTACATAATGGACTCTTCCTCCTCTATAAATACACGTCAATGAGAGTGTTAGACGGAGTTAACCAAATCAGCATGAAACAATCATGTGTGATACCATCTGCGTAGTAGACAGATAGTCACTACCCCACTGGACTCTCAGCTTCCTATCAACAAACTACTGTTTGATCAGGTTTGCTTGTATTTTGTTTCTGTTACTTGAATATATATGTTTTTCTATCAAACTTTTTGTGTTCCCTGCGTCTTTCTTTTGTCAGTATCACAACACTATCTAATATTAATAAAAAGCACAATATGTGGTGAAATGTTTAGCAAGCTAGATTTGTAAACCATTGAAAGTAAGTTCCATTCTCACTGAGTGTCTTGTGCCACAACTAAGTGTTGTATATTGACCTTCGACCCGGTCAAACATGCCATTCCAAAGTGATGCACCGGAAGGAAGTGACACATTCCGATGGCAGTTATGAGAAGAAATCGCATAGGCAGGCTTGGCTGACAAAATGGGAAAAGGTAAAATCCTATGGTACACTCATAGACTGATGCACTGGAAGAGAGTGACTTCTGAACTGCATGACAGTTATTTCCGCTTGATGATGATCAAACATGCCAGTCCGAAGATGCCGGAAGTGGCATATTCCGGCCTGGCTAGCCATGAGAATAGATATTGAGTGGGTGATTGAACTATTATATAACTCGGTGGACACAGGAAGTCAGTAAGTTGGAGATCAGATGAGTTGGAGACAAGATGCGGTAGAGAAAGCCTGCATCCAGCGGAGTGGGCCCTCTGGCCTCCGGTTGAGCAGACCTGGAGAACGAGAAAGACACAATGCTGATGGCCATAAGAGTGGGGGTCAATATGTTGCAGTTCTGTTCGGTCTCCAACTCCCTCTCACACACAAACCTTTCAAATAAAGTGAGAGGTATATTTTTTTAAAGAAGTCTTCACTCGTCTTTATTCATTGCATCAATATGTATTCTGCATGTATATGTGTATAGTTGCATATTTATTATATGAGTATACAACATAAGCTAAAATTTAGTAAATAACTAATATTAATAGTATTCCAACCGATCTATTTGACTCATTGATAGAATTTTACCTGGTACTACTCCACTAGGTCAGAGTTGATTTTGGAGTAATGCCAATGAAGGAATGACTCTATACTTCTCATCGTTCTAGAACTGGAGCCTCACCACTGGATGCTGTTTAGTATCATACCAAATATATATATATATATATATATATATTTACTACTCTAATATCTACCAGTATTCACGGTACCAGAAAAAAACAAAAAACCCCTGGCCAGGAACAAGAGATAAAAGTATCTCGAATCACCGCCCAGGGGAAAAAGAAAAAAAGTTTTTTGGGTAAAAAAGAAAGAAAAGGCCAACCTCGTCTGACTCCTTGAAAAAAGTCAAGGGGTACGCAGTCAGTGGTCAAAAGAAAACCAAAAAACCCTCCGCGAATGCTGCAATGCTATAATTACTAAAATGCTCAACACAATACAATGGAGCCAATTATAGAATTAACTTAAATTACGAGTCGAAAATCTTCTACTAAAGTTTCACCTTAACGGATCATCAGGAAGTCTACCTTCTAGAGTCAAAGGTAAACTTCCTAATGATCCGTTAAGGTGAAACTTTAGTAGAAGATTTTCGACTCGCGATTTAAGTTAATTCTATATATATATATATATATATATATATATGTGTGTGTGTGTGTGTGTGTGTGTGTGGTTGTATTGATTTTTGACTTGTAGTTCTCTAATCTTAATTTCAGTTACATTCCAAAATATTCAAGTGTGCAGTACAGATCAGAATAAAAAAAGAATAAGCATCTCAGTAGACTTCAATTCACATCCTTTGTCCTCATGAACTTTTCCAGAGCAGCTGCCTTATCAATTATGCTACAAAAGCCAACAGTCAAAGATTACAGTCATTCAAACCTAGCCTTGTAATTTTATTCCTTTTTTTTCCAGAACATCAGACCACCATCTTCTAATACTAAATTCACTTTTGATACTGTTATATATAGTTAGGTGAACAGATGTGCTTGCTGTCACTTGTTCCTGACAAGAATTTAAACTTTGTAATTTGTTGTGCTAATACTGTTGGCTGGATCCAAAGATGGAAAAAGACCTAAAAGTTTATTAATAGTTATTACCTCACTTTATTTTGTGTCCGAGCCAGCTTTGGAACATATGGGTTTTTGGGCCATTGTTTGTTAACAGCTAATATCTGAGCCGCCATGTTCCCTTTAAGTGAACCCCATGTTTCCCTCACTGCAGTAGAGACTAAACTGTTCTGTTTCAATGTTTGTGTCCTCTCTTTCTCTCTCTCTCTCTCTCTCTCTCTCTCTTACCTATCATATGATTTCCATCTACCAATGAGGACATCCTCTTTACTTTACAATCCTGCAGGTGTCTTTTGCTTTGCACTCAACAATGCTGAGGTCATCTCCAGGTCACACATCCACTCCTTTTTTTGCACCCAGTTGCCCTGCCTTAAGCATCACTGTCATAGCTATCACCCTCTTATACAACAGTATGACCCACAAATTATATCATTAAAATGACCCACACATTATATCATTACAATGACTTATAAAATCAAATAATGTATATATATATATATACATATATATATTCTGTTTAACCAAGTATGACACAAGGATATTGTTGCTTGGATTTTTATGTATGTATAGATATCATTATTAAAAGTATTGGAATGCTTGGTGGTAGGGGAGATATTGAGTAATATCTGCACTCTCCAAGGACCAATATTATTTTATCATTTTGTTCAGTTTTTAGATTTACCTCGAAGGCAAGTGTATGATGAGTATTCAACAATATATTTTGTATATCAATACTTTATCCTCCCATTTCAGCCCCTAGTAGGAAAAAATTATGCAAGACAAAAATACTTAGAAAATAATGATACTAATAATAATACTATTGGTTGTTTGGTGGCTGAGAAGATCATGAGTTTAGTCCTCATTCTCTAAGGACCAATAGCATTAGGATATCTGTAATATACAAACATTGAACACAACACAAAGAAGATATTTAGTCAAGTCCCCACTCACCAAAGACCAATATTAGCATTAGTATATCTGTGATATACTAACACTGAACACAACACAAAGAAGATATTTAGTCAAGTCCCCACTCACCAAGGACCAATATTAGCATTAGGATATCTGCAATATACTAACACTGAACACAACACAAAGAAGATATTTAGTCAAGTCCCCACTCACCAAGGTCCAATATTAGCATTAGGATATCTGTGATATACTAACAATGAACAAAACAGAAGTAAAGACAAAATAAACTCAACTATACATACAAGACATTTAACTTTTTATATACATAAAATACATACTGGTGGCATTACAAGAAAAAATACACAAACAGATCCCAAAGTGAATTATACACATATTCCATGAACAAGTTGTATGAAAAAAGGTAGAAAATAGAAAGAGCCTTATTTAACAAGTGTGGGTAATAGAGCCTTGTACTTTTATTGTATAGCTGATGTATAAAAATAATAACTGCTTCTTTTCCTTTCCTTTTATAACCCAAAATATATGGATGGGTAGATTGAGAGAGAGTCGAAGACAGCTGAGCTGCACACACAGGGGCTCAGGTATGAATATTTGGTGAAACTTATTCTGCTTTAAATCAAAACCTTTCTGGTTATATAATATCCTGGATGCCCACACAAATTCTCATGCTCACACCTCCAACCTGCTGTTTACACAATGCACGTGATCACATTCCTTCTAACATGCCATGCACACAACTTACACAGCATTTCCACCAAGAACACCTGTGTCCTGTTTACTTTAGGTACCAGTTGCATTTCTGATTATTTTTGTTCCCAGTGTCAGACTTCTGCAGCTGCATCGACAGATTTCAAAGAGGTTTTCAAGTTAATATCCAACAGCTTTACCATTCATTCCTAGGCAGGGTCAGAGACAATGTCTCTACTGTTCAAAGAACTGAACCAAAAATAGGTCAAAAAGAGGTTTCAGACCTATCATGTGAAACTCTACAGTGCCCTTAACAGACATGTCAATTCTCTAAAGGAAATTATTATTTATTTTATCTCTACAAAAGCAAAGCATACAAAGCTGCTGAATTGTGCATCACGTTACCAAAATATTGCAAAACTTTTGACTCGCTCTTGTATATTATTTGGAATGAACCTGGTTCAAATCTGACTCACTCTTATTAGTTTTTGAATGATTCAAATAAAAGTAAAGTGATTTTTTGTGAGACCTAAAGATTATCCCAAAATAATGGGTCATTTGGTAAAAGAGTGATTCATGGTAATCAAATAGAGTGACTTGAGATGGCGCCAGTGAGGGTTTGGGTAATGTATTGTAGATTACTTACCTCATTGAATGGGTGTGGCAAAAGAGGAGAAAACCACTTTAAAGAATCGTTTGTACTCTGTATACAATTTGCCAAAAGAAAAAATAAATGTTTGATACTTATCACTTTAATTATAGCTTGAAATATAGTAATTTTTGTATTCTTCCTGACTTTCAAGAACAACTGTAAATTTTGTCTCATCAAGAAAAGCTGATGCTTTTTTAACAAACAGCAGTGTATTTTTTGGCTCATAAGTGTGAATGAGATCACTTTGTTTGCATTAGAAAATTGTATTTTTGACCCCCTTTTTAATTTATATGCCTCTTGGACTTTGATGTTAGACTCGTGATTCTATATTTTTCCCTTCATTCTTTCCCTTTAGATTTGTGGACCTGGATTTATAATATGGACTTCTTTTCTGACTTTATTATTGGTACACTTATTTACAGACTCTATAGGTTTTATAACATTATGTTTCTATAAAACATATTAATAAACTTTTAAACAGTTAAAGACAATTTTTAAAAAATATGACTGGCTTAGCTATTATTCTTATAATTATTTTTCTCCTTGCAAGGTTTTCATATCAGCCTTAACAGTTGGTTTTTCACTGAAGTCTGAGTGACAGCAAGTCTCTTCAAGTCTCCAGAACTCTTCTAAGTATTGCTGTGGTCTGGATGGTTTTAATTCTCCTTTAATCTCCAGTTCATTAAGTCGCTTTTCGAGGTTCTTAGGGACAGTTTCAAGGGCCCCAACTACAATTGGTATCATCTTTACTTTCATATCCCACAGCTTTTTTGACTCTTTAGCAAGGTCTAGGTATTTCTCCAACTTTTTGCCTTCTTCCACTTTCACTCAGTGGCATAGTAAAATTCATGACCTGATACATTCTTTTCTTCTTGTTAATTAAAACAAAGTCTTGTCTTCTGGTTGGAATTGGGTGATTTATTTGTAACTTAAAGTACCAGAAAATGTTATGCATCTTATTTACAAGAACAGCTTCTGGTTTGTGTATACATCATTTGTAAGTATGATGAAATTTCAGTCTCTTGCACAATTCCCAGTGGATCACCATTCCTACCCAGTCAAGCCTAGTCTTATATTCCTTTTGTAGCAGTTTGTTGCATTCTCTTATTATGTGATTAACCGTTTCATCTCTATTAACTCATAGCTTACACTTGCTGTTCCTCTGTGTATTACCAATTTTTCCTTTGATACAATTAGCAAATATGGCATTATTGTTAATAATAATAATAATAATAATAATTTTAACTAGTATTTTCTTTCATCACAATTAATAGATTGATTGTTTTTAAGGGCATGTCAACCTGTCTAGGGTTATTTTATGTTGAGAGGTTAGGGAATAACATACATTGTATGTCTATATTTACATTTTTTTATGTTGTTGTTTCTTAAGAGTTTTTTAACACTCAGTTATATGGTTTCAAGTATTCCTATCAAATACAAATAAGTTTCAAGGTGATCTGTTTGACCCACAGGTATTACCATTCCAGATCAGAATCAGCAATGAAAGAATACTCCACACTCCTAAAAGCTCAAAAACTGGAGCCTCACCACCAGATGCAGTTCAGTGTCATACCCAGGATACACCTTTTTCAAGAGGTGAGGGTTTTACCCTTCTGCAAGAAATATAGTCAGTGTATTTTAAACATTGCCAATAGTGTGGTTTCTTTCATGGTTTAATTTTTAGTTGCATTTTTATTGCAATTCACTCAGCTTGTCATTCTTCAATAGTAAAAAAACAGCACAGACCAGAAATAAAGTGTAAGTTCTGAATAAAACTTGATTCACATTTCCTTTGACTTGGGAAGCTGAGTTAAACACACCAGCTGCTTTACTAACTTGACAATGAAAAGCCATTGTTTTACAGAAGCTCAATCAAGCTTAGAAATTCATTGTATTCTGTTCTATTTCCCTCTGTGCTATATTTGTTGTTATTGTTTTTTGCCTTACTAATATTTGCAGCACCTTTTGATTATTTAGGTGACTCATTGTCAGTCATTATTATTATTGATTTTGAGTTGTATTTTCTTTCATCATTTAATTTTTATTTGCATTTTATCCTAGCTTACTTTGGTTGTTAAACTATAACAGTGATAAACAAAGCAAATCAGAAATAACACTAGGTTGAGTCAAAAGTTTTGCAATATTTTGGTAATGTTATGCTCAGTGCAGCAGCATTGCTAAGTTCATGAAAATGACAACTAAACTGGACTGTGAGATGCTTCGATGCTCTCTGAGTGCTAATCACCAGATTTACCTCAGTGGCATGGCCTTGGATTTTACACTTGAAGGCTTACCTGACCTCTGATCGTTGATGGTTTTAAGCTTACTTGATCTTGCCTGATTGTCTAGGTTCTTGCAACCAGAGCAAAATTTCTTGAACCATCTGATTATTGTGATCAATTGTGCCTTCATCTTAACCACAACAAATATTTTTGGTTGCTTCTCTTACATTCTGACCCAGTTTGAACTTATAAAGCATAAGTTCCCTAATCAGAATATGTTACACATTCATTTGTGCTGTTTTCAAATCACAAGATATCAGCGCACCAATGACCACAATACTGACAACCAAAGCTAGTATCTACTACAACTTGAATTTACTTCAGTCACATGATATATACGCTGCAAACTAACATGTACTAAAATATTGCAAAACTTTTGACTCACTTAAGTGTTAAAAGATAATCTCTCAATGAATCTTGTACTCACATTCCCTTTACTTTAGGAAAGTCTCATTAAACACAACTGAGCAACAAATAGTCATTGGTTTGATAAAGATCAAATCAAATCTATAAACTTACTTCTTCCTTAGTTTATTTTTTTTATTGAAACTACTCAGGTTGTCTTAGATTTACCAAAGGTTTTGTTCCAAATTCATCTCAGACATTCATTTTTATATTTGGTAATCCCATTATGAAATGTAGTTAATAATATCAACTAGCATTTTTTTTTATATTTAAAAAGGACATGCTGAACATTTCTGGACAAATCACTGTCTATAGACAGACTAATTGCAGATAAAGACTTATAATTTTCTTGTTCGTTGAGAGTAAGATCTCTTCTCTCTCTCTCTCTCTCTCTCTCTCTCTCTCTCTCTCTTTCTTTTTTTGCTCTCTCTTTCTTGCTCTCTCTCTTTCTCTCTCTATCACTTTTTCTCTTATTATTCATTCATACACACATACTCTCTTTTTCACTGAATTTCTTTATATATATCTTTCTCTCCCTCTTTCTTTTATTCATATCCTCCCACATATACACACGCATACACACATACTGCCTGAATTTATTTATCTCTTTTTCGTTCTCTTATTCACACACACACACACACACACACGCACGCGCACACACATACTTTCTCACTCTTTTTTTCTCTCTCTTTCTTTCACTCTCCAGTGAATTTATCTATCTCTCTTTTTTGTACACACACACACATATTCTCACTCTCTCTCTCTCTTACTTTCTTTTTCTCTTTCTCTCTCTAATATCTTCTACAATATTTTGCAAGAGGTGATTTATGTTGGCAAAATAAAAGATGACACAATTAACTATTTCTAAAATTTTTTAGTTTTTGTATTTTTGTTTTGATCAACAATGAAATGTCAGCTGATGACACAAAGTAATCTTTCTGTCAGTCAAGTTAGAAGAATTTGGCCAGCAGACCACCAATGTTTTCATTGAACCAAACAACATATTTTGGCTCAATTTCAGAAGTGGCCAATTTATAACTGAGAATTTGGACTTCTGCCATGAATGAGGGTGATTTCTCAAATGAAGATTACCTTTTTTTCTTTGTTTAGTGTGTGTAAGGTTCACTAAATATCAGTATAAAAATGAACATTGTTGACAGAATGTAGTCATTCATATAATAATGACATTATAGACAAAACTGATTAGTAACATGCAATTTTTCATTTTTTATATTTTCATTAATCTTAGAGGAAACATCATGGAACGTATCCCACACAAGAAATGTCCTACATTATATATATATATATATATATATATATATATATATATATATATATATATCAGAAAAAGCAAAACCAGTCACATTAGGATTATAAATTTATTTCCATCCTGTTATGTGTTTTTAATATAAATCAAAAACACGAAAAAAATTAACAGGACTTCTTCAGATCTTATGGATAAAATAATTCAGAATAGACACAGGAAAGAAGGGTGGGAGGGGATAGAAGAGGGGTGAAGAGTTTTCTCCTCATTTAGCCCACTTCTGTTTTTTTTATTTCATCGCCAGTTGGAATTATAGTAAATTAATTCTTTTATTTTTATTTTTTAAATTCTAATTAATTTTCGACTCAAAACTCCAGATTTAATACTATTTTAGATAAATATAACTTTATTTAATAACTTTACATAAGGATACAGTAATACTTAAATTAGATTAAAGATTTAAAATTAAAATTTTAAAATTAAAATTAAAATTTTTTTAATTTCAATTTTATTTTCAAGCCTATATATATATAATCTGTATTTAGGCTTGCCCAGTCGGCTGGGGCTGTAGAATACACTGACTGCACATCTGCAGAGGGGTAAGACCCCCCCCCCAACAAGTGTCCTTGATATTTGATATGATACAAAACAATCTGATGGTGAGGTTCCAGCAGTGCTGGAGCTTTGGGGAATGCGGAGTATCCCTTCATTGCCATCGCTCCCAGGTCCACTCTGGCCCGGAGTGGTAGCACCTGGTAAGGGTCCTATCTATGGGTTAAATAGAACTAACAGCATACTTATGCAAAACTGAATTGTTTGAGTAAACTGAATAGCTTGAAATAGAAATGTTTTTGACAATTAAACCATACTTACATTTAAACTGTGTGCTTATGCTTAACTGAATTATTTGAAATAGAACTGTTTTTCGACATTACAACTGTATTTACACTTAACTGAATTGTACATATAACTGCCTGAATAGTTTGAAATAGAAATGTTTTTGACTATTAAACTGTGTACTTATGCTAAACTGAATTGTTTTAAATAGAACAGACTATTTATATAAAAATGGATTTGGCGTTAAATAACCTATAAAGGTTGATATGCCATAAAACCCAACAAACCAAATCAATCAAACCTGTATTTAGGCAGCAGATTCTCCTATGGCATATTTCATCAAAAATTACAGACAAGAATTTAATGTTTATCTTTTTATTTATCTTTTCTTGTTGACAAGCAAGATGTTATACCTGTGGTTATAGACAGTTTAAAACTGTCAAAGGTCTCTATAGGTGTAATTCAATTATAGGTATTTTTGATCACATTGGTCATTGTTGAAGACATGAGAACTACAGCATTTGGGATTTCAGGATTTAAAAAGAAAGAAAAAATGGCTGTAATCTTGCCAATAATTTTCAACAATATATATATATATATTATAGCCATTTTTTCTTTCTTTTTAAATCCTGAAATCCCAAACACAGTAGTACTCATGTCTTCAACAATGACCAATGTGGTCAAAAATACCTATAATACCTTTGGCTTGGCGTTTGAGTCAACCGGGTTTCGATCCCAGCTACGGGAAGATACTGTCTAGCCACACTGATGAGTTCTGATAGAATGAAACAGCTCTGTCTGTGGATGACTATAGAGATATATATACTCCCCTGGGGTTGAGTTCTCTGGCGAAGAAGTAATCTTGTTGCCATTAGCGTCTATTGCAAGCCTCTTCGTAGATGAATTGAGGTCTCGGCAACCGTTGAACGGATGTATGTAAACAATAGTAATTGTGATTCATAACCATTTAAAATTTACTTTGCAGCTAATATCTCCTCGTGGCTGAATGGTTAGAAGCTTTGGCTTGGCGTTTGAGTCAACCGGGTTTCGATCCCAGCTACGGGAAGATACTGTCTAGCCACACTGATGAGTTCTGATAGAACGAAACAGACCTGTCTGTGGATGACTATATATATATATATATCATCATAAGTTGCACTGCTAGCACAGATTTCCCTGACTCTCTCTCACCATATGTTCTTATCATCCATCGCTTCTGCCAGGTCTTATCAACTACATCCTATGTCTGTACAGAGCTGTTGTAGGTAAGTTCTTTTTGGTAGACCAACACTGGCACATCCGTGTGAAGGGGTTGTTAGAGAATGTCACTTTTGAGTTTATCCCTGCTTCTCCAGCAGTATCCTGCATGTCTTGTTCATCTTATTTAGACAGCTTTAGAGATAAGAGGTAGGTGGCTGTACAGCTGAGGCGTCATGGGATATTGCTTCCAGGATTGTTTAAACCCACAAATTAAATTTAAGAAGCCATAGGAAGCAGCATGGTGGATGTGAAATAAGGTGGATGAATCCAATGTCAGGTCAACATCATGCTTCACCTGATGCTAGGTGAAAGAACCCTATTGGTCAACAGCCAGGATTAAATGGTTCAGTCAAGAAACTACTGCTACTTATCTATAAAGGTGATATCTATTGATGAGATGAAAATACAGTCATTGAAATATTACCATGACTCTTATTCAAACCATTATATATATATATATATATATATATAAACATACAGTATTGCTCTTAAGTAAGTATAACTGATAAAGTTGGGTTTTTTTTAGTTAATTTTCTTTTAAATGAAACACCAGAATTTTATAATTTTTACAATATACAATAAAAAAATTTTTTATTAGCACTGAAACTCTGTATTTATTTACCTCCCTATCCCACCACAAACAGGATGCAACACAAAATCATTTTGATAAGTAGTTAAATTATAAAATTCTGGTGTTTCATTTAAAAGAAAATTAACTAAAAAAAACAACTTTAGCAGTTGTACTTACTTAAGAGCAATACTTTTATGGAGGTGCCCGTGGTGTAATGGTTATTGTCATAGGAAATGGACACGACGACACGAGATCAAATCCTGGACAAGATTGATTGCATTTCACATAGCACTAATACCCTTGGGAAAGGTATGAATCCAATTATTCTCCCTCCAGCTATGGGTAAATAGTAGGACAGACTGTGTTCTTCAGCCTTGGTGAGGCAACTAGTCTAGGAGAAGGAATACTCTGAATTCAAACCTGTTAAACTCCACTTAAAAAAATTGACCTTGTGTCATATCCTGCTTGAGCGGAGGGGTTGGTAAATATGATAAGTAGTATACTCTGGATTTGAATTCAGAGTTTTCCTTCTCTTAGACTGGTTACCATACTAAGGCTAAAAAGACTATAGCTTGGAGGAGAATAAATGGATTCATATCTTTCCCAGGGACAGACAGCTCAATCCAGGTTTTGAACTCAGTTAGGTTCATTTACTATATCGATAACTACAATTCCCCAAATACACTGAAACTCTCTAACCCAAAATATAAATATATAATAATCCAAAAATAAGTACATCTCTTATATATTTATTCAATTTTATTTTAGCTTACAGTGTTTCAATGCTGTCATATTTGTTAATATTATTTCTAGTTGAATATTATACAATCAAAATGGATATTATTAGATATTATTTATTACCAAACTCTTCAGCATTAAAGCTCTGGTATCAAAAATATGTAACAGTCCAAAAAATAAGTATACTCCTTTTATTCAATTTTATTTTTGGTTAAAGAGTTTTAATATTCTATCCTGGTATCTTTGATTTAGAAGAAAATTAGATTTTTATAAAAAATTGTTTGTAGTGTACATATCTATAGGCAATACTATATATATATATATATATATATATATATATATCATTACTGGATTTAGAGGTTGTAGTATTTATGAAAAAATGCTTGTTATCTGGAGTAGAGCATACATTCATATATATATATATATATATATATTTAGACATGGTTCAATAAATATGAATAACAAGAATTGTTTATTAAGTACTTCCTGTCCTTAAGAAAGATGCCACACATGAGGATTAAGGCTGTGTAAAAACTAGCAAAAGCTTTTTATTGAATTGTAGTTTGAGTACTTCCTTGATTCCTTGGTCATTATCAAGAATGTAAGTTGTTTGAGTGTTGGATTTCAAATCCAGAAAATTGTGATGTTATGGTCAAAAGTATTTGAACTAAAAGTAAAAATATTTTAAAGTTTTTTTTTACAGTCTGATTGACATTTGTAGCATCTCAGTACCCAACAAGAAAAAAATTAATAAAAAAACTGAATAAACAACTTTTGTCTGCCCTATTTAATGAAATACACACACACACAGAATATTATAGCTATGAACACAAGAAGTCTGTTGAAGTTTCACCGAGTGTGTAAAATCATCAAACAAAAATGTTGGAAAAGTGGCTAATCAAGCATATATATATATATATATATATATATATATATATATATATATATATTATATAATGGGAGGTAGAGTTGTGTGGTAAGATGTAAGTACATTATAGCATCAATCACTTTTTTATGCGAAATCTTTTTTACTTATATTTCTGTTATATATATATATATATATATATATATATATAGCATTTTGAAAATATTTTGTAAAATATTTCCCTTAGAAATGTTGTAGTGTTGTGTTTGAAATCCAGAAAATTTTCATCATGTGCAAATTATATTATATTTAAGTAGCTTTAACTCTGGTACCAAGTTTTATCTTTAATTAAAAATAAATTGAGTAAGTAATCCTTGTTTGTAATATTCAATAAAAGTCAGTGCCCCCTACTACATCTCAGTGAATTAAATATTGAAAAGAAAGTCTTCGGGTCACCCTTGATTACAGTCAACCAACTTATGAATATATATACATATATATGTGTGTGCGTGTGTGTGATACTGGGAACCTGGAGGGAGTTGATTAAGGAATTGACAGTAATCTGAACAAGTGAAATGGGTAGGATTAAAAAGGGGTTGGACATTTCCTCAAATTTGGAAAAGCTGTTTTAAAGAAAACTGGAATAATGAAAATTTGACATTAAGGAAAAAAGGGATAACAAAGCCCCTCACCTAACCAACCCCATTTCAATTGAAGACAAGATTCAATATAAACTGGAATTTTTACATCTCAGCAATCAAACCACCAATACCACTGGAATCCATATTGTTTATAAAACCTGAAACTTGAGCCAGTCTCTTGATATTAAAAACTTGACTTACTTCTAGACTATTTGCAACAGTGTTACTAATTCCAGTATCACTCGACTAAGAGAGTTGATATATCATTTCTTTTGGAATCCACATCATTTTGTGAGACCTCCTGAACCCAAGACCTTGTTACAGAGCCTGTTTATTAAAGACTTGATGTATTACTAGACAGTTTACAACTGTGTAACAAATTCCATGTCCCTTGAAAAAGAGAGTCGATTCATTGCTTCTGTTTGAATCCACATCATTTTGCAAGATCACCTGAATAAAAGTTCTTGTTTCAGCCCCTCCATACTAAAGACTTGACTTATTTGACTGTTTACAACTGTGTTGCAAGTTCCAGAGCCATTCAACCAATATAATGATTGAAAGGGTTACAAACAATATATACAACAAATGATATGAACAAAAAAGTTGTTAAATTTCTAATCCATTTTGATTTTGTTTTTTATGCTGGAGAATTATTTTGATGTAACCATGGGCCATTGCCTTGTTCATCACCTCTAAGAGAATTCATCTAGCAGTGATCCCTCATTAATTACACACACACACACACACACATATATATAAATATATATAATAATAATAAATAAATATATATTACATATATATATATTTAATTCATGGAATATTGACTGCGACCCTGGGTTTCAGTGAGTTTTTTACAAAACAGCGATCATCAGGCAGTTAAGAAGATGGAATGAATTGAAAATCAAAAAATAGGAAAAAACACGAAAAAATACAGACAAAAACCGTTGGGATTTCGTTTATGTGTGGTTGTAAGTGTGTGGGTGTACGTGGATGTGTGCGAATGCATGTATGTGTTATAGTTACGTATGGATGCGTGTTTTTATTAGGTTAAGCCAGGCTACGAACGCAGCGCATTGAGAAAGAGGAAATGAATTCGAGTGTATCTTGATGATTCGTTACATTATTTTATTTCTTTGTGTTTAGGTGACTATAGCAATGGAACAAAACATCATCACTGTATGTTGAGGAGAATGAATTAGGATTTGACTTGTAAGCGTATTTGAACGGCTGCGTTATGGTAGACTAGAATCACAATGGGTATAAGTAAGGTAATATTGTATTGTGATGTAATATGTTGGTGTAATATTTAGGGGAGGGAATTGTATTATAATAATAATAATAATAAATAAATGAAATGTTGCGTAAATATTATATACTATAGATCTCTTTGGTGGTATATGCGTAAGAAAATAATAAAGGGGTTACAATAATAGTTAGTGTGTTTGTGTACGAAGATGATTATAACTGAGGGGTGGGGGTGTTGTCATTGAAAAATTAAGGAAATTGATTAAGGAAACAGATGGTGGGTTTGAGTGGTATGGGTGATAGTTGGGTGGTTGGGATTGTTATTTAATAGTTATATGGTTTTTTGTTGATGTTGTGTGGTAAATACACTATTGTAGAAAAATTTAGAGTCGATTTGGTAGGTAAGGTGCATGTAGAGTGTTGGGGCTTATTTTCAATGCTCGTAAAAAAATTAAGATAACAGATAGTGGAGGCGTGTGTATAAGAGTATGGGGGTTGATAGAAAAGATGGTACATATATTGTGTAGTTGGTGTCATGGTTACAGGAGGAAAATGGTACTTACGGTGCTTCAAGTTTTTTTTATATACTTGAGGTGTTATGTGGGTTATGTGTATGGATCGAAATGTGAAAGAAGTGTTTGTTCTTGTGCCTACATTTTGAAAGGGTTTCAGTTTTTTTTGTAAGGGGCATGTGCTTTTGACTCTACAATTGCATTGGTTGGAGGGGTGTGGTGTACTGTTGGTAGATGCGATTTTTTGTTGTGTATTTTATTATCTGTGCCATGTTGTTTGTGTAACTGTAGCTAACGTTGATGTTGTTTTTATTAAAGATTTTGGCTATGGGGCTATTATTGGGGAAGTGTTTAGAGATTAAGTTTAAGAAGTCCCTACCTATATTGGATGATATGCATTTATTGTAAGGTGGGTTAAACAAATAATGTTCCTACTTCTGAGCTTAGATTTGTCTTTTGCGGGTGTGAATTCTAGTTCTTGCCTTTAACCACTGTGTTTTAATGCTTTGTCGTATATGTGTTTGTTAAAAATATCGATGTTAGAGGAGTTCCTGGATAGTCTACAGCTGATAGATTTTGGGATTTGTTTAGTAATTAAAAGTGGGTGGTTTGAAGATGTGTATATGTAGATTAGTGAGTCGTTATCTTTTTTGTAGGGTTTGTATGTGCAATTGCCTAAGTTTAGTGTTACGAGGTGCATACGATAAGTTTCCAAAATTTTTTCGTATGGTCATTTAAAATTGTTGTAGACTCTTGAAAATTCACTATGCTATTGCTATACATCTTATAAGATGACTGACCAATTTTTATGATTTCAGGTCCAAATGAACAGCTACAGCAGCAATTGGAATACACCCTACTAAAGCCTGATTGTCACAGCTGGTGAATTTTAAAAATGCAATCTAACACTTTAGAAGAACAATATGCAATAAAATTCTGTTTTAAATTTGGAAAAATGCCACAGAAATGTATGGAAAACTTCAGACTGCTTTTTGACCATCTTGCATGAATCAAGCATCAGTTTTTGAGTGGCATAAGAGATTCAAGGAAGCCAGGAAGTCTGTGAGGGATGATGAGAGGGGTGGGAGGGGTAAGGAAGTCAATACACCTGAGTTGATTGGCCAAAGGGTTAGGGTTAGGGTTACTATGTTGAGGTTTTAAGGGAGTTCAGGAAGAGATTCCGTCGGAAGAGGCCAGCACTCTTCAAATCAGGTCAGTGGCATTTCCACCAGGACAATACAACAGTCTACAACTCCATCCTTGTCACAGACTATTTGACCAAGATGGGCATCAAGACAGTTCCTCACCGTCCCTATAGTCCAGACCTTGCTTACTGTGACTTTTGGTTATTCTCTAAGCTCAGAGGCTGTTGTTATGAGACAATTGAGGAGATGAAAGAGGCTGTGATGAAGGTCATTGACACGCTCACACAAGAGGACTTCCAAGGGGCCTTCCAGATGTTATTGGAACGGTACAACAAGTGCATTGCAGCCGGAGGAGATTACTTCGAAGGGGACTAGAGTTTCATGAGTGTACTATCAATAAAAGTACCCATACGAAAAAAGTCTGGAAACTTATCGTATGCCCTCGTACATCTAATAAATTAGCTATTTTTAGATTTGTGTGTATGATGATTTTAAATCCCGGCAGTTTCAGTGCATTGGATATTTTTTTCTGTAATTGTTCAGTTTGGGTCCATTTGGGTTTCTATTGATCATAAGTCTGGAAACTTATCGTATGCCCTCGTACGTCTAAGAAATTAGCTATTTTTAGATTTGTGTGTATGGTGATTTTAAATCCCAGCAGTTTCAGTGCATTGGATATTTTTTTCTGTAATTGTTTAGTTTGGGTCCGTTTGGGTTTCTATTGATCATAAGACCGTAGTCTCTGTATAGTCCCATATTGGTGTTGCTGATTATTCTTGATAGTTGTGATAGGATTTGGGCACCGACCAGCTGCCCATGGTTACGTCGAACAGATGGTTATTAAGTTTTTTAATCCATGGTTTGCCTTCATGGAAGAGGAGCGATTTGTGGCAGTGCTTGATAATCCTGATGTCATATTGTGAGACGGGTACATACTGGGCTGTTAATTCTAGGGCTCTGTCATGTGTGTTCGGTGATGGAGGGATAGAAGTCTGTGATATCAAATTGGATGAAGGCTGTGTTGTTCTTGTTGGGTAAAGCTGTGAACCAGTTGGTGACAGCTTTGGTGTTCTTCCATTGGTTAAGTTGTAGTTTGTTTGTGAGTTGTGTGTTTATATTATCCAGTGTGTGCTTGCTGATTTTTCCTATTTCAGATTTTAAGGGATTGATTAATCGATAAGTAGGATTGGTTGTGAAGTTTGGTTTGTGGTCTTTGATTGTTATGAAGGCTGGTTCCTCAGCTATGGAGTTTATTTTGTGGTCTATGTTTAATTTAGTAGCTATTTCCTTGGCTTCCTTATTTATATTGTTCATTGGGATTTCGGGTGCTTTTTTGTATATTTGCATTATGATGTTTATTGTCAGCGTTTTGTAGTTGGCGAAACTTGTAGACTAAAAATTGGTTGTTTTGTCAGCGAATATAAATATTTTATTTGAGTTGTGTATTTTTTTAGTGTCATTTATGATTTTCTTCTGGAAGTTGTCTAGGTGATTGGTGAATTTGATGTTTTTGACCATATCTGTTTGACCATTTTCGAATGCTTGCATATCCTTGCATACTGGAGGGCATTTTTTTGATTTTAGGTTGAAATTATTAATAGTATCGTGGTTGCTGATACCTTTAAGGTAGAAGTGGGCATTCCACCTAATTATTTTTATCAAGCTTTCTATTTTTTCAGTGAGTCGGAGCTTGTATGCCGGATGGGTTGGTATCAGTATATTCTTTAGAGAATATGCAAGGTTGATGTGTTCCATGTGATCCATTTTATACAGTGAGAGTGCTCAACTGGTTTGGGAGCTTAATATTATATTATAAGAGTGTTGGTTGTCTTTAAATCACTTTGTGGGTATGTGTCGAACCAAGTGCAATATAATATGGATAGTGCTCAATATCTAGGATAGAGCTATGATATAATAATAATAATAAATATATATTAGATATATATATTTAATTCATGGAATATAGACTGCCACCCTGGGTTTCATGGAGTTTTTTTCAAAACCGACACTCTTATAATATAAATATATATATACATATTTTCTATTAAGATAAAAAGAAAAAAATCACTTCTTTGGTGTCATTATAAATTTATTTATTTCAGGTCTATGATAGCCACTGGCATTGAACACTCAATTTGGATACTTCTACTCCCTGGATTTTCTCCTCGGATTATATATATATATATTTATATATACAAGGGCCATTCAATAAATTGGTGAATTTTAACTAAGGTGATGGGAATAGGAAGCACTGTTTATAGTTACAACTTTTTTAAGGAAATCTTTTGTGTCCCAGAAGGCTCTCAGCATGACTTTCTTAATGACTGCTGTGCCTGGAACATTTTCTTTCCTAGAGAGTCAGTGTGTTTTTACTCCATAGATTGTCTTTTTGACTCAGGCTTATAGTGGTAAATCAATGTTTGGCCCATATATAAACATGTTTTTAAGTAAATCATACTTGTCTGCACATATTACTATTCCTCTATAAATTTCACCTGGTTTGCAATTCTTGGCCACTAAAACTTTGGTGACAGACCTCTGTTCAAGCCTGGGGAAGTCTCCATGACATAGAGGCTAATATGCTGGATTGCGACATCATAATAAGAATGATCTGCAATCACACTATTGCATTCATATTCAGGCTAATGCCCTTTGGAAAGGCATGAAGTATTTTATCATCTCATCTATGGGTTAAATAGTACAACTATTGTTCTTCTATAAGGGTGGCTTTGAAATTAAATAATCCACAAAAGTTGATATGCCATTAAACAAAGATACAAAACTAAACCTGTTCATTTTGATAAGTCTCAAAACAAATATTTTCCAAGATTAAAATAATTTTTACTATAAACTAATTCTGGACAATACAGAGTTTATATTCCTTTTATTCATTGTATAACCTTCATATATATATATATATATATATATATACATATATATATGTAGATAAGGTAAAACGGAAGAAAAATATGTTTCATGGTTTGTTTATTCGCCAATGCAATAAAACGAAAGTGGCATTCTTATAGGTTTTTTTCCTGAGAGCCCTAAGAATCTGCTCCCCCAAATATCTAAATAGAGAATTTAAACACATCCATTTGCCCAGTAAGCTGGGGCTGTAGAATACACCGACTGCTTCTCTGCAGAGGGGTAAGACCCCCGCTCACAATGAGTGTCCTAGATATGACACTAAACAATCTGATAGTGAGGTTCCAATGATGCTGGGGCTTTGGGGAATGCAGAGTACCCCTTCATTGCCATCACTCCCAGGTCCACTCTGGCCTGGAGTGGTAGCACCTAATAGGGCCCTATCTATGGGTTAAATAGAACTAACGGCATACTTATGCTAAACTGAATTGCTTGAAATAAAAAGATTTTTGCCAATTAAACCGTACTTACATTTAAACTGCGTGCTTATGCTAAATTGAATTATTTGAAATAGAATTATTTTTTGACCTTGAAACTGTACTTACACTAAACTGCATTGTTATATATAATTGTTTTAATAAACTGAATAGTTTGAAATAGAAATGTTTTTGACAATTAAACTGTGTACTCATGCTACACTGAATTGTTTTAAATTGAACTGATTATTAACATAAAAATGGATTGGGCATTAAATAACCTACAAAGGCTTATATGCCATAAAACCCAACCAACCAACCAACCTAAACACATCCATAACTCTTTTTCCAAACTACAATATCCTGAATCTTTCATTCACTATGCCAAAATCAAAAGCCATAAATATTCGCAAATATACATCCCACAATATCAATAGAAATACTAACTCTATAAAGCGATGCATGATTTTACCCCCAAATCCCACTACCACCGTAATTTTTAAAATATTAAATCACTTAGGAAAAAAATACACAGCCTGCACCACAAAAACAATTGTTACATATTGACCCTCAACTGAGACATCAATCAAGAGATGCACCTGTGTAAATAAGCGGAAACAGGTGGACCTCAAACAAAAATATAACCAGGTCACAGACGGCTTGAGTCAGTTGGAGATAGGATGCCAGCGGAGTGAGAACCAGCCTTAGACAGAGGGCTTAGGCCCTCAGTAACCCACGGTTGAGCATCCCAGCCAGAATACGAAAGAAGTGCTGCTATGGTCAGAAGAACTTGGGGTCAATATGTAGCAGTCTGTCCCCATCTCCAACTCACCTCTCACACACAAGAAACATCACCCTTTCGAGAATAAAGTGTGAGAGGTATATTTTTATAAAGAAGTGTGTTTGTTCGTTCATTGAAGTTCGTCAGTATGTTTGATTATGTTCAGCATATAATATGTATACATATAGTTATATTATGGTTATACAACACAATAAAACAAATAGTAAAGAACAACTCCAAAAAAAACAGATTCCCTATCAAATACAGGTGTTTACAAAATCCACTGCCAAAATTGCAATAAATTTTACATAGGAGAAACAAGCAGAAATTCAAACAAAAGAATCTCTGAACATAAAAAGACTTTAAAACTGGTAACACTACAATCTCTTTAGTTTCTCATAACATTTTAAATAACCAACATTTTAACTAATCAACATTTTAGCTAACCACACTTTTGACTTTCAAAATTCTGCCATATTAGCCTTCATTCATGACAAAAATAAAAGAAAAATAATTGAAGCATGTTCCATAACACACAATACCACAACAAGAAGATTTTTTTCAAAATTTCACCATCTTTTGGAAAAATAATATGAAAAGAATTCAAAATTCTCACTATAGATTAGCTCTCCATTCTCTAAACATTCAAAGCAATAAAACATCACTAATCCGCTTCTAAAACCACAAAACGACATTTATTTTTCAAAAAAATTCCATTACATGATATGACACAATTTGAATATATCAACCAGATTTAATCTTTTTTTTTTTTTTTTTTTTTTTTTTTTCACATAGCCAGACCTACAAGCCCTGATGAAGACTTCTAGTTAAATCAAAATTTATCTATCATAATTATTTCTCATACTAAAACAATTTCGATAAAACACTTTTGCTTTCAAAAAAAGATTGAAGTTGAAACATGTTGGCAAATAAACGAACCATCAAACATCTTCCGTTTTACCTTTCCTATGTACATTCTATCAGATTTAACTCATTACTTCCTGTGTATATATATATATATATATCATAATAATAGAATGACAAGTAAAGGGAAAAAATAATTACTTCCTGATTCAATTCATTTTGCTGCCTACCTGAATATTGCCATTCATGAAACTCAAGTAGTATAAAAACTTTGTGAGTTTTTATGTTCAATATATATATATATATATATATATGCATACACATTGGCACACTGACACATACACAGACAGATAGATAGATAGGTAGATAGATAGATATGTGCACACAGACATACATACATATATATATATATATATATATATATATGTCTGTGTATGTGTGAGTGTGCCAATGTGTATGCATATATACATATATATATATATTGAACATAAAAACTCACAAAGTTTATTTTTTGAGGAGAAAAAAATGAATCCAGCATTAAGTGAGAGGTAATATGTATATATTACCTCTCATTTAATGCTGGATTCATTTTTTTTCTCCTCAACAAATAAAAGAAGACAAATTTATTTGATTCTTAATTTCTAATTTCAGCGCAAACTAATTTTCAGTTACTATTACAAATCTTATAAGATTTGAATGAAGAAAAAAGTGTAATGAAAAAACTACAAACATGGTTCTATGAGGGATCAACAGACTGAATTAGGGAAATGTTTTTTAGGTTTGATTTGAACTTCTACAAACAAATGACTCTTCAGAACTCCATTCGTAGAACAGATGATACATTTAACCAGGCTTCCTCAAAGTAAAGGGAATGGAAATTTGAGTCTCACCGAGAGCTTATATTGTATTATTGTTTTGGATCTGCTTTGTTCTTTGTAATCCAAATTCATAGAAAATAAAAATAGAAAATAAAAACAGAAAATAAAATAAAATAAAAAATAAAAATAAGAAATAAAAAAAATTCATAAATAACCAATTAGTTTGATTTGTTTTTTTTTAGATTTTGGTTTGGTTTCTTTGTTTAATGGCATATCAACCTTTGTGAGTTATTTAATGCTGAATCTATCCTTAAGGAAAAACAGCAGTGGTACAATTTAAGTCATAGCTGAGTAAGGGGATAAGAAGGTTCATGCCTTTCCCATGGGTATCAGTCCGAAAGGGAACATAATAGCATGACTGGAGTTTGAACTTGTTTACTTTGAGGTCGCAGTCCAGCATTTAACTTTTTATGCCACAGGGACATCCTCATTTGGTTTCTTTGTTTAATGTCATATCAACCTTCATGGGTTGTTTAATTCCAAAACTAGCCTTGTAAAAGAACTGCAGTGGTACTATTCAACCTATAGCTGGGGAATAGGAGGTTCAATACCTTTTCCAAGTGTATTAGTCTATGGGGTTTCAAAGATAATTTATGACATTGTTTGCTATCTGTTGTGGCCCCGGAAAGGGTCACTAATGAAAATGCAAATATGGATATTAGATAACAGATCATATTACACAAGAAAGATAGAGTTGCATAGAAAAGGTAAGAAGTCTCGTACTGTTTGGATAACACCAATATTGGTCTGCCTCTTGGCAGCGAAATCTCTCAGTACTAATAACGGTGAGAAGAGTCCATTATGGTGAGATGGGTAAGGCTCCCACAACACTATCTGATTCCATTCTAGGTTATTCTATTCTTATCCCATGTTATCTTGCTGGTTTAACTTCTTGGATATGAAATCTGTGAAGGAATTATATGAAAGAAAAAAATAGTAAAAGGTAAAAGAAAAAGACATCTTTTATATTTTGCCTTTATTTCTGGGTTCAACAACCATTCAATGGGTGAGGAAGTTCTTCCTGAATACAAATGAAATGGATAAATCTCCCAGTCAAGCTGTTAAAATGTGTTAGTCATTCTCGGTTATATATGTCCAAATTTGGTATTTAAAGTGTTAACAACGTGTTAGACGCCTTTGGGAGATATGTCTAAATCCAGTGTTTTTAGTTGTAGTTATTAAGTCCGTTGTATGGTGTCTTAATTGTGATTCTAACGAGTTTATTACTTGGTGTTTTTAGTCGTGAGTCGTTAGTAAAAGAGGCGGCTGCTACTAGTGGAAAGGTTAGCCAATGTGTGGTCTAGAGACAGACACATGGTGCCTTCCCCCACTAGCAAGAAAGATTTAGTTGTTGTTACTCCGCTGGTCACTGCTGAAAGTGGAACAAGATTCTTTCTTTTGTTGAGACGGTTCCTTTTCTTTGCGAATGCATCGCCCCCTCTTCCTGTCAGGGGTTTCCGAGAGTTTCTGCATATTTTTGATAATTATTTTTAATTTGACTTAATTTTTTTTATTTTTCTATTCCCTACAAGTCTGAAAGCATTTTGCTCACAGTTGTATGGTTCCAAGTATTCCAATCTAATACTAATAATTATATAATTTCAAAGTTTAGTTTCTTTATATAATGGCATATCAACTTTCATGGGTTATTTCATCCCAAAGCCATCTTTGTAGAAGAACAAATGTAATACGATTTAACCCATTGTTGGGAGGAAAAAAGGGTTCATACTTTTCCCCAGGGTATTTGTTCAAAAGTGAACATAATGATGTGACTGGAGTTTGAACTTGCTTGTTTTTAGGCCACAGTCCAGCACTTTAGTCCTTACACCACAGGGACTTTTCAGAAATGTGATTTAAAATTATAAAATGAAAGAAAATAATCATGAAGAAAAACTTTTATTTTTATCTAAAAAAAAGATTAGGTTAGTTTCCAAGTATCGAAATACTTTAATAAATAGCCCAATAAAAAATGTAGCCCAATAAAAATGTACCCCCCAAAAAATGTATACCAATAAAAATGTAGCCCAATAAAAATGTAGCCCAATAAAAATGTAGCCCCAAAAAATGTAGCCCAATAAAAATGTAGCCCAATAAAAATGTAGCCCCAAAAAATGTAGCCCAATAAAAATGTAGCCCAATAAAAATGTAGCCCCCAAAAAATGTAGCCCAATAAAAATGTAGCCCCCCAAAAATGTAGCCCAATAAAAATGTAGCCCAATAAAAATGTAGCCCCAAAAAATGTAACCCAATAAAAATGTAGCCCAATAAAAATGTAGCCCCCCAAAAATGTAGCCCAATAAAAATGTAGCCCCCAAAAATGTAGCCCAATAAAAATGTAGCCCAAAAAAATGTAGCCCAATAAAAATGTAGCCCCCAAAAAATGTAGCCCAAAAAAATGTAGCCCAATAAAAATGTAGCCCAATAAAAATGTAGCATGATAAAAAAAAAAGTAGCTCAATAAAAGAGGAATTCCATCAAAAATAAATAACACAAAAAAAATATGTTGCACAAAAAAGCAACTCAATAAAATAAGTATTCTCCCAAAAAAATGTAGCCCAATAAAAATGTAGAAAAATTATCCCTTTGTCCCCTAAAATAAATAGCCCAATAAAAATGTAGTCCAAAAAAGAAAGTAACCTAATAAAAAAAGGAGCCCCTCTCTCCAATAAGAAACTCAATAAAAAATGACTCAATAAAAAATGACTCAATAAAAAAGGTATCCTCCCCCCACCAAATAAGTAGCTCAATAAAAAATAAGTGGCTCTATAAAAAGTATTCCTCAAAAATTAAGTAGCTCAATTGAAAAATAACCCAACAAAAATAGATCCCTTCTAAAGAATAAGCAGCCTAATAAAAAAAAAAGGGGCCCAATAAAAAATGTATTCCACCAATAAAAAAATGTATCCAGCCAAAATATAAGTAGCCCAATAAAAAATGTATCCTTCTCCAAGAAATAAGTTGTCCAATAAAAAACACACTGCTTATTTTATGCAACAAATATTTATTTTTCAACATAATATCCTTTTTAGTCAATTCCTTTAAATCAGTGGTGAATATCAAACTAATAGATTGAATATTATACAGTGAAATTTTCAGATTCAAAATTCAACAACTTATTAATCCACTCTTGTAAAATTATATCAAAATGACAATTTACTTTTTGTGTTTTTAGTGTCTGAAATATACCAATAAAGAATAAAAGTGCACCTCCCTGAATACATGTTTCAACTTACTTAAGATTAAAGAATACAAGTCATAGCTGGATTACAGTAAATAAACACTGAGTCAGATCAATAGAAATGAGAGGTGAATCAAACAGAACTAAATCCTTGTATTAATACATTGTATATCCTTTTTGAGCCTCAATATTTTTCAATACTCTCTTCCTCTCATTACTTCTTTCAGCCATGTGTTTTTTCTTTCAATGAATATATTTCTTATTTGTACTCAAGGTCTTTCACAATCTATCTATCTATCTATCTATCTGATATATCTGAGTTTCACAAGATCACTAAAGACTTTGAAAGTTTAATTCTTCCTACCCTAACATGCACATATTGTATCTAGATTAAAATTGTCATTGTTCTTTACAGTGTTGCAATTTTATTTTTTGTCTGTGTTGATAGACAAAGAAAATGCCATTTATAAATTAGAAAGGTCTTTTATTTCTTTTGGTTATTCAGTGCAGTTGATTATGGCTGAGAAAATTGGTTTCAAGTCATAGATTAGTGCTTGGCAGTTAGCCATGTTCGTACAAACTCTGTCAGGGAACCTTTGATTCACTTGCCTTGATTTCTATAATCTATCACTGACAACAATTCTGTTGTATTGTTGTTGTTATTATTATTTTTCTCATTGTAAGTTTTTCACACCAGTTTTAAATGGTGGTCTTTCACTGAAGTCTGAGTGACAGCAAGCCTTCTCAGGTTTTCAGCACTTTTTAAAGTATTCTAACATATTTTAACAGTACTATATTCTGGGTGGCTTCAATTCTTCCTCTGATTTCCAGCTCCTCAATCTCATCTCCAGGTTCATTGGGACTGTTCCAAGAGCTTCCACTATAATTGCCATTATTGTTACCTTCATGTTCAATAGCTTTTTCAGATCACAGGCAAGATCCAAGTATTTGTCAATCATTTTGCTTTCTTTTATTTTCACTGCGGTCTGTTGGAATGGCAAAATCCACTAGATAACAAGTTTTTTCTCGTTAATTAAAAGTAGGTTGGCTGGGATTTGTATCTTAAAGTATCCATAGAATTTTATGCATCTCATTTTCAAGGACAAATTCTGGTTTTTGTATATACCATTTATCAGCATGGCCAAATTCTAGTCTCTTGCACAATTTTCAGTGGATCACTTTTCCTACCCAGTCATGCCTACTCTTGTATTCTGTTTGTGCTTGTTTACTGCATTAACTTATGTTTCATCTCTGTCACCAAATAATCTACACTTGTTATTCTTCTATATATTATCAATTTTTGCTTCGACAAAATTAGTTCTTATGGCTTTATTTTATGCTGCTATTAAGAGAGATTCATTTTCTCTGTTGAGGTTTTGTTATGTTTTTACAAACAAAGAAAAATGTGTAAACAAAATTGAAAAGAGATGAACTTGTGGTGTACAAGAAAACAGTTAAGTCTATTTAACCAAAAGCAGACATATGTGTCTATAGACCAGGAAAAGAAGCTATTTTAACTTTGTGTGCAACCGTCATGTGTGCCATGGTCAATTTAAAATCTGAGCTAATTGTCCCTCATGTGTATCTGTTCTTCTAGTCCCTACAATCTCACAATGTACTGTCCACAGGAGGCAACTCTCTTTCTATCCTTCAAGGGGAATAACTCTGATATTTTTTCATTATGTTTGATCCCTAACAGGTTTCCTCTTCTAAGCCGTGTCCAGGTTAATTTCTATACAATTTCCTTAGTTTGTCATTTGAAGTACACATACAGTTGCTTTTCTTTCAATTATTATGTTGCTCTTTGTGAGTTTTTCACACCAGCATTAGCTGATGGTCTTTCACTGGAGTCTCAGTGACAGCAAATCTCCTCAAGTTTCCAGGACTCTTCTCAGTATTCTGGCTGACTGTAGCACTACTGTAGTTTGGATGGCCTCAGCTCATCCTCTGATTTCCAACTCTTCCAGCCCTCTTACCAAGCCTTTGACCATATTTACCAACCCCTCCGCTTGGGCAGGATATCACACAAGGTCAATTTTTAAGCGGAGTTTAACAGGTTTTTCCTTCTCCTAGACTAGTTGCCTTACTGAGGCTGAAGACCCTAGTCTGCCCTACTATTTACTCATAGCTGAAGGGAGAATAATTGGATTCATACCTTTCCCAAGGGTATTAGTGCTATGTGAAATGCAATCAGTCTCGTCCAGGATTTGAACTTGTGTCGCCATGTCCATTTCCTACGACGATATCCATTACACCACGGGCACCTCCATAATTATTATTATTATTATTATTATTATTGTATCTCTAACAAGATTTTCACACTTGTAGAAACTGTTGGTCTTCACTCAAGTCTAAGTAACAGCAAGTCTACTCAGTGCTTCAAGATTGTACTCTTTGTAAATACTCATATCAATAGTCGTTGGTGGGCTTTACTGGATCCAAGTGATAGTCTCATCAATTCTCCAGTAACCTTCACAATACTCTAGCCCATTTCAACAGTGCTGTATAGTCTAAAAGATCTCAATTATACATCAAATCTCCAGTTCCTCAAGTCTCTTTTCCAGGTATTTTGGCATTGTTTCAAGGGCTCCAACTATTATTGGTATCACTGTCACTTTCATATTCCATAACTTTTTCAGCAGTCTATTATTATTATTATTTTACTCTTTATGAGTTTCTCACATCAGTAGTAACTGATGGTTTTCACTGAAGTCTAAGTGACAACAAGTCTCCTCAGTTCTGCAGGACTCTTCTCAGTATTTTAGTAGCTCTCAGTAGGACAGTCTCAATTCTTCCTCAGATCTTCCCTGTCCTGTCAACAGAACTTTGAATACGCTGACTATATCTTTAGTAGAGAGGTAAGAACCCACCAAAATGGGTCTCCTGGGTATGACACTCAACTGCATTCAGTGGTGAGGTTCCAGTTCCTGACATCAAGAGAATGTGAAGTACTCTGTCTGTACCATAATAGACATTTGTGATATAACAGTACCAAATAGACATTTGTACCACCACTTGCTCGAACATGTTAATGGTCATATTGCTACGTCTATAGTAGTAGTCGGACCCTGTTTTGACTCCACCATGGGAAAAAAATAATGAACACAGGAAACTGTCTTAGTTCATTCACTACACAAAGGTATATTCACTACTACAACTTGTGAGTAGTCACCAAGAGAAAAAATGAGACTATGAAAGTAGAGTTGACTGGGTTAGCTAGGCAAAGAAAAACATGTCATGACCAAAAAGGGAGAGCAGACACAGACCTTGAATTTTCTTTCTATATTTTCTTATTGTTCTGATGTAATTGTTCACTGGTTTTGTCTTCACAGGGTTGCATCTAGTGTAAGGCTCCTTTTTGGAGCTCACTCTTAAAATGGGGCTTGTAAATTTTCATCGGTCCTTATATCTTTGTGGCTAGTGTTCAACTGACTGTCTTTACCACCTCAAACTGAATTGTTCCTTTCCTTCTGAAACATCCTTTTTCCACTAGTTCCACACTTGCACAGAGGATTTAGGACCTCTGGTTTTTTCTAGTCATTCTCAACTAATGCTGTCATTCACCTGTGACTGGCTGACCCACAACCAGTGCTTTAGCCAGGTTCAGCTTCCTGCTCCCGTATATTAACCATCTACTGTTTCGTCCTATCATTATTCTTCTCTCCTTCCCCAGAAGCTAGCTTCTTATCCTCTTGGAGCTACCATATCATGTTACACGTCATTGCCATTACTCCCAGTTCCACTCTTACCTGGAGGAGTAGTACCTGTTAGGGTCCCATCTATGGATCAAATAGATCTGTTTGTAAAATATTTGTTTTAGATAAGAATACTTGATACCAAATATCATATATATATATATATATATATATATATATATAAATGAACATAAATTCCTAACCTCTAGGCATAAAATAACCCGAGATGGGTTGGCATGCAGTTAAAATCAGTGAATGAATCAATCAATTTGATCTTCAGTTCCCCCAGTCTAATTTCCAGGTTCTTTAGGATCATTCCAAGGGCTCCAACTATTATTGGTATTAATGTCACCTTCATGTTTCATATTATTATTATTATTATCATAAGTGTACAAGCTGTTTATACAACTGGTGATATCACAGGTAGTATTTATTAAAGAAATCTTTTAGGACATTCTAATGATAATATGACAGACAACTTGTGAACCTACTGGATCCTTGTTGTAACAGTGGTCCATGATGATACTGGTGCATCTATTTAGGAAAGAATGAAGGATTTTGATTAGCATTTCATATTTTTCTCCATTATATTAAAAATTTAGGGGATTAAAAAATGATGTTCAGCATAGATGCAAACTACTGTGACGCAAAATTGACTAAAATCCCAAAACGGGACTTTTATTTTCGCACATGTGAAGATGGGGCAGGTTGGCACTTGATCCCCTATATAATAAGTCCTCATTCAGAGTTTTTCTCTCAGGCATATAAGAACTGGCATATTATGTGAGGGATCAATTTAGGGCCAGACTGACCGCCGCTGGCAAGGGGTTCCAAATTTCACACTATCCACACACCCACCAGGCCGCTTTCACTTCCTTCCCCAAGATAATTGAAGAATATGGACCTATAGGTTTTAGTCGTAATAATATTATATTGTAGTAGTCGGCAACTTCGGTTTCCCGTGTGATATTTTAGAGGAATTAATAGGACAATTCTAAGCAAGATAACATAAGGCGAATAGAAGCTGAAAAGGAAGCATGAAGTAACAACATAGACCACGTGGTAACATAAAAATACATGAATCCTTTACTGTACAAAGAAATACACTTTCAAAGTGTCAAATATAATAATTGGACAGTCCACGAATATAAATGTCTTTTCTTGACTTTTGTTTTTCTTCAAATTGAGAGAGAGAGAGAGAGAGAGAGAGAGTGGTATATAAAGTTTGGGTATAAAGGAGAAATGGCCCCAAAGTTACTTATCTTATTTTTCGACGGGGTTCCACTGGAGAATCTTTCTTCTTTCACGGGCTAATAGACTTTATTCTATTTTTTTTACACTGGCTTGAAGAACCTGGGTTCCTCGTGTCTCAGATATTCTTTTGTCTTCAACCCGGAATACTGGCTTTGGTTCATCTGCCACGAGCCCTGCTCAAAAACTAACTTTCTTACTATCTATTTCCACTGACGGGGGGAGGAGCTCCACTTCCGTTTTGGGGTCCCAGCCAATCATTTGGCTTCTCTCTCCCTCCCCTTCCGGTGTCCGGCGACCTGAGGTTACTAAGTACCAACACCTGTTGATATCCCCTCTGTGACCCACATTCTCTCTTAACGGTCACTTTTTTGACGGCTAGATACTGTTAATTCAAACACGAGGAGTAGTAATTTTATCTCCCTCCTCCCAGTGGGATATCACGTGACACTACACAAAATTATCATTTTTGTAGTAAATTGTTGTGGAAATTCACTTTTTTTCAAAGTTAGAGAATTCTAAATGAATTGCTTTGATAAAAATCTTGTTATCATGAGCTATTTTTTCTAGGTTATTGTTACATATATATATATATATATATATATGAAGCATGCTTAGCATCACAGTTATCATAGGAAATGGGATTGTCAATTCAAGTTCAAATCTTGAATGAGGCTGTTTCATGCTAATACCATAAAAAAGATATGAATCCATCTGTTCTTCTCCCAGCTATGGGTAAATAATAGGGCATATTGGGTTCTTTAGTCTTAGTTGGGTAACTAATCTAGGAGAAGGAAAACTCTGAATTCAAACCAGCTTTACTCTGCTTAAAAAAACTGATTTTATGTCACATCCTGTGATTGGTAGAGGGATTGGGTAAAATACATATATTTATATTATATGAGTGTTGGTTGTCACTAAATCACTTTGTGGGTGTGTGTCGAACCAAGTCCAATTTAATATGGAGAGTGCTCAATATCTAGGATAGAGCTATTATAGATTAATAATAAATAAATACATATTAGATATATATATATTTAATTCATGGAATATAGACTGCCACCCTGGGTTTCATGGAGTTTTTTGCAAAACAACAATCATCAAGCAGATGGAATGAATTGAAAATCGAAAAATACGAAAAAATACAGACAAAGACCATTGGGATTTCGTTTATATGTGGTTGTAAGTGTGTGAGTGTATGTATGTGTGTGCGTATGCGTGTATGTGTTATAGTTACGTATGGATACGTGTTTTTATTAGGTTAAGCCAGGCTACGAACGCAGCGCGTTGAAAAAGAGGAAATGAATTCGAGTGTATCTTAATAATTCGTTATATTATTTTATTTCCGTGTGTGTAAGTGATTATAGCTATGGAACAAAACATCATCACTGTATGTTGAGGAGAATGAATAAGGATTTGATTTGTAAGCGTATTTGAACGGCTGCGTTATGGTAGGCTAGAATCACAATGGGTATAAGTAAGGTAATATTGTATTGTGATGTAATATGTTGGTGTAATATTTAGGGGAGGGAATTGTATTATAATGATAATAATAATAAATAAATGAAATGTTGCGTAAATATTATATACTATAGATCTCTTTGGTGGTATATGCGTAAGAAAATAATAAAGGGGTTACAATAATAGTTAGTGTGTTTGTGTACGAAGATGATTATAACTGAGGGGTGGGGGTGTTGTCATTGAAAAATAAAGGAAATTGATTAAGGAAACAGATGGCGAGTTTGAGTGGTATGGGTGATAGTTGGGCAGTTGGGATTGTTATTTAATAGTTATATGGTTTTTTGTTGATGTTGTGTGGTAAATACACTATTGTAGAAAAGTTTAGAGTCGATTTGGTAGGTAAGGTGAATGTAAAGTGTTGGGGCTTATTTTCAATGCTCGTAAGAAGGTAAAATAACTGATAGTGGAGGCGTGTGCATAGGAGTATGGGGGTAAATAAAAAGATGGTACATATATTGTGTGGCGGTGTGATGGTTGCAGGAGGAAAATGGTACTTACAGTGCTTCCAGTTTTTTTTATATACTTGAGGTGTTAGGTGGGTTATGTGTATGGATTGAAGTGTGAAAGAAGTGTTTGTTCTCGTGCCTACATTTTGAAAGGATTTCAGATTTTTTATTTAGGAGCATGTTTTGTGATGGGTAGGTGATGATGGCTAATTTTTCATAGAGGCAAAGAAGGCATTTTTTTATGCTTTGTTGTAGGCAGGTGCTTGTTTTAGTAACTCCCAAGTGATTGTGGGAGAGATGTTTGTGTTTTTTAGCTGCCATATGTACGAGGATAAGGAGGTATTAGATGCGTAATTTCTGTTTTTAAAAGAAAGATTATGGTTGTGGATTCTTTATTTTATGATGCCCTCCATTGCACCAATGTAATGTTTGATGGAGTTGTTTGTTTTTACCGTGGATTTGTATATGACATTTTTATACTGGCATTTATTTGGCAATATATATAATAGCTCTATCCGATATATATATAGAGAGAGAGAAATATATATATATAATAGTTCTCTCTCTATATATATATAGATGTATATATAATAGCTCTATCCTAGATATTGAGCACTCTCCATATTATATTTTCAATTCATTCCATCTTCTTAACTGCCAGATGATTGTTGTTTTGCAAGACACTCCATGAAACCCAGGGTCACAGTCTATATTCCATGAATTAAATATATATATATCTAATATATATTTATTTATTATTATTATTATATTACATATATTTATATATAAATAAAATGAGAATTTTTGTAATACAAGAAATGTTCAAAAAGTAAGTTCCAAATATTTATGTATTTGATATGTTTGTGTAAATAAAAATTTGTGCATATGTTACTGGCACTTGTATATTACTTTTTCACATAGTCGCACTTGTTCTACTGATGCACAGATACATAACTATCCCCCCTGAAGATTTTGACATAAATTTGGTTGTTTTTTAGCCAATTTCTCTGCGACTAAACCAGATGACACATTCCAACATACCAAGTTTTGATTCAAAATGACAAACATTATGATACAGTTGTAGAATTTGATCTTCTAAATTTGGTAGTCCATGAAATCCTTCATTTCATTTGGTCCCAAAGCAATTGATTTGACACAGCATCCTTCAGTTTTTATATGAAGCACCAAGTGAGGATCAGGTTTACTACTCAGATGTAATGACTTACAAGACTAGCTTGCTAAGTAGTATTGTCTGGTGTAAAATTAAATTTTCAGTTTATGAAATATAACTCTTGAGGCTGTGAATATCTTTAACCTGTCAATTACCCTGTCTTAGAATATACTGACTGTATCCCTAGGAGAAGAGTAAGACTTCCCAAAAAAAGAATGTCCTGAATATGACACAAAACTCAGTTCTAGAGATCTGGGTAGTGTGAAGTATTTCATCATTACTCCCAGGACCACTAAAACCTAAAATGGCAGTACTTGTTTGGTTCCTATCTATGGGTTATATAGATCTGTTTTGAAATTATTTGTACTTGACAGGACTGTGTGCAAAAAAAAAAGAACTCAAGAAACAACAACAGAAAAATGTAAGTAGGAACATACAATGAATGCAATTCCCTAACCTTTACTAATGACATACCATCAAAATTAATGACATGCCATTAAAATCACTCAAACCTGTCACTGTTCATAGTAATACGTAATATCCATTAGTGCTAAGGGAACACAAGTAGTCTTGAGCCCAGCTGGCTGGGACTGTACAATATACTGACTGCATCTCTGCAGAGGAGTAAGACCTCCCAAATGAGTGTCCTTGATATGACACTAATTAATCCGATGGTGAGGCTTCAGTAATGCTGGAGATTTGGGGAATGTGGAGTATTCCTTCATTGCCATCACTCTCAGGTCCACTCTGGCCTGGAGTGGTAGCACCTGATAGGATCCTATCTATGTGTCAAATATGACTATTTGACTTTTAAACTGAGTGCAAACAAATGACTTATGTTAAATTAAATTGTTCGAAATCAAACTGTTTGATCATTTAACTGTGTGTAAATAAATGACTGATATTTAATTGAATTGTTTGTTATACATAGCAATACTTGGAACCATTTAACTTTGTTGACTTATGCTGAATTGAATTGTTCAAAATAGAACTGTTTGATCACTAAACTGTGTGTAAACAGATGACTAATATTACTGATATATTGCAATATTAGGAACCATTCAACTTTGTTGACTTATGTAAAATTGAATTATTTGATCATTTAACTGTGTGTATCTACATAATGTGTATACAAATAATATATATTTAATATATATGTATAAAGAGAATTTGGCATTAAATAACCAACAATGTTTGATATGCCATAAAACCAGACAAGCAGTCTCAGCTAGAATTTGAACTTGGTTTTTTGATTCTAATTTATGTATTGCTTATTATTCAGCTCAATGGCTAAATATTGGTTATGTTTTAAAATCGTCTATGAATAAATAAAATCATATATACCATAGCTATATACCAACAAGTTTTTTTTACATATATATAAAAGTAAGAAAGGTTTTTGATTGTAGTTGAGAGTGACCCTTTTCAACAGCTACAACACCGAGGTGTAGGGGAAGGTGTTACTCCTTTCCCTGGATTGCTCCAATTTATCCTTGATACATATCTTATAATGCTGCATGTTAAGCAAGGAGGTATCAAGTACCATTTTTTGAGTCTTTGATATAACTTGACCTGGGATTAAATTGTGGTCTCCCTGGCCATTGACAAACACTCAACCCACTTGGCCAATGAGCCAATATATATACATATATATATTTATGTATGAACAGAAAGATCATCACGTATATATATATACGTATATATATAACTGTAAGAAAAAAATCAATGGACTATCATTAGGGTATCATAAGTTTATTTCAGCTGGTCACTCCATATGAAAAACCAACCTCTTCAGATAGCCATCGCATAATAAAGAGAAAAAATTATAAAGACATTCTTTCAATGGATTCTTACTCATTTAAAAAAAATTATGAGAATGCTCTTATA
The DNA here is from genome assembly GCA_963585895.1 of Sepioteuthis lessoniana. Taxonomy (NCBI): domain Eukaryota; kingdom Metazoa; phylum Mollusca; class Cephalopoda; order Myopsida; family Loliginidae; genus Sepioteuthis; species Sepioteuthis lessoniana. The sequence continues at coordinate 16,347,632 of OY757910.1, read as the reverse complement.
TATTCTCTAATTGAATCATTCCCAACTCATCTTCTTTGGATATTATATATATATATATATATATATATATAATTGGCAATAAAAATAAATTATTAAAGGGGATATAAAATGGACTCACTATTATTGCAGCAGAACAGGTTTAAAAGCTAAAATATAAAATAATGGTCCTATGTTACTAGTTCTATTATTCAGAGTTTCATGCACTACCATAATCATCAGATGGGAATGATAGTGTATGGCATATATATATATATATATATATATATATATATATATATATATATTAAAATACATAAATTATGTACTCTTAAAGTCCATTACTTAATGTTCCATGAGACACAAATGTTAGCAATTTTTCTGATAATTTGTGATTTACATAAAACTTTGAATAACAGATTTTAACAGTATGTGATTTGGATATTTCAGGTTTTAGTAGCCATTGTAGCATTGAACATTTTTTTTTAATAAACTTTTCTGATTTGCATTTTATCTTCTTTCATTTTATGTATATATATATCTTAGTCTGATGATCATATAAGTAAGAAATAGACAGTCACCAAGTATCATTGACACTATCTCTACACTCTTCTAACTTAAGTACAGTTGTGATGCTGACCAAAGAAAGACACGGGGAACACAAAAGGTTTGATAGAAAAACATATATATTCAAGTAATAGAAACAAGATACAAGGGAACCTGGTTAAATAGTAGTTAGTTAGTAGAAAGCTGCGAGTCCAGTGTGGTAGTGACTATCCATCCACGACGCAAATGGTATCACATGTGATTGTGTCACGCCAATTAGTACACTCCATCTGATGCTCTCGTTGACGTGTATTTATGGAGGAGGGCAAGTCCATTATGTAGGGAATACAACAGGTACATAGTGCTTGATCACTGATAATGAGTACTCTTTATTCAATATTGCAAACTGTAGTATTAATATCATATATATATATATATATATATATGTGTGTGTGTGTGTGTGTGTTTTATATATATATATATATATGTATATATATATATATATATATATATATATATATACCCATTTTTTAGATTTACTTGTCATTCTGCTTTTATTTAAAAACCATATATATAAAACTTTGGATGGTGATAGTCATTGTAGTGAAAGTTAATTACTTAGGCCAGGGGTGGGTAACTTGTGGCCTTGATGCTTTCTAAACCATCAAGTTTGACCTTCCTTGGTCAAAAGACCAATTAGAATTGTACTCCTCTACTTTAAAACCTGATATCCACTGTTTTCTTGCAAAAAGTCATCTTAAGAATATTAATTAAAAGTTAGAAAAGTTTTATTTCAATTAGTATATGTTAATTAAGTTTGGACTAAATTATTTACTAAAAATTAAATCTTTCAACTTTGCTCTCTGCATACAAGAAATTTATTGAATGAAGCCTCATTAGTAGACAATACATTTCAATATGACCTTTGAATGTGAAAAGGTTTCTTACCCCTGCTTTAGGTAGAACAAAAAACAAAAACAACTGAGTGTGTCTAGATTACTTGAGTCAATAATCTTGAAAGGCAGTTTTTAGCAAAGCCTGGACAATAGAAAAAATATGATTGACATGTTTTTATGTTTTCTGCTCAGCACTTGAAAGGGAAATCAGATGATCACAGGAAGAGAAATAAAAGGGACAAAGGCATGTGTGTTTTGCAAATGGATTTCATTTCTGTTTTTCTTTCCTTATGTAATTGTTGAACTGCAGCCATGTTGTGACCTCTGGGTTTCTTAGATAAAAGTCAAATTTCATGTACTTCATTTTGATGGTTTGATTTGGTTTGGCTTGGTTTTATGGCATATCAACCATTTTAGGTTATTTAATGCTAAATCCTTTTTATACATATATATCATATATATGATTTGTAAACGCATTTTATTGATAACACTTTTAAATGATCCTGAGCTCATTGTTTTTTGGCACACAGTTAAATGCTTTCAGTTATTTCTATCTAATATGAATAATTCTTTTCCTTATTAATCATTTGTTTGCACACAGTTTAATGTCTTCAAGTATTGTTATGTAATGCTAACAATTCAATTAAACATCAGTCATTTGTTTGCACACAGTTAAATGATCAAACTGTTCTATTTCAAGCATCTCACTTTAACATAGATACACAGTTTAAAGTGGGGTGTCCTCATGGTGTAATGGTTAAAGCGATGGACTACGGAATTGTAGTTAGCGAGTTTGAACTCCAGTCACGCTATTACGTTCACTTTCAGGCAAATACCCTTGGGAAAGGTATGAACCCCCTTATCCTCCTAGCTATGGGTTAAATAGCACCACTACTGTTCTTCTAGGAGAATGGCTTTGGCATTAAATAACCTACAAAGGTTGATATGCCATTAAACAAAGAAACCAAAACCAAACCAAACAGTTTAAATGTCAAATCTGTTTGACCCATAGATAGGATCCTATAAAGTACTGCTACTCTGGGCCAGAGTGGACCTGGAAGTAATGGCAGTGAATGTGTACTCCACATTCTCCAAAGTGCAAGCATTACTGGAGCCTCACCATCTGATTGTTTAATGTTATATCAGGAAACTCATTAGGGGATGATGCCATTGGAATGGGCCATCTTCATTTTGAAAAATGTGATTCTAAAAACCAAGGAATAAATGAACATTTAGAATGAATAAAAATCAAAAGTGATGACTTAATTTGAATGAATAAGTCAAAGTATTCATTCTAAAGCAGAGATTTTAAACATGACCAATGGAAGATTTATGGTTTGCTGTAGAATCATTCTTATAACCAATCAGAATTAAAATTAGAATTTTTATTGTATGTAACCCAAGGAAAATGGTGGTATGATTATCATAGGAAAAGGAATTGGCAACCAAAGTTAAAATTCTGAACAAGGCTATTTGCTTTGTAATTCATGTTGAATCTCTTTGGAAAGGCAAGAACTATCCCATTTTCCTTCTAGCTACAGGTAAATAAATGGGCAGATTGAGTTTTATAGCATTGGTTAAGTATTTGGTGCTAAGGAGGATATTTGATTGCATCTCCATTAACAAAGTTAGCATTAGTATATCTATTGATATACTAACACTGAATAAACAGAAGTGAAAGATGAGATAAACTCATATAAACATGAAACACATTTAATACATACTCATATAAAACCATATAACAAGGATAACATGAATATTATTAGAATACACCAATGTTTCTCAAACAGATGAAATGTGAACTGTGTTCCATGAAGCAGTGTATAAAGAAGGCATACCAAAAGGCCTTACTTGTGTTTTTTTAGTTGGTTTCATCACAATAATACAACAAAGGACAAAGCCATTCATCAACTGGTGAGAGTAAAAGCTCTATGAACAGAACAGCAAAAAGGAGGTCTGATCTGTTTGGAGACCAAAATCAAAAGGCAAAGAGAAAGAATTTTTAATTCTTATATGATCTTTGAAGATATGTGATGTCTTATGACACATACCCAATCTAAGTGAAGACTATTTTTTGTCTCTCTATACCAGGTTTACTCGGTTTAGAAACTGACTTGTGTTACATCCTCTCCATGGTGAAGGGGTTGGGTAAATACTTACTTGTCCTGAATATCCCAATTAGGAAATGTTTATGGTAATATACAAAAAAATTATATATGAATATCATATTTACATCTACTATCCAGATAAGAGTAAGCTTCAGTAATTTTCTTCATTTTTTTTACAGACCGTTTAAATTTTAAAAAATCTCACTTTCAACTAATACAATTCACCAACTTGATATATTTCTTTAATCTTACCCTTTCCAACTACAAAGAAGATAGCAACTTATAGCTAATTGCCAATATATAATTTTTAGGACTAAAATGTAACCATTAAGGAAAAAAAATTAAGGAAATGATTGAAACTTACTCTTGTCTACATAGTGAATGTAAGTATTATATTTCGAATTAATTTTTCGTATATTAATACAGACGTCCTCAGAAGTATATTCAGCTCTTTCAGGAGCTCCAGAACAGGAGCCTCACCATTGGATACAGCTTATTGTCATAGCCAGAACATCCTTTTCTGGAGGAATGCAGTACATGTAAAAGAAATAGAAGTTTTGAGCAAGGACTTACATATTGGAGAAATGTATTGTTTGATGTTGCCTTGTTCAACATGACACAAGGTTTGTTGGGAACAAAAAGTCCCTGACCCATCAGGTCGTTTTCAAGGCATATTGAAAGGAAAAAGCATGACTGGCTTTTATGCAGTTGTATTTATATGCAGGTTTGATAATGCTACCTAGTGATCAATTAGACAAATTCTTTGGCAGAAAAAGTGGGTAATCTTTTTGTCTTTTGTATCTCCAGATTGCTGTCGTTATTATGTATGTGTTAAAACACAAGGACTTCTGGAATTGAGTGTTGTAATGAAGGTATATTTTTTCATTGATAATCAGTTCTATAAAAATCTCGTTTCATCTTCTAAATGTTTCCAGATTAAGGATTTGGTCAACAATATTTTTCTTGATTGTATCATTCCCTACTTAAGTACTGTTCACTTCATGTACTAATATTTTTGTTAGAATATTTATTTCATAATTAGACACACTTGGAAAGAGATTGGATTGATTTTAGTATCTTTTGGAATCAACAGAATTTATCAAAATAATCTTAGAAAATTTATAACTTTTCTTTAATAATTAGCTTAGGCCTTCCAAAAATTATGTATACATAGTTTAAGATCTGTATGAATATTCATTATACATGGTGCATTCAATAAGTTTCCAGACTTTTTTGTACAGGTATTTAAAATTGTCATAGACTCTTGAAAATTCAGTATGTTATTGCTATACATCTTATGAGATGACTGACCAATTTTTATGATTTCGGGTTCAAATCAACAGCTACAACAGCAATTGGAATACACCCTACTAAAGCCTGATTGTTACAGTTGGTGAATTTCAAAAATGCAATTTGGACGTGAGGACACTTTAGAAGAATGATATGCAATAAAATTGTGTTTTAAACTTGGAAAAAATGCCATGGAAACGTATGGGATGCTTCAGACTGCTTTTGGACCATTTTGCATGAATCAAGCATCAGTTTTTGAGTGGCATAAGAGATTCAAGGAAGACAGGGAGTCTATGAGGGATGATGAGAGGTGTGGGAGGAGTAAGGAAGTCAATACACCTGAGTTGATTGGCCAAAGGGTTAGGGTTAAGGTTACTATGTTGAGGTTTTAAGGGAGTTCAGGAAGAGGTTCTGTCAGAAGAGGCCAGCACTCTTCAAATCAGATCAGTGGCATTTCTAGCAGGACAATGCAACAGTCCACAACTCCATCCTTGTCACAGACTATTTGAACAAGATGGGCATCAAGACAGTTCCTCACCCTTCCTACAGTCCAGACCTTGCTTACTGTGACTTTTGCTTATTCCCTAAGCTCAGAGGCTGTTGTTATGAGACAATTGAGGAGATAAAAGAGGCTGTGATGAAGGTCATTGACACGCTCACACAAGAGGACTTCCATGGGGCCTTCCAGAAGTTGTTGGAATGGTACAATAAGTGCATTGCAGCTGGAGGAGATTACTTCAAAGGGGACTAGAGTTTCAATAAAAGTGCCCATACGAAAAAAGTCTGGAAACTTATTTAATGATCCTCATATCTAAAAAGTTTAATCCCATTTATAAGACATTGGTGAGATCTAAAATTTAAATATAGCAATTTTTGTAAATGTTCAATAAATGGCACTTATTGGATTAGCAAAACATAGAATTGATGAGTTAAATCAATGAGTGATGAGAAACAAAGTTGCTATTGAGGACCATGTTTGTGATATAATTAAACAATACCCCACAAAACAACAGCTGTATGGTTACTTACCTCCCATCACTAAAACCATTCTAGTAAGATGAACATGACATGTGGGATACTGCTGGAGAAGCAAGGACACACTCATAGGTGATGTTCTTCAATGGATCCCTACACATGGACGTGCCAGTGCTGGTTGACCAGAAAGAACTTATCTATATCAGCTCTATGTAGACACAGGACATAGTCTTGAAGACCAGCTGGGAGTGATGGATGATAGGGATAGATGGAGGGAGAGTCTCAGAGAAATCCATGCTGGCAGTGTGTCTTGATGATGATAATGATAAAGAAAGCTCATATAAATTAGCATCATGAATATGATTAAGATTCAATTTTGATTGCAAAGTCAATGCAACAATTTGAAGAATATCAAATAGCAGGTAGCACTTTTAGTAACTTTCTTTTTTTCAAGCTGGGCTATTTGTATTCTGAGGTGGGTTAAATGATTGTTTGATTGATTGATTAATTTTAATGGCATGTCAACCTACTTAGGTTTGTAACATAGCCAAATACGAATATGCGAAATATTCAGATACATAAAACGTTCATATGCATTGGAATCCTGAAACACTGACAACTTTCTTTAGTTCAGGTACGAAACATTTATTGACTTCTTAAGTTTAGTCTTTTGACATAAGGAGAGAGAGACACAATTTTTACTATGCTGACTGTTCCATCTGACCCAACAAACGCGCGGCGCATCCTGTAGGCCACAAACTGGACTCGCCTCGTCCAGCTTCAAATCTCAACTGGCCTTGCCCAGCTTTTGATCTCAACTAACTGTTTTTTTTTCAAAATCACCAAGAATCCCAGCCCATCACTTCCGGGCATGATGTGATTCACACCCCAGTCCCATTTCCTATCTGGGATTTTAATTATGACATCTGTGATTGTCACATCCTCCGCGCGTGAGCGTCAACACCTGTGGTCAATGTGTGTACCTGCATGTGCACTAAGCCAAATAGTTCTAAGACTAACTAAACCGAATGATAAGATATAACCAACGAAAAATGATAATATAAAAAAAATCATTCCACAATTATATAACAGGTATATTTTATGCCTAGAGGTTAGGTAATTGCATACATAGTACATTTATTGATAGGATCTATTTTTTGTGTGGTTCTTTGAGTTTTTTGCCAACAGTTATAAGATATCAAGAATTTCTATCTTATACAAATAATTTGCACAGAGTTGTATTGTTTTAAGTATTCCAATCTAATACTAATAATTATATGATTTCAAGATTTGGTTTGGTTTCTTTGATTAATGGCATATTAACCTTCATGGATTATTTAATGCCAAAGCCATCTTTACAGAAGAACAGTGTTATATATTGACCCTCGACTGAGCCATCATTCAAGAGATGCACCTGTGTAAATAAGCGGAGAAACAGCAGAAGCAGGTGGGCATGAGACAATTATATAACCAGGTGCCACAGACGGCTTGGGTCAGTTCCAGTTGCAGTTGTAGCCAATTGGGGACAAGATGCCCGCAAGAGAACCAGCAGCAGACAAAGGGCTTTGGGTCCTCAGTGACCCACGGTTGAGCAGCTCAGCCAGGATGCGAAAGAAATGCTGCTATGGTCAAAAGAACTTTGGGTCAATATAGCAGTCTGCCCCTGTCTCCAACTCACCTCTCACACACAACCAACATCAACCCTTTCGAGAATAAAGTGTAAGATATTATATTTTTATAAGGAAGTGTGTTCGTTCGTTCATTGAAGTTCGTCATTATTGTTTGATTATGTTCCGCATATATTTGTATATGTATGTGGCTATACAACAACAGCTGTGATACTACTTAACCAATAGCTGGTGTTATAAGAGAGATCATACTTCCCCAAGGGAATTTGTCCAAAAGTAAATGTAATAGTTTACCTGGAGTTTGAACTCACTTACTTCAAGGCTTCAGTCCAGCAATTTTGCCATTATAATGCTATTGTTTCTATTGGTTTGGTTTGCTTTGGTTTTATTGCATATCAACCATTGTAGGTTATTTAATGCCAAATCCAGTTTATATATATATATTAAATATATATGATTTGGTTTGGTTTGGTTTGGTTTTATTGCATATCAACCATTGTAGGTTATTTAATGCCAAATCCAGTTTATATATATATATTAAATATATATGATTTGGTTTGGTTTGGTTTGGTTTTATTGCATATCAACCATTGTAGGTTATTTAATGCCAAATCCAGTTTATATATATATATTAAATATATATGATTTGGTTTGGTTTGGTTTGGTTTTATTGCATATCAACCATTGTAGGTTATTTAATGCCAAATCCAGTTTATATATATATATTAAATATATATGATTTGGTTTGGTTTGGTTTGGTTTTATTGCATATCAACCATTGTAGGTTATTTAATGCCAAATCCAGTTTATATATATATATTAAATATATATGATTTGGTTTGGTTTGGTTTGGTTTTATTGCATATCAACCATTGTAGGTTATTTAATGCCAAATCCAGTTTATATATATATATTAAATATATATGATTTGGTTTGGTTTGGTTTGGTTTTATTGCATATCAACCATTGTAGGTTATTTAATGCCAAATCCAGTTTATATATATATATTAAATATATATGATTTGGTTTGGTTTGGTTTGGTTTTATTGCATATCAACCATTGTAGGTTATTTAATGCCAAATCCAGTTTATATATATATATTAAATATATATGATTTGGTTTGGTTTGGTTTGGTTTTATTGCATATCAACCATTGTAGGTTATTTAATGCCAAATCCAGTTTATATATATATATTAAATATATATGATTTGGTTTGGTTTGCTTTGGTTTTATTGCATATCAACCATTGTAGGTTATTTAATGCCAAATCCAGTTTATATATATATATTAAATATATATGATTTGGTTTGGTTTGGTTTGGTTTTATTGCATATCAACCATTGTAGGTTATTTAATGCCAAATCCAGTTTATATATATATATTAAATATATATGATTTGGTTTGGTTTGCTTTGGTTTTATTGCATATCAACCATTGTAGGTTATTTAATGCCAAATCCAGTTTATATATATATATTAAATATATATGATTTGGTTTGGTTTGGTTTGGTTTTATTGCATATCAACCATTGTAGGTTATTTAATGCCAAATCCAGTTTATATATATATATTAAATATATATGATTTGGTTTGGTTTGGTTTGGTTTTATTGCATATCAACCATTGTAGGTTATTTAATGCCAAATCCAGTTTATATATATATATTAAATATATATGATTTGGTTTGGTTTGGTTTGGTTTTATTGCATATCAACCATTGTAGGTTATTTAATGCCAAATCCAGTTTATATATATATATTAAATATATATGATTTGGTTTGGTTTGGTTTGGTTTTATTGCATATCAACCATTGTAGGTTATTTAATGCCAAATCCAGTTTATATATATATATTAAATATATATGATTTGGTTTGGTTTGGTTTGGTTTTATTGCATATCAACCATTGTAGGTTATTTAATGCCAAATCCAGTTTATATATATATATTAAATATATATGATTTGGTTTGGTTTGGTTTGGTTTTATTGCATATCAACCATTGTAGGTTATTTAATGCCAAATCCAGTTTATATATATATATTAAATATATATGATTTGGTTTGGTTTGGTTTGGTTTTATTGCATATCAACCATTGTAGGTTATTTAATGCCAAATCCAGTTTATATATATATATTAAATATATATGATTTGGTTTGGTTTGGTTTGGTTTTATTGCATATCAACCATTGTAGGTTATTTAATGCCAAATCCAGTTTATATATATATATTAAATATATATGATTTGGTTTGGTTTGCTTTGGTTTTATTGCATATCAACCATTGTAGGTTATTTAATGCCAAATCCAGTTTATATATATATATTAAATATATATGATTTGGTTTGGTTTGGTTTGGTTTTATTGCATATCAACCATTGTAGGTTATTTAATGCCAAATCCAGTTTATATATATATATTAAATATATATGATTTGGTTTGGTTTGGTTTGGTTTTATTGCATATCAACCATTGTAGGTAATTTAATGCCAAATCCAGTTTATATATATATATTAAATATATATGATTTGGTTTGGTTTGGTTTGGTTTTATTGCATATCAACCATTGTAGGTTATTTAATGCCAAATCCAGTTTATATATATATATTAAATATATATGATTTGGTTTGGTTTGGTTTGGTTTTATTGCATATCAACCATTGTAGGTTATTTAATGCCAAATCCAGTTTATATATATATATTAAATATATATGATTTGGTTTGGTTTGGTTTGGTTTTATTGCATATCAACCATTGTAGGTTATTTAATGCCAAATCCAGTTTATATATATATATTAAATATATATGATTTGGTTTGGTTTGGTTTGGTTTTATTGCATATCAACCATTGTAGGTAATTTAATGCCAAATCTAGTTTATACATATATATTAAATATATATGATTTGTAAACATAAGTCAACAAAGTTAAACGCTTTCAAGTATTGCTATGTATCACTAACAATTCAATTAAATATCAGTCTTGTCTAGTCAGCTGGGGCTGTAGAATACACCGACTGCTTCTCTGCAGAGGGGTAAGACCTCCCACCCAAAGAGTGTCCTGGATATGACACTAAACAATCTGATGGTGAAGTTCCAGCAGTGCTGGAACTTTGGGGAATGCAGAGTACCCCTTCATTGCCATCGCTCCCAGGTCCACTCTGGCCCGGCGTGGTAGCACCTGAGAGGGCCCTATCTATGGGTTAAATAGAACTAACAGCATTCTTATGCTAAACTGAATTGTTTGAAATCGAAATGTTTTTGACAATTAAACCGTACTTACATTTGAACTGCGTGCTTATGCTTAACTGAATTATTTCAAATTGAACTGCTTTTCGACATTGAAACTGTATTTACACTTAACTGAGTTGTTACATATAACTGCTTGAATAGTTTGAAATAGAAATGTTTTTGACAATTAAACTGTGTACTTATGCTAAACTGAGTTGTTTTAAATAGAACAGATTATTTATATAAAAATGGATTTGGTGTTAAATAACCTACAAAGGTTGATATGCCATAAAACCCAACAAACCAAACCAAATATCAATCATTTGTTCACATACAGTTTACATTTCAAACAGTTCTATTTGACCCAATGATAGGATCCTATAAGATGCTACCTCTCCAGGCCTGGGTGGACCTGGGAGCGATGGCAAAGAAGTTGTACTCCACATATCCCAAAGCTCCAGCATTACTGGACCCTCATCATCTACAAAATGTTTATAAATCATATATTTAATACATATGCAAAAACAGGATTTGGCATTAAATAACAAACAATAGTTGATATGCCATAAAACCAGACCAAACCAAGATCTCCAAAGCTGAAGTTTCACCACCAGCAACACTTCAGTATCTTACCCAGGACAACTTTTCTTTTTTGTGGAGGGTCCAGGGTCTTACCCCTCAGCAGGAGATACAGTGTTTTGTAGGCCTTTCTGACAGGGTGAAAATTGGGTAAACTTCCATATAATTTCTTGAAATTTACTATCTTTTACTACAATGGTTTAATTAATGCTTCTCTCCAAGACTTACATTCAATGTGTTCCATGAAATTTTTTTTAATAAAAGCATGATATGATAATATATACCAATACTTCAGTTAATGAAACTAATAGATTTTTTATTTTTCTATCAGAATCTTTGTTATCAGTAAAAGAGAACACATAGTTTTTATGCAGGTAAGTTCTTTTAAATATTGAAAGGAAACATAAACTTATACTTAAACGCATACTTAGGTGACCTAAATATATTGAAAAATCTTTAAAAGAAAATTATAAGTAATTCAATAAAATAATTCATACACACTTTCTTTAGTTTATTCAACAGGTAAAAAATGCAAAACAATAAAATCAAATTAAGAATGTCTAATTGCTTTCTTTTGTGCACACCAATAAAACAATGAAATCATTCAAAGAAGTTGAAATTGAAGAAGGAAATGAACATGCAACAATTTTTTTGTGTGTGCAATTTTCGGTTGTTAAGTTACTACAATTTAAGCTTCATTGTTTTATTCACAAAGGGAAGTTGAAATGATATATTGACGTACATTGATTCATTTGAACCAATTTCTTCATTGTTTTTATCCTGATGTTTCTGCTTCTGTAAAATTCAAACATTTCCCATAAATAGTAATCAATTATCTAATTGGAACAGACAGATATTTAAAAAAGAATCTAGTGCAGGGTAGACAATATTTTCATGTTTAAAGGCTACAATGATATATTTATCTCAATAAATTTCTCATATGATTACAACAAACTCTAAATGAGGCATAGGCAACCGTTTTTTTTCAAGAAGTGGGCCACATAAGGAGATATGGCTCATCATCAGGCAGGCTGAGCTACAAAAAAATTCAAGGTAATTTTTTGTTGAAGGTACCTTAACGATTCTTATTACAGAAGAGCTTATGAGTAAGCATCTGCTTTAGAAATAGGAAAAAGGTTATTTTTTTCTCTTTAGAAAAAAGATTTTTTTCTATAAAAGTTTAATAAACATTATTTTCCCTCAGATATTAGGTGGGCCTTCCAGATTGAGTAGGATTATTATCCAACTGATTTCTTTAAGTGTTCACTTCCAAATTCTTATGATCTACTAATGTATAATTTGTTTTCAAGGTGAAATTTATCATTTCTAAACTGTTCAAACCATTCACAAGTGATATTGCTTCTAACAAAAACCATCTCTATATGCTTCATCAACCATCATGTATTTGCTGCAATTTGGATCCAGTTAAAAAAAGAACAACATACAATGTTGCACATATATCTTATCCATGCAGGAAAAAGGAACACTAAATGTAGAACACTCTAAACTAGTTTTTAACTGAGTATTTATTTGGATTTAGTTTGGTTTTATGAGATATCAACTATTGTAGGTCATTTAATGCCAAATCCATTGTATTCATTCGATATATATGATTTGTAAACATCAGTCAACAAAGTTAAATAGTTCCAAGTATTACTATGTATCATTAACAATTCAATTAAACATCAGTCATTTCTTTACACACAGTTCTATTTATAACAATTCAATTTAACATAAGTCATTTGTTTAAATACAGTTTGAATATTAAACAGTTCTATTTGACCCATAAATAGGACCCTATCAGGTGCTACTACCCCAGGCCAGAGTGGACCTGGGAGCAATCGCTAAGAAGAAGTTCTCCGCATCCCCCAAAGCTCCAGTATTAATGACTTAATTTTAATGTCATATCAGGACACTCGTTGGAGAGGGTCTTACCCCTCTGAAGAGATGCAGTTGGTGTATTCTGTAGCCCCAGCCCACTGGGCTGGAGTATTTAATCTTAAGTTTCGAAAAAAAAGGGTCCTAGGAACTTTTGCCCACAATACAATTGCTATTAGTAATCTTGGTGCTAAGAAAGAAGGTTGAGTCTCCTCTCACCAAGAACCAATATTAACATTAGTATATCCATAATATACAAATACAAAACACAACAGAAAGAAAGACAAGATAAACCCATTCTTGCATATAAGAATATTTAACTTTTTATTTATACATAATATACATACCTGTGTTATCAATAGAAGAAAGAATACACAAACATGTCTCAGCTAGAAATATAGACTTATTGTTCCATGAACAAGCAGTATGTAAAAGGGGTTTAGAAATGGGAAATAAAGGCTTGCTTAATGAGTAGTAGGTAGAGTGCTTGTCAATGGTCTGGGAGACCTGGGTTTAATCCCAGGTCGTGTCATACCAAAGACTCAAAAAATGGTACTTGATACCTCCTTGCTTAACATTCAGCAATATAAGTTACATATCAAGGGTAAAGTGGAGCAATCCAGGAAAGGAGTAGCGCCCTCCCCTACACCTCAGTGTAGTAGCTATTGAAAAGGGAGTCTTCTGGTCTCCCTCGACAAAGGTCGCCAACTTAACTAATGAGGGAAAGTAAAATAGCTTCATGGTCTTACCATTTCCTGGCAAAGTCCGAGACATGGCTCTCTTATCAGAAGAACAGTAGATAAAGAGGTCAAGAATGGGTTTCTGGATTTGTCATCTGACACCTCCATGAGGAACCTAATGAACATGCTAATTCTCTAAAGGAGATGATTATGTATTTTCTCCTTATACTGTGAACACTTTTATACAACTGAAATGGATGATTGTGAAGGCTAAGAGTTATTCTAAATATTCTTTGAATTAAAATCTTATTTGAACATTCTACAGTTAGAACTTCTAGAACTTTTTATTTATGTTCCAGCATTTTCTTATCTAATAGATATTTGCTTGATATACACTGAAAATCAATGCCTTTTATGAGGCACATACTAAACACAAAACTACTATGAGTATATCAATGATTTAAAGGAAGAGTGTAAGACATGATAAGATAATTTTTAATACAATCTGATGCTATTATTCCTGTTTCTTGAGGTTGATTCTCTCTTCTTAATAAATAGCTCCCATATTGTGTTCATCACTATGTTTGGCTTACTTAGACGGTTGTTTGTGCTTAGTTGATACTCTGATTTCTTACTTACTGTAACAGTTATCATTGTAGGAAATGGAATTGGGGATCCAAGTTCAAACCCTTGATAAGGCTGTTTGCATTTCACTTTGTGCAAATGTCCTTGGAAAATACATGAATCACTCTGTTCCCATCCCAGCTATAAGCAAATAGTAAGGTAAACTACATTCTTTAACCTTGGTTAGGCAACTAGTTTAGAAGAAGGAAAACTCTGAATTCAAACTAGCTTCATTCAGTTTAAAATTTGACCTTGTGTTACACATCCTGCTGGTGGCAGAGGGGTTGGGAAAATGCATACACTGATTTCTTTAATTGTTGCTGGCTGGTTGGCTGGCTGGCTGGCTAATCTAACATGACAAGTCTTGTTGGGTTATTTTATGGCCGAATCATTTTTTTATGCAGGCAGTTATATTGTTTCAAGTAATTAATGATAATATTCCTTTGTAAACAATTTTAGCTTCAACTATTCCTAATACAAACACACAGTTATATGATTTCAAGTATTCCTGTCTAATACTAACAATTTTTACAAAGGGGAGTCCCAGTGGCGTAATGGCTAAAGTGCTGGACTGCTACCTTAAAGTAAAAAAGTTCAAACTCCAGTTAGACTACCATATTCACTTTTGGACTAATATCCTTCGAAAAGGTATGGACTCTCTTATTCCCCCCAGTTATGGATTAAATTTAATCAACCCATTGGCCTATTGGGTAGAGTGTTCGCCAATGGCCCCGAAGACCGGGGTTCAATCCCAGGTCGAGTCAAACCAAAAGCTAAAAAAATGGTACTTGATACCTCCTTGTTTAACACTCAGCATTATAAGGTACATATCAAGGGTAAAGTGGAGCAATTTAAAGAAAGGAGTAGCACCCTTCCCTACACATCAGTGTAGTAGCTATTGAAAAGGGAGGCTTCGGGTCACCCTCGACTATGGTCACAAACTTTACTTATGGATGAAATAGTATCACTGCTTTCCTTCTACAAGGATGGCTTTGGCATTAAATACCCCATGAAGGTTGATATGCCATTGTTGGATATTGACCAGAAGATCCCTTTGACATGCTGAATTAGTTGCAGGAGTGGCATAACAGGATATGCACTTGTTTCCTAAAGTAAACAGGACCTAGTTGCTCCAGCAGAAATGCGGCATAAATTATGTGGGTGGCATGCTAGAAGGGTCTGATGCTGGAAGCAGAAAAACAAGAGGAAGTACACCTGTTTATTCTAGGAAACAGGATATATGTGGGAGAGACTGGCAGAAATGCTGTGTAAATTATGTGGATGGCATGTTAGAAGGAGGCATGTCCACGTGCAACATGTGACCACAGGGATTGTGTGGGCATCCAGAAAATTATATAAACCAAGGAAGATTTCGATCCTGGCAGAATGAAGCAGAAAGGAAGAGAGCTTTCACAGAAAACCCACTCCGTTGCCTCTGTATGTGTGCAAGCTCAGTCATCTTTAACCCTCTCTTAATCCACCCATCTGTACATTTTAGGTAATAAAAGGAAAAGAAAATAAGCAGATTATATTTTTATACATCAGCATTGTTGTTTTTCTCTGCTATACAACACCATTAAACAAAAGAAATCAAATCAAACCAATTAAATGGTTTCAAGTATTTCAAGATATTAAACCCTTTCAGGGAACTAATAATCCTTTGTAAGCAATTATAGCTTCAAGTAACTATTCTTAATACAAATAATTTATACACAGTCATATAGTTTCATTGGTCTAGTGGATAGAGTGTTCACCAATGGTCTGGGAGACCGAAGTTCAATCCCGGGTCAAGTCATACCAAAGACTTTAAATAAAAATTGTACTTGATACCTCCTTGCTTAACACTCAGCATTATAAGGTACATATCAAGGGTAAAGTGGAGCTATCCAGGGAAAGGAGTAGCCTTCAGGTCACCCTCTACTACAGTCACCAACTTTACTTTGCTTCATATAGTTTCAGGTATTCCTATCCTATACTAATAATTTTCCAATAGATCTATTTAAAAACTTCATGATCAGATCAGTAACATGATCCTAACAGGTACTGCTACATCAGGTCAGAGTGAACCTGATAATAATGGCAAGGAAGTGGTGACATCATGCTCCAGATATAGAGCCTTGCCTTACCACAGAATGCAGTTTAGAATCAAACCTCCTATAGAAGATAACATGACCAAGAGCTGTGAATATTTCATCCCATGCAGTTATAGCAAAGTATATAAATGGAAAAAACCTACCACCACCTGAAGGTAAGATTAGAAAAATATCAGAAAGCTATAGTTTTATAGGGGTCATGTGTGGATGGATAAGGGAGGTCATCAACCTCGATAGGAAGAAGTTAAAATAATAGAGGCCAAAACTGAAAGATAAGATGACTAAAAGAGTCAATGCATATGCTAGGCACAAGCAACTTTTCAAGAAAGCCAAATGAAGAAAATACAAGTGAATGTTTGAAAAAATGGATTTGGGAAGTAATACTTAAATATGAAATACAGCAGAACGAAGTAAAAAAAGAAAAAATAATAAGAGAGGGAGACTGAAAGAGTAAAA
The DNA here is from genome assembly GCA_963585895.1 of Sepioteuthis lessoniana. Classification (NCBI taxonomy): domain Eukaryota; kingdom Metazoa; phylum Mollusca; class Cephalopoda; order Myopsida; family Loliginidae; genus Sepioteuthis; species Sepioteuthis lessoniana. The sequence goes on along the minus strand of OY757910.1, from coordinate 16,330,676 downwards.
GAGGGTGAAAGAGTGACTGAATGTATAAGAATATGACTGAAAAAAAGCTAAACTGCATCTGATGGTGAGGCTACAGTTCTGGAGATGAGGAGTACCTCTTCATTAGAGTGGACCTGGGAAGGTCCACTCTAACCCATAGTCATATTACCTGTTAGGGTTCAATCTATAAGTCAAACAGTTCTGTTTAAATTTTTTTTTTTTTTCAAAAGAACCATGTATCAAAAAACTCTCTTAAGAAACAACTACACAAAAAATGTAAACATGAATATGATTCCCTAACCTCTAGGCAAAAAATAACCCTAGACAGGATGATATGCCATTAAAATCAATCAATAATCAAAACTTAGAAAAAGAGAGAGACTAAAAGAGAGACTGATTGAATGAAAAGAAGATTAAATAAAATTCAAGGGAATTGAAAAATTAATGAAAAAGATGAAAATTGTGTGGGAGTTTGAAGAACATTGGCATAATAGTTAGAGTGTTCGCCAATGGCCCAGGAGACCTGGGTTCAATCCCAGGTCAAGTCATGCCAAAGACTCAAAAAATGGTAATTGATGCCTCCTTGCTTAACACTCAGCATTATAAGATAGAGATCAAGGATAAAGTGGGTAAATCCTGGGAAAGGAGTAGTGCCCTCCCCTACACCTTGGTGTTGTAGCTATTGAAAAGGGAGCCTTTGAGTCACCCTTGACTATTGTCGCCAACTTTACTTATTTTAAAAGTGAGGATTAAAAATGAAATGGACTGTAAATGGTTGATTGAATGATTTTTATGGCTTGTCAACCTGTTTGGGATTATTTGATGCTTTGAGGATGAGATTTCATGTATATTGTGCATTTACATTTTTTGTGTTGTTGTATTTTGTAGAGTATTTTGTTTTAAGAATATGTCACAATCCACTGGGATTGTTTTCTACTAATTACTTTATATAGTATTAATAATGTTTACATTTATAATTTTTTGGTTACAACTGACTGATTGATTTTAGTGGCATCTCAACCCATCTAGAGTTATTTTATGCATAAAGGTTAGGGAATCCCATGCATTGTACATTTATTTATATTTAGATTTTTTGTGTGATTGTTTCCTTGGATTTTTTTTACCCACTGTTATATGATATTAAGTGTTCAAACCCAATAGAAATAATTTGCACATAGTTGTATGGTTTCAAGTATTCCTATCAAATATTAATAATTATATGCTTCCAGGTAATTACTTCTATTCATTTGTTTGTTTCCACACAACTAAATGGTTTCAAGTAACTAGTAATAATCCTCAGTAAGCAATTATGGCTTCAAGTAACTATTCTTAATAGAAATAATTTTCACTTATACAGTATCAAGTATTCCTATCAAATATAAATAATTTGCAAACAGATTTATTTAACTCTTATATGATCCTTAACAAGTATTATCATTTCTGGTTAGAGTAGAGTTGGGAGTAATGACAATGAAAGAGTACTCCACACTCACTAGATCTGCAGTTTAGTGTTTAGTGGGTGGGGTCCGAACTTTCTGCAGGGAATACGGTCAGCTTATTCCTAGTCTTGGCAACATGGTGGAATGGTGGATAGAAAGTAAAATGTAAGATTAAAAGAAGAATTGATTTAGAAAAGAGAAAAAAGAACAAAAAGAAAGAAAAGTGAAAGAAAAAGAAAGAAAAATTGAATGAAAAAATAACTGGAGAAAAATACAGAAAAAATTGAAGATATATATGAGAAAATATAAGAAAAACTGAGTAAAAATGAAGAGAAGGAATAAAGAGAAAAGAGAAAAGAAAGAAGAAAAGTGTTGAAGGCAACAAAAAAAAAGAAGAAAAATGAAGAAAAAAAAAAGAAGCAAAAAATGAGGGAGAAAGTGAGAAAAAGGTGAGGAGAAAAGGAAAAGTTAAGGAAAAGAGAAAAAGAAAAGAAAGCCAGAAAGAAAAAGAGAGAAACTTGTAAAAAATAAAAATAAAAACAGCAAAGTAGAGACAGGAAGAACTTAAGTATGTGTAAGAGTCAATAAATAATTATTACCTTCTTGATATTGCTAACATTATCTTAGTACAGCACAAGGTCGAATAAAGAAAATGTTTTTGGAAGACTGTGTTGTGCCAACCTTCTCATGCCTGCTAAGAAGACCAAACTATTACCCAAGCCATGAGACAGGGCAATTTCTTGTTATAAGTTACAAACCTGAATATTTTCAAAGTTCAGCTAAATATGGCACAAGGCCAAATACAATAGGGTCTTAGAAATCTTTGAAGTCCAAAAGACTTGTTTATGTAGAAAATCAGTTTTCACAATCCTAGCTTTCACCTGAACTCAAAAAACCAATCACATACAGAAATATGCAATTACCTCAACCAGAGGGTATGAACCTGGGTGAAATACTAAATAGAGAAGAAGAAATAAAGATAAAGAAGATTGTATTGCACCAGTGTTACAAGTGGTAAGGGCCTGCCTACCTAGAAAATGAATGATTTGAAATTCAGGTTTTTTTAGTTGGACTCAAACACAGAGATGGCACTGGTGTGAAATATGCAAGTATCTCAGCTATGAGTCGGGCCAATAATTGTAACCTTTGTGTTATCAACAGCAAACCTGATCATTAACTGGAGTAAGAAGAAGCTCTCATCATGTAATCTAAACCAACAAAAACATGAATCCAAAAACATCAGCTTCTAAAAAGATTCTTTCATTCAACCAGGGTCCAGTGGGTATGTATATGTGTACACGTGTGTATATGAATGTGTGTGTGTGTGTGTGAGAGAGAGAGAAGGGGGAGAGAGGGTGTTTGTGTATGCATGTGGCTATGGTTTGAATTTGAAGATACAGTTAAAGATACTATTATTATGTTATTAATAGCTTTACTGTGTGTTATTATTGTCACCTTTTATGACAAACGATAAAAATAATAATCTTAAGTTGACATTGATATTTCTTGACAAAATATTTTTATTATTATTCTTTCATTACTAGTTTTAGTCCATCTTATTATTGTTGTTTTTTAGATAAAGCATTTTTATAATCATTATTTTACTAGCTAAATCTATGGAAATTTGATGGTTTAATTAGTGTATACAAAATATCTATCTATCTATCTACCTATCTATCTATATATATATTCTTGTGTAGTTCTCATCAAGGTTTTCTCTATGTATTTTGTTAGCATCCATGTGGTGCATCCATACAATAGTATGGACACAACACAAGCTTGGAAGAAATCCCATTTAATTTTATTGGATCAATCAGACTTCCATATGATTGATAACCTGTCAATAGCATTCAATGGCTTTTCTAAGCATATGTTGACATAACTTTCAGTAGATGAGATATTGCTGCTGAGGCATGTAATCTAGCTGACTTATTTAAGATACTTGCCACTTAGAGTAGTGTTGTGCACTATTTTGAACGAATCCTAGAAGCAACACCCCAAAAATAAGCAGCTGTATGGCCACTTACCTCCTCTCTCACAAACCAAGTAAGACAAGACATGCAGGGCACTGCTGGAGAAGCAAGAATGAACTCATAAGCAATGTTATCTTATGGACTCTCACACTTGGACGTGCCAGTATTGGTCAACCAGGGCCCTATCTATGGGTTAAATAGAACTAACAGCATACTTATGCTAAAATGAATTATTTGAGTAAACTGAATAGCTTGAAATAGAAATGTTTTTGACAATTAAACCGTACTTACATTTAAACTGCGTGCTTATGCTTAACTGAATTATTTGAAATAGAACTGTTTTTCGACATTAAAACTGTATTTACACTTAACTGAATTGTTACATATAACTGCTTGAAATAGTTTGAAATGGAAATGTTTTTGACAATTAAACTGTGTACTTATGCTAAACTGAATTGTTTGAAATAGAACAGATTATTTACATAAAAATGGATTTGGCGTTAAATAACCTAAAACAGTTGATATGCCATAAAACCCAACAAACCAAACCAAATCTAAACAGATAGAATGAACTATTAAAAATAATATCTTATTCATTTAAAAATTTCTTGATAATGTTATTTTTTGTATTTCCTCTTTCAAAGCCCTGACTTTCTGTTATGTCAGTTCTAGTCTACTGCTCCCTACCATACTCTTCATTTTGCTGAAATAATACAGTAGTAATGGAACTGTAACAAATGCTTTATTTTCAAAAGCTATAAAATTCAACTCTACTTAAAAAGAAAACATGCATACATAAAATTTTCTCAACCAGATACCCTATCAATGCAGTTAAAGATGGTGGAATGCAGTGACAATCTGTAACAATCAATTCCTCAAGATTTTCTATCAGATTCTGAAAATTATTTTCAAATATTTTTTAATCATTAAGTTTAACTGTTCAATCAAAAAAAGAAAATCAGGGCACTAAATTTCTTTTATGAAAAATACTCCTTATCATGAAATTTTAAATGAGTAAGATACTAGGAGGAATCAAAAGTTTTGCAATATTTTAGTAACATGAGGCACAATTTTGTTGTATAGCCACGATACAACTATACGTATACATATACATGCTGAAATAAAATCAACAATAATGACAAACGAACACAGTTCTTTAGAAAAATATACCTCTCACACTTTATTCGAAATGGTTGGAAAGGGTTGTGTGTGAGAGGTGAGTTGGAGACTGAACAGACTGCAACATATTGACTCCAAATTTCTCTGTCTTTAGCAGCACTTCTTTCTCATTCTGCTGGGCTGCTCAATCAGGGGTCCTGAGGGCCCAGCCCTTTCTGGGAGCTGGTTCTCATTACAGCATCTTATCTCCATCTAACTCAACCTGTCTGTGGCACTGGGTTATATAATTGTTTGACACTCACCTGCTTCTTGTGGGCGTCACATCTGCACCCAATTCAACTCATCCACAGTCAAGGTTATACGCTGATATCTTCGACCGGATATACCTGTTATTTACACAGGTACATCTCTTATTTGACAGCTTGGCCGAGGGTCAATATGTTACAATTTGGCAACACCAGATGTTTTTTGCTAAGATCGTGAAAGTGACAAACCATACCTGACTGTGAGAGGCTGACCTCATCTGATACTCTCCAAGTACTGCCAGCCTGATTTGCCTCTAAGGCTTAGGAGTATGACCTTGGAATCCATGCTTGTAGGCCTACTTGACATTGTCAGATCGTCGAGATACTTGTAAGCTAAGGAAAATTTCTTGAACAATCTGGTTACTGTACTGTGATCAATTGCACTTTCATTTTTTACATAACAAAATATTTTGGTTGCTTCCATGACATTACAACTCAGTTTGAACTCGTAAAGCATAAGTTCACAAAGTAGACTAAACTTATGTTCATCTGTGAAACTTTCAAATCATACACAGAATGCAACTTGCCCAGTCGGCTGGAGCAATAGAATACACCGACTGCTTCTCTGCAGAGGGGTAAGACCTCCCCTCAACGATTGCCTAGTCGGCTGAGGCTGTAGAATACACCAACTGCACCTCTGCAGAGGGGTAAGACCCTCAAAATGAGTATCCTGAATATGACACTAAACAATCTGATGGTGAGGTTTCAGTAATGCTGGGGCTTTGGGGAATGCGAAATACCCCTTTATTGCCATCGCTCCCAGGTCCACTCTAGCCCGGAGTGGTAGCATCTGATAAGGGTCCTATCTACATGTTAAATAGAACTGAACGGTGGTTTGAGTTTACTGTTTTTTTGCATTTAAACTGCGTATTTATGCTAAACTGAATTGTTTAAAATAGAACTGTTTTGGCATTTAAACTGTGTACTTATGCTAGACTGAACTGTTTTGACATCTAAACTGTATACTTATGCTAAACTGAATTATCTGAAATAAAACTGTTTTGACCATTAACTTGTGTATTGCCCAGTCCGCTGGGGCTGTAGAATACACCGACTGCAGTAAGACCCTCCCAATAAGTGTCCTAGATATGACACCAAACAATCTGATGGTGAGGTTCCAGTGATGCTGGAGCTTTGGGGAATGCGGAGAACCCCTTCATTGCCATTGCTCCCAGGTCCACTCTGGCCAGAGTGGTAGCACCTGATAGGGCCCTATCTATGGGTTAAATAGATCTAACTGCATACTTATACTAAACTGAATTATCTGAATTAGAACTGTTTGACTAAAAAATAAACTGTGTACTTTAATTCAAACTGCATGCTTATGCTAAACTGAATTATTTGAAATGGAACTGTTTTTTGTCATTGAAACTGTACTTACACTAAACTGAATGGTTTAATTTAGAACTGTTTTGACATTTAACTGTGGGTAAACAAAATCTGTACCTATACTAAACTGAATTAGCTGAATTAGAACTGCTTGACTAAACTGAATAGCTTGAAATAAAAATGTTTTTCACAATTAAACTGTACTTACATTTAAACTGCGTACTTATGCTAAACTGAATTGTTTGAAATAGAACTATTTTCATAAAAATGGAATTGGCGTTAAATAACCTTCAAAGGTTGATATGCCATAAAACCCAAACAACCAAACAACCAACCAACAGAATGCAACAAAGCACTAAGTATTAGCACACTAACTACTATGATACTACTAACCGCAATAGGTAGCTTCTCTGACTTGAAACACTTTGCTCATGTAATATATGTACCATAATATAGCATGTTAGCATGTTGTGGAGGTGCTCGTGGTGTAATGGTTATCGTTGTAGGAAATGGACACGGTGACACAAGTTCAAATCCTGGACGAGACTGATTGCATTTCACATAGCACTAATACCCTTGGGAAAGGTATGAATCCAATTATTCTCCCTCCAGCTATGGGTAAATAGTAGGACAGACTGGGTTCTTCAGCCTTGGTGAGGCAACTAGCCTGGATATGAGAGTCAACAATCTGATGGTGAGGTTCTAGTAATGCTTGAGCTTTGGGGAACGCGGTGTACCTCTTCATTGCCATCGCTTCCAGGCCCCCTCTGGCTCAGAGTGGTAGCACCTGATAAGGGTCCTATCTATAGGTCAAATAGAACTAAACTGAGTACTTATGCTAAACTGAATTGTTTGAAAAATAACTGTTTTTGACATTTAAACTGTGTACTTATGCTAAACTGAATTGTTTGAAATAGAACTGTTTTGATATTTAACTGTGAGTAAACAAAAATCTATACCTATACTAAACTGAATTGTTTGAAATAGAACTGTTTATATGTATAAAAATGGATTTGGCATTAAATAACCTACAATGGTTTATGTGGTATAAAACCAAACCAAACCAAACCAAACCTTAAATTGCAAAATTAATAGCCTTACATTGCAAAATAGAAACTTGATGATGAAGTTGGGATTGATGTAGAGGTAGTAATTTACGAAGCTCTTTGCTTCGATGTAGCACAAGGCCAAATGAATGGGGCACCCAATGAGACTCAAACTCACTCGTGTAGGTTTGCTAGTCTAACTTGCTAACCATTACACCACCAGAGGTGCCTGGGATGGATGTAGAGGTAGCTGAGATTTGAGAAAAGAATAGTTTGGCTTGGTTGTGTTTAATGACATATCAACCCTTGTGGGTTATTTGATGCAAAATCCTGTTTATATATATATATATTATGTATATAGGATTTGTTACTGCATAGTTTGTTGATAACATAGTTTTTAAACAAGGCAAAGCTCACTTGTTTGCACACAGTTGAATGGTTTCAAGTATTGCTATCGATCACTAATAATTCTATTTACACACAGTTAAATGGTTTCAAGTATTGCTATCAAATACTCATGATTCATTTTAATATAAATCATTTGTTTACACACAATTAAATGGTTTCAAGTATAATAAATGATTAAATAGTTCTATTCAATTCATAGATGGGACCCTAACAGGTACTACCACCCCAGGTCAGAATGGACCTGGGAGTAATGACAATAAAGGAGATACTCCACATTCTCCAAAAGTCCAAAACTGAAGCTTCACCATCAGATTCAGTTTAGTATCCAGGACACTCATTGTGGGGGGGGGGTCTTACCCCTCTGCAGAGATGTATTTAGTGTATTCTACAGTCTCAGCTGACGGAGTAGAGAAAAGGATGACAATTATCTATAATCAAGTAGCTCAAGATACTGATTTTATCAACTTCTTTGTAAAACCCAGTCTTCTTTCTTCTTCATAGTCTATGATTTAATATTAGAAATGAAGCTGGACTCTTTGCTTATACAAAGATAATCAAAACAATTACTTGTAATTTAGTGAAATGTATGCTGATTATATTACTAGGATGAGAGTACCTCACATGGTCTGATGGTTAACAAACTAGGGTGAGTCAAAAGTTTTGCACTATTTTGAACCTGTCAGTAAACATGAGTTTTTTTAAACACAAAACGATTGCCTGCATCTGGTAGAATTATGAGTATGCCAATGATCCGGGAGACTGAGGTTCAATCCCAGGTCGGGTCATACCAAAGACTTTAAAAATGGTACTTAATACCTACTAGAGAAAGGAGTAGCGCCCACCTGTACACCTCGGTGTAGTAGCTATTGAAAAGGGAGCCTTCAGTTTGCCCTCGACTACGGTCGCCAACTTACTTTTACTAATTCACTACAAACCATTGATTCTTATGAAAACTTTGAATTTAAACCAGCTGTACTCCACTTAAAAATTGCTCTTATGTTGTTTGTTGTGTAGGGTTTGGCTATATACCTGCTCTTCTTAACATAGTGACTATTGTTATTTGTTCAGTTTTTCTTAGAGTAGTTGCTACGAGAGTGAGTCAAATATTTTACAATACTTTGATACAAGTTCGTTTGTTGTGTGTATCTTGTTATATATTTATGAACAAAGAAAAAATATAAACAATACTGAAAAGAGACAGACATGAAGTGTACAACAAAACCATTGGGTCTATTTAACTCCAGCCAGAAACATGCATCTATTGACCAGGAAAAGAAGCTGTGTGCACCTGTCAAATGTATATCCATGTGTCATGGCTAATTTTCAAAGTCTGTCCTTATTGTCCCTCAGGTGTATCCGTTTGTCCAGTCTCTATAATCCCACAAAATACTGTCTACGAGAGGCAACTCCCTTTCTATCCCTCAGTAGGAATAATTTTGATATTTTTTTCATTAGGTTTCATCCCTAATACATATTACATGATCTAAGCAGTTCAAGCCATGGAAGATACTTGCTGTAGTATCACGGTAGTCAGTGCACTAACATATTGCTCTTTACTTTACTCCATGTATAGTCTTATCCATATGAACATGTGCTGCATAACAAGACCTCTTAATGGTCATATCCATGTGCAGTGTATAAATACTTAGTTCTTTCCACACCAACATGCATAATCAGAGTGAGCCCCATTATGGCCCTATCCGTGACCAATGATGAACATACAGTCATCCATAAACTACAACAGCAAAACTAATACAAGTACATACTCTAAAAGCCAACCTTTTATTTCCACTAACACAATAAAACAAGGCTATGCTTTGAGTGCCAATTTTCCCTTTCTACAAACAGTGGTTTTCTCATGTACCCTTATTGGGATTTTACCAACTTTATTTGGTAACAATATTGCGACGTTGGCAGGAAGAAAGAAATGCAACACGATTTAAAATGTTACAAAAAACATATATTTACATAGAAAGGGAGGAAAGAAGATATTGTCCTTGCAAACAGTTGGTTTGCGGGAAACTTATCTGTAAAAGGCGTCCTTTTAACAGTTTGTATTTCCTGTGTCTTTTTGGTTGGGTTGAAGAAAATAGAGCCTTGTTTCTCGTGCTTCAGTCACTTGAAAAATCCTCACAAGTGTGTATTGGCGTCTAGAAGACTGAGAGAATGGCGGGCACGTCTTGATTCTGAGGAATCACACAAGCAAAAGAGGAAGGGTGTTCGTAGGAAACGCCCTCATAGGGGTTTGGAGAAAATCTAAAAAAAAGGGTAGCCTGTGATTGGCTGTTTTTCATCCAATCACTGGGCACCTAGTTAGCGACTCCGTAAATAATTTCAATACCCTTTGTGGCCTCATGACTATACCCCACACAAACACAAGCAACAACCTTATATATGAAACACAATAATTAGTCCATTCCTCAAACTCTTAACAAGTTTTACTGAATGGTCATTTATACAGTAAAATTGTCTAGTATATTCCACTTATGAATACACTTGTTGCATGCATAACCAACCCCTGACCTAACTACCCTCTCTGTTGTCTTCTATCTGGGTAGCTCTCCTGTTAGGGAGAGGCACTATTCCTCTTATAGTGAATTGACAATAAAGTCACTATTGTGGCTAGCTCCGTTGTTATCTTCATTTATACCTATCAGAAACAAATATAATATGGTGGCAGCTGGTAACTGAAACATGCCTCTGCTATTTTGAAGAGACCACAGGTAGTCAACCACACAGCTGTAGATAGATAGATAGATAGATAGATAGATAGATAGATACTTTGTTTTTGGTCCTGTTGCGAACTGATATGTTGGAGCTGTTAATATCAATAATTTTCCACACTGCCCACAACTTATTCTCTCTCTTATTCATTCAGATATTCTAAGCAGACAATACTTTTTCTCTTTCTTCCTTTTCTCCCTGATTCTTGTCTTCACTCTCATTATTTCTCATGGTACTCATCTTGTTATCACAATATCTGAAAAAGAAACATTAGCCACTGTCTCTATGGATATGTCTAGTCTTCACGTCAGAGCTCCAGGATGTTTAATTTTTGGCATAAAGTAGACGTGTAGAAACTCTTCCACAGAAGATGGACGAACTAATTTCTACAACTTAAGCTGGGTTGTAAACTCAGAGAAATACAAGTAGCAATGGTGAAGATTTGCCTTGGCAATGAAACAATGAAAATATACCAAGGCATGCAGTTTACAACACCTGAAAATGAATGCATCATCCAAGAATATATTAGACACTTTTGTGGAATATGCAATTGGTATCACAAAAGAAACATGAACATTTTGCATTTCAACAGGAAAAGCAAAGTGAGAATAAATCATTTGACAGTTTTTAAAATAATCACAGAGGCCTTTCAAAGATGACACGTCATTTTTGTGACAAATGTTGAAATCAATATGGGTATACAAGACCAGGACACCAGAGAAGACTTACTCAAAATACCAAACATGATCTTTCAATAGTGCACGGATATATACAGGGCACCAGAGAAGGCCTTTACCCATTGCTAAGGCATGAGAGCCAAGGAATCCCAAGTGCTTAAATAGCCTAGTCAGCTGGTGCTATAGGATATACCGACTGCATCTCTTCAGAGGGGTAAGACCCCCCCAACGAGTGTCCTAGATATAACATTAAACTATCTGATGGTAAGGTATCAGTAATGCTGGAGCTTTGGGGAATGTGGAACACCCATTCATTGTTATTAAGGGTCATATCAATGGGTCAAATAGAATTGTTTGACAGTTAAACTGAGTGCAAACAAATGACATATGGTAAGTTGAATTGTTAGAAATAGAACTGTTTTATTATTTAACTGTGAATAAACAAATGACTGATGTTTAATTGATTTGTTAGTGATACATATCAACACTTGGAAGCAATTAACTTTGATAACCTAGGCTAAATTGAATTGTTTGAAATAGAACTTTTTGATCATTAAATTGTGTGTATCTACAAAATGTGTTTAAAAATCATATATTTAATATATATGTAAAAACAAGATTTGGCATTAAATAATCAACAATGGTTGATATACCATAAAACCAAAGCAAACCAAACCAAGTGCTTAAAGGATGTGACAAAAATAAGAATGTCTCAAAGAAAGATTGTCATTTCTGTGACAATATGCACATACTCAAATGAGACAAATGTCCTCCATATGGTTAATCCTGCAAAGCATGTCACAAAAGGGACCATTTTGAGTTGAAATCTCCCAACAAGGAAATGAAAATCAATAAAGAAACAGCAAACCGTGAAAGAAAAATAAGAAAAATCCCCTTTGGGTGAACACAGTCACAGATTTAAAAGATGCCAAATGCATTATAATGCTGGAAAAAAAAGTCACTTTTCAAATTGATACAAGGGCAACCATCAATATGCTTGAGAAATAAAACACTATAATGGAGTCTTGTTAATGTGAAACAAGACCCTAGTGAGACTACTTGGTGTTTGTTGAAGAACTATAAAAAATCCAAGATACATAGAAAGTACTCAGCTGAGTTTTTTGTCTTCAAAGATGAAGATTGTTGGCAGCATCTAATTGATCTTTGAGCAAATAAACAAATAAACCAGGTGAAAAAAAGAAAAATTTCCACTGCATTGCCCTGGATCCTGAGTTCAAGAAAGTATATAATGACAAGCTAAGCAAACTATCAAAAACGCCAACACCAGAGTTGAAGCCTGATGCAATTCCTTTAACGATGGCTAACCGAAGAGAACCCCTTTCTGTGCATCCTCAGCTGAAGCAAGAACTACAGAGACTTACCAAACTGGTAGAGGGGGTTCATCAAGCCAGTAGAGAGACCTATCAGCCAGTTAATACTAACTAAAAGAAAAATGGCTCACTAAGAATATACCTGAGTCCCCATGAGTTGAGCAAGGCACTCATGCAGACGCATTATAACATACCCATGCTGAAAGATGTACTCCATGATCTGAAGGATGCCAAATTCTTTAGTTAAAGCAATTTATGTTGGCACATGAAACTGAATGAGGCTTCCAGTAAATTCACAACATTTCCAACCTGTTTTGAACATTTTTGTTGGCCAACATTTGGGCTGGACTCATCAGCAGAGATATTCCAAAACAATGGAACAGTTCTAAGATATGTAAGGGGTTGTCATCATTGCTAATGAGTCAGTCATGTTTGGTTGGAACCAAGACAAGCATTTTCAGGTACTATTGGTTGTTAATCTTGAGAAATTGAAAGTGGGCTGGAATTCAGTAACCTTCATAGGACATTGTATTACCAAGGATGCTATCATAGGCAATGTAGAAAATGTCAGAGCCATCCAAGATATGAAAATCCTGAGAAACTGAAATTAGGCTTGAATTCAGTAACCTTCATGGGACATCGTATTAACAAGGACGCTATCATAGTCAACCCAGAAAATGTCAGAGCCATCCTAGACATGACAATCCTAGAAATGGTACGAGCCCTCCACAGATTTCTGAGTATGAACAAATACGTAAAGAAGTTAATCCTTAACCTGACAAACAACATAAAATTTCTCCAAGTTCAAACCAAGATCTTATGGATATGGTCATGGTTGCAACAAGCAGAATTCTACATGGTAAAGTAAAGTTGGCGACCACAGTCGAGAGTGGCCTGAAGTCTCCCTTTTCGATAGCTACTACACCAAGGTGTAGGGGAGAGTGCTACTCCTTTCTATGGATTGCTCCACTTTACTCTTGATCCGTACCTTATAATGCTGAGGCATCAAGTACCATTTTTTGAGTCTTTGGTAGGACTCAACCTGGGATTGAACCTAGGTCTCCCGGGCTATTGGCGAACACTCTACCATTACGCCAATGTCTGATTACTTACTTACATGGTAAAGAATGAACACAAACTTGCCTACTCTCACTTACTATGATGAATTGGCACTTGGAAATGATGCTTATGAATTAGGGAGCAAAATTAATGCAGGATAACAGACTGGTGGCATTTGCCAGAAGATCTCTCTCAGACACTGAGCATTGATATGCACAAATTGAGAAGAAGATGCTAGTAGTGGTATATGGCCTTGAGAAATTCCACTACTACACTCATGAGAAGGAAATGACTATTTGGACAAATGTCAAACCCCTTGTCCCAATCAACCAGAAGCCTTTGTGAAACAGTTGCAGAACCCCTTACTTACATGCACAGCAATACAGCTATACACCCACCCAGGTAAATGCCAGGAAAGGAGATCCTATTGTCAAAAGTCCAAACAAGCAAGCCAGAAATGGAAAAATTCTTGCCTGTGAACAATCTGATGATGTAGCCTATACAACATCAAAAACTAGTGCAGTTCTGCTGCAACACAGTTGAAGATCACTTGCAGCAGTCATCACTACAGGGGGGCCTGACTCCCTGAGACTGTTCTTTGACAGTCCAAGATGGACTGATACTAGGAGGATAAAGGATAGTCATCCACCTCTCCAAGTGACTTGAAATGAAATGGAGAGCACATGCTGGCCCCCTCAGAATAAACATGTCTTTGAAGGGCGAAGGACTTAGTCTTCTGGCTAGGTATGTCCAGGGAAATTCAACAGCATGTAGAAGCCTGTGCCACTTGCACGACCAATATGGATCACCAGCCAGCAGAACTCCAGATTATCGCAGCAGTGGCAAGAGGCCCATAGCAACAAGTAATGGCTAACCTCCTATCATGAGGAGGGAAGATCTATCTAGTTACAGTCAATAGACAGTAATTTGAGATTGACAGGATCGACACTCCTACATCAGTCAGTAATGGAATGTGTGAGGGCATACTTTGCATGCTATGGAATATCAGAGACACTGACATCCAATAATGAGCCCCAGTTCTTGTCATAGGCCTTCAAAAAGTTTGCAAAGAAGTGGCTACTCTCACCTGGAAACATCCAAGCAAATGGCAGTACAGAAGTAACAGTAAAAATTGCCAAATGCCTCCTGCGGAAGTACAGAGCCTTCAGAGAAGACCCATTTTTAGGGCAGCTGAATCTCTGTAACACACTAACTGAAGGGCTCAGCACTAGCCCAGCTCAAAGGCTTTTTGGTAAACAAACAAGGTTGACAGTTCCAGTGACCAAATCAAGACTAAAGCTTCAATATCCATACTCTGTTGAGGAAGCATGGAAGAAACAAGAAAGAAGGCTTAAACAATATGACAGATAAATTACTAAAAGACCTCAGTATTGGCAACAATGTTCCATGTCCAGCCATCCAAGCCACTGAGAGAGTGAAGAGAGATGACAGTCACTAAATGATTTATGTGGGTCATATGAGATAGAAACTGAAGAGAGACAATGATATCACCAAAACAGACAAGTCCTTCATCAAACCTCAAAATTAACACACTCATTCTCAGAACACTCTACTCATTGAGCTAATGGGTTCAATCCCAGGTCGAGTCATGCTAAAAACTCAAAAAATGGTACTTGATGCCACCTTGCTTAACACTCAGCATTATAAGGTACGGATCAAGGGTAAAGTGTAGCAATTCAGGGAAAGGAGTTGTGCTGTTCCCTACACCTTGGTGTAGTAGCTATTGAAAAGGGAGCCTTCGGGTTACCCTCGACTGCAGTCGCCAACAACTTTCCAGAACAGTGACAACACAAACCTGTAGCTACTATTCTGGAACAAGTACTTGTGGAAAGTCCCACACCACTAGTAGAAAACATTTCCAATGAGAATGAAACAGTTCATGAAGAAGGCTAGCAAGCAGACAACAGACACTGCCAAATACACTCAGAATGTATCATACAGAAACCAGCCTGCTACACTAATGAATAAATAACTCCATTTCCTACACCCCTTTTCACCACCCCCACCCCCATTCCCTCCACATGTAACACTGCTGATCAAACACAAAAAAAATGAATGAATAAATCCCACTTTAAAGTGAGGGAGATATTGCATGTATAACCAACCCCTGATCTAATTGCCCTCCCTGTTGTGTCCCCTATCTAGGTAGCTCTCCTATTAGTGAGGGACCACACTTCCTGTAATGGTGACTTGACAATAAAGTCATTATTATGCCTGGCTCCTTTGTCATCTTCATTTATACCAACCAGTACTTAACGTAACAACACTCTTCCTTGTAATTAACCTATTTGTTTGTCAGTTATCTTTCCTTTCTACCAAACCACCAAAAAAAGCAGTGGTACTGTGTTATTCTCATCAAAACAGTATTTTCCCTTCACCTCTCTCTTTCTCTCTTCTACATAATATTGTATGGGGATTATAACAACTGCTGTTAAAACTAGGAAAAAAACTAAGGAAAAAAGACTTAGGGGTCTCATTGCTACTCCTTGCACATAAACAAATAATGAAAATGAATATGAAATACAAAAGGAAGCTCATTCTTCAAACTCTGAACAAGAGAATTTTTCACTGAACAGACATTTATACATTAAAATTACTTTGTATGCAAAAACACATCCTTCCTTGTTGTTAACTTATTTGTTATTGCTTTCTTTCTACACTTCTGTTAAAATGACATGTGTTAGAATATTGTTCTGGTCAAGACAGCCTTTTCTTTCACCTTTTTCTTTCCTCTCTTACATAACCATACATGTGAATCATAAGAACTGATCAGAATCAAAATATAAAAACAGTAATAAATAAATTTGTTATTTATTAATTCTAATACCATCTTGTTTTTAATCAACTAACTCTTTTTTTTCACAAGTCTACAGTAAAGTACCTTCTTCAATAACTACTTATCAGCAAGACACCTTCTTCTCTGTCATAATACATGTGGTAACATCATTAAAGCAGCTACTACAAGTTCATGATCATAACTTGTGTTAGAACAAGGAGATAACAAGTAGTGAAAAAGAACTACAAAATTAAATAGAAGAAAACAGAGAGTAAAACAATTGAACCATTTTTTGATTATTGCTGCAAGTTTTAATAAAACTTCAATGATTTAGACATACAAGTAATGAGAGAGAGAGAGAGAGAGAGAGAGAGAGAGAGAGAGAGAGAGAGAGAGAGTCCCTTCTTGTGCTGTAATTCTTAATCAGTAGTAATCAATATGAGAAACAAACTTTATATTCTGTACACCACACCAAAAGAGTAAAAAAAAAACAAGTATGGATTTGGCGCATGGTCACGATTATGAAGCAACTTGGAAATAATTATTTTCCTCAATTATTGCTGTTCTTTTAGTTGTAGTGAATGAAAAGTCATAAATTTTTAAAAAGAAAATTCTTAGAAATATTAGAATATAGAAAATTCCTTAGAATTTTCTTTCCCTTGATCTAATATCCTAATTTGTGATTAGTCCTTTGCAAATAGATATTAAGCAGTTGTCAGAGTTTGAAAAAGACAAATTGGGGTGCACAATGACTGTGGACTCTCACTTTGTAATATCAAAAAGAAACTGAATTGCTATCATTTATCAAAATCATAAAAAACTGGTAATTATAAAAAAAAAAGGTTGTAACTACAAACGAAAAACAATTGCATCTGAAAATATAAAAATTGTTTGAACAAAGCAATAGCACACTGCAACATCACAACAAATAAGAGATAAGTTGAAATTAAATCTTTCACCAAAAACTGTTATGTTAGCTGTTTGTTTTTTTTTTGGGGGGGGGGTCTAATAATGTACATATTTGCAAAATATAGACAAACAAAAAATATAATCAATAAAAAGGCTCCAGGAAACTAATCAGTATTTTCTTTCTGCTTTAAATTCTTCTTAATCTGCTTTTATATTATGTTAATATTACAGTATCTACAGAATCTTGTTAAAATGCAGGGTGTCCCCCAAAATTTGACATCATTTTAAAAGGAATTATCATAAAAACTACTAAGTCTACGTCAATGAAAATGAACAGTTTAGGTGTTGAACATTGTAAATTTATTCAGGGTCCGATTTCATTACTTGCCAATATGTGCACTGCCTGTGACACAGCACACTTCTTGGGGCTTCACAAGAGTTTTTCATAAACTTGCTTGACCTTCTCTTCTGATTTTGATGATTATCAACCAGATCCTTTAGCCCTGCATAAGCAGCCTTCCTCTTTAAATTTTTGGTACCAAGTCCAAATTTGTTTGCTAGTTAATGAAGTTTTTCTGAATTTTGATCTGAAAGCACACAACACAGTCTTGGGTGACTGTGTGCAAACAAATTCCAAAACACAAAATGACTTCTCTTTGAAAGTAAATGGCATGACTCAACCTGAAAATACAACAAAAATAAAACATAGAATATAAAATCTTGATTTGTTTCTATATATTCTGTAAAAATTTGAGGTCATTTCAACAAGAATTGCCAAAATTATTGGTGTGCAAAATGATGTCAAATTTTTTGGGACACCCTGTATATATGGGAATTATCTCATCAAAACATTTTTTCTCAACTCTTTCTCAAGTAATATTGGATATTTAACAAGTAATGATCTGTGACCCTAGCATATTGACCATTATACCTTCTGAGGTGTTGCATTAATTTAGCACAAAACCAGAAGTATGGAACACCCAGTGAGAATCAAATACACAAGTAATGGTCTGCTAGCCTAGCTTGTTAACAACTCATCATTAGAAGCATCCACCAAATAACTTAATGTCACTTAGATTTTAAACTAGACTGACAGAACTTTGTGATAATCAAAATCCTTAATCAGCAGTAATTGATCTGAGAAACAAACTTTACATCCAATATACAATACCAAAAGGCTCTAAAAAAATAAGCATAGATTTGGCACATGTCAGGATTATGAAGCAGCTTGTGATGATTGAACTCCCTCACTCAAAAAGTAATTGATCTTCGAGGCTGGCTTACTAACCACTACAGCATAATAAAGTGCCCTCTCTCTCGCCCTCTCTCTCTGTCTATATATATATAGATAGATAGATAGATAGATAGTTTATACTCAAACTTTAATATGACAAATTATTGTCAAAAACACTGATATATTATACACTTATTTATATATATATAAACATCTTCCTTGTAATCTGTCTAGACTGTGTACTTTGAACATCGATAGATCTAAAGAAAGAAAATGGCTTTACACTAAATAAAAGCAAGAAGTAGATGATATCATGTGGAGAATATAACAGATGCAGACAACAGAGATGATCTAGCGCTTCTTGCAAATATAACCTGCCTAAGCCAAATCCCTACTGTATTACCTAGAGAAAGCAGCAAGATGCATTGGCCTCCATGTGAATGTAAATAAAACAGAGTTCATGTGTTTTAAACAAGGAAGGGACATCTCCATTGTAAGTGGCAGACCTCTAAAATTAATAAACAAGTTCACATACATTGGTAGCAATATCTCATCTACTGAAAGTGATGTTAACATATGTCTAGTGAAGGCATGGATTGCTATTGATAGATTGTTCATCATATGGAAGTCTGATCTATGCGCGAAAATAAAACGGGATTTCTTCCAAGCTGTCACTGTGTTGATACAACTGTAAGGATGCACTACATGGACATGAAAAAAGCACAGGGAAAAAAAACTAGATGGGAACTACACAAGAATGCTACATGCTATTTTGAAATCCTGAAAGCAACACCCCCAAAAAAAACAACAGCTGTACGGTCAC
Organism: Sepioteuthis lessoniana; assembly: GCA_963585895.1. Classification (NCBI taxonomy): domain Eukaryota; kingdom Metazoa; phylum Mollusca; class Cephalopoda; order Myopsida; family Loliginidae; genus Sepioteuthis; species Sepioteuthis lessoniana. The sequence continues at coordinate 16,311,524 of OY757910.1, read as the reverse complement.
TTACCTCCCATCCCAAAAAACCCATGTAAGACAAAAAAACAAGTAGGAGGCTGCTTGAAAAGCAAGGATGAACTCATAAGTGATGTTCTTCTATGTACCCCCACATGTGGACATGCCAGTGTTGGCTGATCAGCAAGAACTTATTTTCATCAGATCTGTGTGGACACTGGATGTAGTTTGTAGGACCTCCTAGGAGCAATGGACTATAGGGACAGATGGAGAGAGAGAGAGAGAGAGGGATGGAAATCTGTGTTCTCAGCATGACTTGATGATGATAATGATATATATATATATATATATATATAAATGCACACACACACATACATACACACACACACACACACATATATATATATATATATATATATATATATATATATATATTCTTAAACTCAAATATGACAATTTTTTTCAGAAACACCTCAATATTATATATCAATATACACACTCACACACACAAACCTATATATATATATATATATATATATATATATATATATATATATATATATATATATATATATATATACAAATTTGAATATGTCAAATTCTTATTAAAAACATGCAGATATCATACATGACTAACAGTAAAAAAAAAAAAGATTCAAAATAGTTGAGACCATGACTAAAAAATAAAAAACCCAGCTCTCAACAAGATTTTCTTCAAACAGAGACAGGGAGTTTTAAATGTATTTGAACCCCAATCCTTCTCAAACCATCACATGACATCAACCAATGCTCTACCAATTAATACCATTTTTATTTGAAGTGGGACCATTACAAGATCCCAACTGATACTTCAGTGATACAAACCAAATTTATTTAAAACAAATATGGAAAAAGCCAGTTCATACCATTCTTTATTTTTCTCAAGAAAATGAAAATTAAGCGCATCTATATCCCACAAAAATAAACTGCCATTCGTGAAAATGGCTAGAGACACAGCAGAAAGCACTTGAGATACTGAAGCTCTTTTCCAATCTCTACATTTATTTTATCCAGAACTATGTTCTATTTTTTGTAAACAAGAAAAAACTTTTTAAAAATTCATATATTCTTCCTTGTCTGTTTTTTTTAACCAAACCTGCATTAATGAAAAAGTGCTGGCAATATATATATATATATACACACTCATAAAAAGAAGAGAAAGAGAATGTTAAGTAAGTTCATGTTAGAAGCTGTTACAACTGTAGTAATTTACTAAGTTTTGTTAAGTTGGACATAAGGCCAGAAGTATGGGGCACCTAGTCAGAATTAACCACCCTAACAATGTTCTGCTAGCTTAGCTTACTATTTCACTATGCAAGGTGTCCATAGAAAACTAAATGTAGATTTGACACAAGGCTGAAAGTTTGAGAATCAAACTCACTACTCTGTAGTTATTGGCCTTGCTTGTCATTACACCCCTTACTTGTTAACCATTACTCCTTCACTCTCTCTACATATATGATGGTTTGGTTTGGTTTGGTTTGGTTTCTTTGTTTAATGGCATACCAACATTTGTAGGTTATTCACTGCATAAGCCATCCTTCTAGAAGAACAGTAGTGGTACTATCTAACCCATAGCTGGGAGGAGCCCATTCAAACAGTTATATATAACAATTCAGTTTAGTGTAAATACAGTTTCAATGTCAAAAACAGTTCTATTTCAAAATTTTCAATTTAGTATAAGTACACAGTTTAAATGTTAGTACAGTTTAATTGTGAAAAACACTTCCATCTCTAGCCATCCAGCTTAATCAAGCAGTTCAAATTCAGCTAATTCAGTTTAGTATAAGTACAAACCCTGTCTACACGCAGCTAAATGTCAAAACAGTTCCATGTTAAACAATTCAATTTAGTGTAAATACAGTTTCAATGTAAAAAAAAAACAGTTCGATTTCAAATAATTCAGTTTAGCATAAGTACGCAGTTTAAATGTTAGTACAGTTTAATTGTGAAAAACACTTCCATCTCTAGCCATCCAGTTTAAATGTAAATACAGTTTAATTGTCAAAAACATTTCTATTTCAGGCTATTCAGTTTAATCAAACAATTCAGTTTAGCATAAGTATGCTGTTAGTTCTATTTAACCCATAGATAGGGCCCTATTAGGTGCTACCACGCTGAACTAGAGTGGACCTGGGAGCAATGGCAATGAAAGGGTGCTCCGTATTCCCCAAAGCTCCAGCATTACTGGGACCTCACCATCAGATTGCTTAGTGTCATATCAGGACACTCGTTGGGGGGGGGGTCTTACCCTTCTACAGAGGTGCAGTTAGTGTATTCTATGGACCCAGCTGACTGGGCAATCAACGTGGTGCCTTCAATAAGTTTCCAGACTATTTTTGTATAGGAATTTAAAATTGTTGTAGACTCTTGAAAATTCACTATGTTATTGCTATACATCTTATGAGATGACTGACCAATTTTTATGATTTCAGATTCAAATCAACAGCTACAGCAGCAATTGGAATACACCCTACTAAAGCCTGATTGCCACAGCAGGTGAATTTCAAAAATGCAATCTGGACGTGAGGACACTTTAGAAGAACGATATGCAATAAAATTCTGTTTTAAACTTGGAAAAAATGCCACAGAAACGTATGGAATGCTTCAGACTGCTTTTCAACCATCTTGCATGAATCGAGCATCAGTTTTTGAGTGGCATAAGAGATTCAAGAAAGGCACCGAGTCTGTGAGGGATGATGAGAGATGTGGGAAGAGTAAGGAAGTCAATACACCACAGTTGATTGGCCAAAGGGTTTGGGTTCGGGTTAGGGTTATTATGTTGAGGTTTTAAAGGAGTTCAGGAAGAGATTCCGTCAGAAGAGGGCAGCACTCTTCAAATCAGGTCAGTGGCATTTTCACCAGGACAATACACCAGTCCACAATTCCATCCTTGTCACAGACACTTTGACCAAGATGGGCATGAAGACAGTTCCTCACCCTCCCTATAGTCCAGACCTTTCTCCCTATGACTTTTTCTTATTTCCTAAGCTCAGAGGCTGTTGTTATGAGACAATTGAAGAGATAAAAGAGGCTGTGATGAAGGTCATTGATACGCTCACACAAGAGGACTTCCATGGGGCCTTCCAGAAGTTGTTGGAACGGTACAACAAGTGCATTGCAGTTGGAGGAGATTACTTCAAAGGGGACTAGAGTTTCATGTGTGTACTATCAATAAAAGTGCCCATATGAAAAAAGTCTGGAAACTTATTTAATGATGCTCGTACATATATGAGTATATATATATATATATATATATATATATATATTCAGTATTCCCCATGACTAACAATTTTTTACACAATGCTAACTTTTTCTAAACCATACAATGGATTTATTATTTTTAGTAGAACATCATACAATCAAAACAGATATTTTTAGGTATTATTTATGGCCAAACTCTACAGTATTGAAACTAACCAAAAGAAAATTGAAAAAGAAATGAGTATAATTTCATAAACATACAGGGTGTGGAAGCAAAATTAGAAATATTCCAGTATAATAATAAATGACTCTATTATAAAACAAGATTCATTTTAATTTTAATATATAAACAACAAAATAAGAAAATAGGCACAAAACAGTAAATTTACTCAATATGGTCACCATTTTCTTCAATTATTGTATCAACATACCTTCAAAATAATTTGCATGCCTTAAAAATAAATTCTTCAGACATCTTATTCAATTCCTCCTCAATAGCAGTCTTAAGTGAACCAATATTTGGATGGGGAGTTGCATTTGTTTGGTTTTCTAAAATGGCCCATATAGCATAATCAAGAGGGTTAAGGTCTGGGCTTGATGGAGGCCATAAATAAAGTCCAATTATTTCGGAAAATTTTTTGGCTTAATTTTGGTATTAAGCAGATTATAGATTCTTTGACATTTCTTTTCTTGCTCACTCATATTGGGCGGAATTTTAATGACAAAGTGCTTGAATAATAGAGCTAATCATAAAAATTTAGATTTATCGCATATTTTTCAAAAATTGAACAAATCAGACTAAAAAAAACATTTAAAAAATTATTCTATATTTTGCTTCTGCAACTTGCGTATAAGGGATATATTTATTTTTGAACTGTCACAGACTCATATTTTTAATTACACATGCACACGCTTACACACTTAGCACAAATACACATATATGCACACACTTATATATGCATATCAAGAAAGAGAAAGAAGGTTAAGTAAGCTGATCTCACAGGCTGTTACAATTGTAGTCATTTACTAAATTTAGCTTAGTTTAGTGCAAGGTCAGAAATATAGGTCACCTAGTGAGACTAAAACTTACTAACAATGTTCTGCAAGCTTCAATGGCATGTCTGGTGAATTCATCGTCAGTGAGTCTATCGTTGGTAAATTCATTGTATGCTAACTTTAACACAGGTAAACTGTTCATGGCGAAATTCAGAATTTAATCATTGCTTTTAAGAATCTAATAAAAAGATCTATTAGATTAGGGTTAGAGTTAGGAAACCTTATCAGTAATTAATCTAATATGATGAACCTACCAGTGATAAATATACCATGCAATGAATTTACTGGCAATAAATTTACCAGATGATGAATTTTTGGTATAAAAAATTTGCTGCCAACAAATTTACTGCGAAGAATTTACCTAGAATCATTCAATAGCTAACTATTATACAACACACGTACACACACACACACACACACACACATATATATATATATATATATATACCTTTAAAAAAAACAAAAAACCAGTCACAAAGTTTGGTCACATATCCCGAGACTATTTGAGTCAGCTTATGAACTTTCCAATTGATCCTCATACATACATATATATATATATATATATATATATATATATAATTGATCCTCATACATTCATATATATATAGATATATATATATATATATATATATATATATATATAATTGATCCTCATACATACATACATATATATATATTCAACATAATCTCCCTTGCAGCCTATATACTTCTTCCATTGGTTTTACAGTGTTTCGATCCCATTAGTCAAAAATATCTACCTTCATATATGTTTGTATGTATGTATATGTGTGTGTGTGTGAGTATGTGTATATTAATGATATACATACACTCAAGAGAAAGAGAAAGAAAATGCTCAGATCATCTTACAGGCTGTTATTAATGTAGTGATTAAGTAAGTTTGGGCACCTAGTCAGAAGCAAACTCACTAACAATAGTCTGTTACTTTCAAAGGCTATCATAACATATATATATATATATATATATATATATATATATATATATTCATTTAAAAGAAAAACTTTTAAAAATCCCTCATATTTTTTTGTAATAATATTTATTTCAGTGGATCTTTTTTAAAATTCTAGATCTGCATCATCAGACAAAGAAATGAGAAATTTCTAATGAAAATTTAGAAAAATTCACAACACACACACACACACACACACACACACACATATTTACTCACACACACAAGAAGAAGAGAAAGAAAATGCTGAATAAGTTTATCTTAGAGGCTGTTATAACTCTAGTAATTTACTAAGTTTGGCACAAGACCAGACGTATTGGGAACCCAGTAAGAATCAAACCCACTAACAATAGTCTGTTAACTTTAATCATGATGATACCATTTATATACATGTGTGTGTGCGTGTGTGTGTGTGTGTGTGTGTGTGTTAATTTATGATATGTGTGTATTTATGATACATGTATACACACACACACACAAACACAGATAGATAGATAGATAGATAGATAGATAGATAGATAGATAGATAGATAATGAACAAAGTGGGATAGATAGATAGATAGATAGATGTACAAGAGGGAGAGAAAGAGAATGCTTAGTAGTTCATCTTTCAGACACTAATAACTATATTGAGTTTTGAGTGATACTTGGAACTTTACATTTTTAGTCTTTTAGTAAATACCAAGGTATTTTATTGTGGTTAGCAAGTTACTCCTGCTAACTGTAATCACTTTGATCCTTACACGTGTGACCTTTTGTACCTGATTAAAGGTAAGCTTAGTAAATTGTCGGTACTGAGTGATCGAGAAATGGTGTCAAATCAATAAACTTAAAGAAATAATCTCTCTCTATTTTTTCTATTTACTGTGGTTAAGCCAAATAAACGAGGCATCCAAATTACAGAAAGAAAAAAATCAACCTGTTAGGACAGTGAAAAGAAAAATAACGACTAATAACTCATGCCCCTCCCACAACTTTCAGTCATTGAAAACATGTATTTGAATTTATTGATTGTCAAAGATAGGAGTAGCCATTGTCTGCCTTTCTCTGAAATTACAACACACCAATGAATAAAGTTCAGTTCTTATCTTAGTTACAACTTTAAACAAATAAAAGTTGCTTAAAAGTTGGAAATTTCATAAGAATATAAATAAAATCAATAAGCCACATGAATAAGCCTAATTCTAAATTTACTTGGTCTGAACCAGATGCTGCAATATAAGGAACTTAAAATTAAATCCTATTGTCAATATCCAGCAGCTGTACGACCACTTACCTCCCATCTTACAAACTATCCAAGTAAGATGAGCTAGTCAAGCTAGGCACATAAATATTAATTATCTTAAAAATTGTCCCCATACCATTAAACAAACTTATTCTAGTGAGTTTTCTATTGGTCAAAGCACCCTTGAAATTTTTCTTTTTACATAGTTTTGCTGTCATACTTCTTTTAATGTCCTCCACATCCTCAAATTTTAAATCTAGCAAACAAGAAAAGTCAGATAGAGCTAGGTCAAGTAAAGTATGGAAAGTGCTGCACTTGCACAATTTTGTGTTTCACGGAGATAGTTCTGGTGAGGTATGGAAAATGCTGCACTTGCACAATTTTGTGTTTCATGGAGATAGTTCTGGTGAGGTATGGAAAGTGTTGCACTTGCACAATTTTGTGTTTCATAGCACTAGGTCTGGTGAAGTATGGAAAGTGCTGCACTAAAAAGTATCAAGAATTGACAATTACTCATCTATATAGAAGTTTAGATGCCTAAATATACATATATCATTATATCTAGACTCTGGTTAAGATTATTTTTCAAATAGTTTCATGAAATATGTCAGCTTGTCAGCTGGTCAGTAAATAATTGTGAAATTACAACAAATTCCAGAAACTTGTGCTGACTGACTGACAAGAGGCATTTTTAGAAACAATCTTTAAAATGATTTTAACCTGAGTCTTGATATGATCCAGGACTAGCTCTATGCCAGATATTGAGCACTGTAGAAAAAAGAATCTCAGTTGTAGGTATTTCTTTTTTGTTTATTTTTGTACTTTTCATTCATTTTACATTGCAAATTATATATATATATATATATATAATACTATGAAAATTATCATCCTTTTTTCCATCCACTGATGTTTTTATATTTTTTGCATAGCTTTAAAGAAAATCATGGATTATTTTGTAAGTTTTATTGCTTCCGATGCTGTATTGGCTTGTCTTGTACTTTTTATATCCTTCTTTTGCTGCAAATCTAGCCACAATGCACTTTGGCATTTATTTTAATATACTGGCATTCCAGTTCCTTAGTTCTTAGGGTGTGACTGTGAAAGATCTTTTGTCACTGTCAGCACAGTTTCACCTGCAGAATCATTCAACCTCATGTTGCGCAGAATCTTTTAAAACAAGATAACTTGTTCACAGATTTAATACAAAACTCTGCAGACAATGAGTCAACTCTACAAGGAAAAAAAATAAAAACTGAATTCAGAAAATATACTTGCTGTTTCTTTATTTTTTTTTAGAATTTTTCTTGTTCAGTGGAGCACATGTGACACCTCGTAAAAATACACTTGGGTGCTGATTCCTAACTATCTCAATCGCAGAGGCTAGATGAAATTTCTTATCCCGTTCTATCCAACAGACAGCTAACTCTACTGTCTAAGTTCCCCATGTGACCAAATTCAGCTATGCAGCTCAACCAGCACTGTCAAGTGCTGCAACTCAATCAGCACAGCCTAGTGCAGCAACTCAACCAGTAGTGCCAAGTCCTGCAACTCAACCAGCATTGCCTAGTGCAGCAACTCAACCAACTCAGCCAAGGGCTGCAACTCAATCAGCACTGCCAAGTGCAGCAACTCAACCAGCACTGCCAAGTGCTGCAAATCAACTATTTCCCGATTGCTTTCTTGACTATATGCGGCCTAAAAAACAAAAACATCTCTTGTATGAGATCACTCAGACCTAAACATCTGTGTACATATATATGTTACCTAAGCACACACACACACACATATATATATATATATATATATATATACGCATTCTTGGACAGTTATGCTCACCTCCACATGCATATACATACATATATGCTATGGTTATACACATACATACTTGCATAGATATATTCACACTTACGTACATATGCATTAGTGTACCTCAATATGTGCACCTATGAGCCGAAGAACTTTTAATATCACAGTGACATCTAACTTCAATCAGCCAGAAGACTCCTCTGCTACAATAATTTAGCTTCATTTTGTTACAGTAACTCATTAAGTTAATTCGCTACACACTCTACCTTTGTAACACAACTATATCCATTGCATTCTTCATTTGTAACATTTTCTCACACAGTATCTTTTGAATTGGTGCAAATGGATAGCAGAGATTGAGACATGAAAACCATTCAGTGTTTCTTAAAGAAGACCAATTCAACCTTTTTAGACTTCATTGCAGGTGAACCGTCTGTTGATAAGAAGACCAATTCAACCTTTTTAGACTTCATTGCAGGTGAACCGTCTGTTGATAAGAAGACCAATTCAACCTTTTTAGACTTCATTGCAGGTGAACCGTCTGTTGATAAGAAGTCCAATTCAACCTTTTTAGACTTCATTGCAGGTGAACCGTCTGTTGATAAGAAGACCAATTCAACCTTTTTAGACTTCATTGCAGGTGAACCGTCTGTTGATAAGAAGACCAATTCAACCTTTTTAGACTTCATTGCAGGTGAACCATCTGTTGATAAGAATAAGACTCAGTCTAATCTATTACATATTCAATGCCTATTTCCAGTTCTTTAAATGTCTCTATCAATGTTTTCTAGAAAAATAACAGATCCAATAATTCTCCATTAAGATTCAAATTTTTGCCAATTCCTTGAATAAAAACAGCACAATAAGCAGAATCTCTAACACCTGCATTTTCATCATGTGAAATATATAGGGGCAACTTGCTGACCAAGAATGTCATACCTTCTGCTTGAATAAGCAGGGGTGGAAGAAATGGTAAGAATCAACAATAGAAACAACGAGGTGAAATTACAAGGTGAAATTACAGAAATGTACAAAGGGGTTCCTTTTCCTATTGTTAGTTCAGATGGCTTACAGAGGTGCCTGTGGTGTAATGGTTATCATCATAGGAAATGGACACGGCGACACGAGTTCAAATCCTGGACTAGACTGATTGCATTTCACATAGCACTAATAACCTTGTGAAAGGTATGAATCCAATTATCCTCCCCCCAGCTATGAGTAAATAGTAGGACAGACTGAGTTCTTCAGCCTTGGTGAGGCAACTAGTCTAGGAGAAGGAAAACTCAGAATTCAAACCTGTTAAACTCCGCTTAAAAAATTGACCTTGTGTCATATCCTGCCTGAGCGGAGGGGTTGGTAAATATGGTCAGTTCAGAGGGCTTGTGAAGAAGCTAAGTTGTTGAATGTCCATTCTATGGTTTTGTGTTCTCAGTAAGTTAATAGAGAACTAGTTTTGGGCTATCCTTTGGTGTGTGTGTGAAGTAAGATAGCTTGATTCAAAAAGGATATGCTTTAAGTGTTATCCATGCCTGACTACTGAGATTACCTGTAGAAGGAGCTGCGATAATGATAACTACCCATTGTAGAATACACCTTGTCATTTATAGGCTTTTGATGTGATCAAGAAAATGTCCACAGCTTCAATGTGTGTTTTCTGATTGGCCAAAAAAAGGCCTAATTCTTTGTTATATGTTTGCTCACCAATACATCAGCAGCAGTCAGACAGTGGCCTTGAATGCGGTACAGACTGTTCTATTTGTTTACCATGAAAAAAAGTTTATGAATCATAATGAGATTTAAATTAGTGTAACAAATAGAAATTTTAAAAAAATTTTTAAAAACAGTAATCAGTTGTTAGTATGCATTACTTGTTAAATCAGCAATTTGAATTGCAACAGTATTTGATGACAATGATTGACTGACTGATTGATTGATTTTAACAGCATGTCAACCCATCTAGGGTTATTTTATGCCAAGAGGTTTGGAACTTGCATTCATTGTATGTTCATATTTGCATATTTTGTGCAGTTGTTTAACAGACTTTTCCTGTACATGAATATGAATAATTTTTTTCTAACATATCTATTTGACCCATAGATGGGAAACATACTGCCATTTTGGGTCAGATTTGACCTGGAGGTAAAGGCAATGAAGGAGTATTTCACATTACCTACGATTTCCGGGACTGGAGCCTCACCATCAGATGCAGTCTAGTGTCATACCTGAAGCACTCCTTATAGGTGGTTTCATAATGTTTCTACATGTTAGATTCCTTGTAGAGCCAAGTCAGCTGGAGCTGTTGCATATGCCAACTGCATCTCTACATAGAGATAACCGAATCCAGAGTGTGTCTTGGGTGACACTAAACCATCTGATGATAAAGATCTAGTCTTGGAGTTCTGGAGAATGTGGAGTATCCCTTCATTACCTTTACTCCCAGGTCTACTCTGACCAAGAGCGGTAGTTCCTGTGAGAGTCCCATCTATGGGTCAAATAGAACTGTTTAACCATTTAACTGTGTGCAAACAAATGACTGATGTCAAAGTGAATCATTAGTGTTAAAAAGCAATACTTTAAACTATTGAACTGTGGGCAAGCAAATGTTTAATACTAAATAGAATTATTCATGTTAGATAGGAATACTTAAAATCATTTAACTGTGTGCAAATAAATAGTAACTGGCTTGTTTAAAATGTTACCTTTAAACTATTTTTAGAAGTTATATATGTATAAATAGGATTTGGCACTAAATAACATACAACCAACTAGAATCAACCATATTCCTTGTAATGGTACATAACCCACATGTGTCACAAATCTTAAGATAAAAAATGATCCATGTGTGTCACCAAATCTAAAAACAGAAAGATCCACACGTCATGGTTTCCAGAAATAACTTTCTTCTATATTGCTGCCAAAAAAACTAGTGATTATAAATAGACCAAAATTTACTGCACCACAGTAGCAGCCCAGCTGTGGCCGTCTGCGGAGGCCATGGCCCAGCAGTCATCAAAAGGCAAACAAACCCAAACTAAGTAGCACCCGAATTTCACAACGCTAAATAAGTTTTATCCTCTAATTTCAAGACGAACAGGCATGTAAAGTAAGTTGGCGACTGTAGTTGGGGGCGACCAGAAGGCTCCTTTTTCAATAGCTACTACACTGAGGTGTAGGGGGGGGCGCTACTCCTTTTCCTGGATTGCTCTACTTTACCCTTGATATGTACTTTAAATTGGTGAGTGTTAAACAAGGAGGTATCAAGTACCATTTTTCAAGTCTTTGGTATGACTCGACGTGGGATTGAACCCCAGTTTTCTGGACCATTGGCGAACACTCTACCCACTAGGCCAATGAACAGGCATGTAAGCAACTATAAAAGAATTATAAATTATAATTATATAAATAATGATTATAACCTTTTATAATTATAAAAGAATTATAAATGTAAGAAATTATAAAAGAATAATAAAACAAATTGACGTTACTTTTGTATACGATTTATTTAACATGAAGTTATTTTGGTATACGATGTACACTTTATATTGTGGTTTACAGCAAGAAAAGTTACACTTTTTATTAAGGTAAACACTTGTCTTGATTTCGAGAGAATGTTTGGTTAGAGAACCTGAAGTATGAATGAATGAATGCCTGTTCAAATATCGGAAGCTCCAGTCTCAACTCAACAAGGTAAATGTGGTAAAATATAACAATGGTTAAAAGAGATCATGCTTCCAAATCAAGCAAAAGCAAGGTTGAAGTATAATACAAACGCAGGGACCACAGAAGACGAATTGATGGTCCCTGCGTTTTCGGATTGAAGAAAGGTGAAGATTGCCGGGATTTTTAACAAAAAAAAAAGAAAATCGTGAAACATAAAAAATCATAATTCAAAGAGTAATTGCGGAAAATTCGGTTATTCATTTTTGACGAATAGCCAGCATATTCTTAATTCAAATCGTTTAAATTACCATCATTTAACTGTCAAACGTCAGCGATATTATGTTGACCCAAACACAGGAACAAAACCCTCAGGCAATAGAAAGAAGCTGGCTAAATTCAAAAGTTTGCATTTTGAAATCAATGAGTAAAAGAAACAACCTTCCAATAGCACCTTGATTATTTATGTTGGTGTATGATGTGAAAAAAAAAAAAAAAAAAAAAAAAAAAAAAAAACTGACCATCTATTGCTTTTTAGCTGATGTTCGTTCGATCCACTATAAAATCAGTACATTTGTTTAAAATTTGCTTGTTTTAATTCTTTTATTTATAAATGCAGAACATTTTAAATTATTTTTTCAAAATAAAGATTTAAATATAAATGGTAATTATCTTTTTAAATAGATATATGTATATCTTGAATGTTTTATCTAAACCATAATAAATAAATGAAACGTAGATCGCACACCAAAGTAGAATTTGACTCTTATAGATCTCCTTGGCTATGTAATCGTATATCAAACTAGCACCAAAAAAAAAAAAAAAAAAAAAAAAAAAAAAATCCGTACACCACACACATCAAAAGATAAATACTCACACATCTTTTCTAAGCTGTTGCTCATTACCAAAAATAATATATAAAAGGATATCTGCTTTAACTTAAATTCCTATTGTTTGTTTTACTTATAATTTCAGCATTAACATTTTTATTAGGGTACCTAGAAAACTTTTCTGCTACAATATTGGGATGTATGTTTAATTCGCTGCAACATTCGGGTTACCCTTGTAATAGTGGTGACCCGACGTAATGAGATCACACAACCTTCTGCAACCCTCGGAACATTCTTTTGTATAGCACCTGTAAGGAGGCACATCAAACATTGTACTTTATCTTTTACTTCTGTCACAAAATATCAATTCTCCAACTTGAAAACTATAATTCTTGAATTATCCCTTTCTTTAGCATTAACGACATAGTTTACTTGGACTATTATGGATTTGGATTAAAATCGTTAAATGCGAATTCTACTCACAACGAAAAATAAAACCTGAATGAGCTAAAACGTTTGAGATTCCAGTAATTCGTTTCGTATATATAAAAAACAAAATTTGAATTATGAATTTTCCAAAAAGTTGGAAAACAACGTGTTCTTCTCTTTAAAATATTTATCGCCGAGTTAAGATAAAGAAATAAAAAAAAAATATGCTAGAGGAAATATGACAATGTCATTTTATAAATAATAATAGGAAAAAGAAAGGAGGAGAGAAAATAACAAAAAAGTAGGGAAGGGAGAGACATGCATATATTTTCAGTCTAATGGTGACAGATGGTGGTGTGTAAGGAGGCTATTTCAAAATATGGCAACAGTATATCATTTCTTCAAGAAGTACTGGCAAGTTAGGACGTCTCTCCCTTCTAAATGAAATTTCACTTTTAATCTAGAGTAAGGTCGGGGGTGGGGGCAAAAATGCTAAAATTTTAAGAAAATATTGTTTGCAAAAATTATTCTTGCTGTGACTAACAGATAAGCTGTCGATGCGATCCATGTGTTAGAGACTGCACATTGTGAGTAACTTGCTTGATTTAATTATTAAAGCAAACTTTGCTTAGTTGCAGCTCAAAGTAAGACTCGAACTCACTAGTAATGGTTTGCTAGTTAAACTTGCAAAACATTACAACCATAAATTACTTGATTTGAGACCTGCTACTTTTAAATGTGTTTATATAGAAACATGGTAAGAAACAGGAAGTCATAAATGAGATTTCCGGTTGACCCGAGGTCAACTCTTGGGTGAGGATGAGGCGTTAAAATCTCCTTGAACAGAAAAGCAAAATCCAAACTACAGACGAAAATGCATAACTGTTTATATCATTGTATTTTTAAATGAAATATCAATTTTGAAAATAAAACAAAACAAAAAACCCCGTAATTTTCAAATATATGTATGCATGTATAAAGAAGGGGCTCCAGTCTAATAAACACTTCTAGAAGTTAACTCCAAAATCAAAACTGGAAGCTTCAGCATCAAACCTCAGCTGGCTTGTAGATATCCTTCAACATGAAAAGTCTAAGAGAAATAAAACCTGTAGTTTACAATGTCAGCAGTTATCTTGCTATGCTTGTCCCTGGGCTGTAGTTATGCAGCCTCAGAGAAGTGGCACAAGTGTTATACAAGTGTACGTCACTGTAATCCAACAACGTACAGATATCTTTACTACCTTATCATCTTATGCATCTTGTATATTTTTCACCAGTTGTTGGAGTTATAATTCTGGTGGAAAGGACGGTTCTCATCAGTTAAGATGTGGCAGTCATCATGTATAAATGTATAAGAAAAGAAAGTTAATACGTAAAATTAAATTGACAAGCTTCGCAGCAAGGATAGCTTCATTCATTATGAAATAAATTTTTATTTTGCGAAAACAAAGTCTGCACGCAACCAGAAGTGGGAGGGAGAGAAGCGCACTGTTTTCTTTTCTTTTCTTTATATATTCTGTATCAGTTAAGTTTTGGACCTTTTCATATGAGTTGTTTTGCTTCTTTTGTTTGTTTGTATTTCAGTATCCTAGATTCCTTAAAGATTTATTTAGTGAGGACAGGGGAGATATGGAGTAGAAACCTGACCATAAACTGATAGTAGTAATCTTATGGATGAGAATGCTTTCTATGCACCTTCAGTATCACAATTTTTTCTCGCTCCTTTCTTTAAATTAAAGACGGTTTCTTTTCTTTAAATTTCTTGGATTTTTTAGGAGGGGGGGACATTGTTTACAGAATATTCCATAAATTCCTGCGTCTGATGTATAGTCTGTTAATTTATTTACTTAATTTGTTGATTATATATATATATATATATATATATATATATATATATATATATATATATATATCCTCTGGTTACTATATTTATATAAAGAGTTTTTTTTTCTTCGAGGCTGTTGGTTGATTGTGTGTTCTATTTTTGATCTTCTTATCGTTTTGATTGGCTTGGTTTCTTTGTTTAATGGCATATCAACCTTTGTAGGGTATTTAATGCTAAAGCTATCCTTGGTGAAGAACAGTAGTGGTACTATTTAACCTATAGCTGGAGGATAAGTAGTTATCTTTCCCAAGGTCCGAAAATAAAAATAAGTGTGACTGGAGTTTGAACTCGCGTACATCTTCTGCAGTCCAGCACTTTATCCATTACGCCACGGAGATTCTCCATGTCATTTCGGACGTTGCATATTTTGTACGCCTTTCTTTTTGCGTAGTGTATGAAGTTGTAAGGATCTTGTCGGGTTTTTAATGTATTTTCAATGTACATTTCTTCCTCTCGCAAATTTTCGGGGCTGCAAATCCTAAAGATTCTTTAAATAGACTTTCACCTTGTCGGTAGGGCTATGAATACACTGACTGCATCCCCTGCAGCTCTTCTCTCACACACACAAAAAGAGGGTATCCTTGGTAATACAATAAATATACACTCGGTGATCAGACTAAAGTGCTGGAGCTCAAGGGAGTGCAGAGTACCTCTTCATTGGCATTACTTCAAGGTCCACTCCGACTCAGTAGTACGTGTTAGGGTCCCATTTATTTGAAAATTATTAGCATTGGATAGGAATACTTGAAAATCATATAACGTTGTCCAAACAAATAATAATTATTATTATAGTAGTAGTAGACTGCGACAAAAAAGTTTGTAACAGAACTTTGAAAATATAAAGTTATAATTAAAATCCTTTACAAATTAATCAAATTTCTACATTAAATAATCTCTAAGGGGTTTTATATTATCAAATAAATCAAATTAAACTATTAGATAAAATCCTATGACTATTCCAGATTATTTTTCAGGTCTGCATTTTTACTTAAAAGGTTTCCAGAGTTTTTGATAGGATAAAAAAAAAAAAAAAAAATTTTTGATAGTTTTTTTTTAATCATGTAAAACGTCAATTTAATTATTTGTCGTCTTCTTACCATCAGATTTCATTCCATGTATACTTATATATATTCTTACCCATATATATCCTGAAGGCGTGTAGTATAATACCTTTGTGAAAAGCATGAATCTATCTCTTCTACCAGCTATGTCAGACTGGGTTCTTAAGCTTTGATAGGTAATAGTCTTGGGGAAGTAAAAACTCCAAATACAATAAGTTAGGAGTGCTTTATTGGAAAATATACTTCATTTTTTAAACTGTAACCTGAGTGGTGCAAGTTAACTTAGGCAAGTGGTAATGGTAGCTCTATCTAGATAATTTTTTTTTTTTTTCAGATACAATCAGTTATGCTTATGGCGTGGACTGGTGCACACTGCATTTGCTGATGAAACATTTTTTAAGATTGGTGAATCTATAATTGTTACACACAGAAAACTTTGCGTGCTTATTTCATGTTTTATGTCAGAATGATGCTAAAACTCCAAAAAGAATTTTCAACCCATAATAGTATCGATTTTCTATTCAGAATACCACCATTCTGACGTAATATGAAATAGAGCTCTCAGTGTAACTATTACAGATTCGCCAGTCTTAGAAAACATTTCAAAGCTAATGTACAGCCATGATTGCAGTGTTAAAAAAAATCTTGATGGAGCAATCATTATCACTTGCCTAAGTTGACTTGCACAACATAAGTGACAGCTTAAAACAAGATATTTCTGCTGCATCTTGTACAACACAGTGATACACCAATCTTCTGTTATCAGCTGATCCAAAAAGTATAGCTAGTCCCACACAAGATTTCCTTAGTAAAATATTTCCTGTCTCATTCATTTGCAAAGCCTTGGCTTAGTTAATGGTATATATATATATATATTCCAGAGTTGTAGCCATGTCACTATTACTGTAGGGTTGCACTAGTCGGACTCTTAAGAAAATACCTGGAGAAAAACAAAATGGAACTAAACAAATCCTGGAAGTAGCACCTGAAAAAAATCTTACAAACATTATATATATATATATATATACACACACCTTTAAGAAAAACAAAAACAGGTCACATTATGATTTTACCTGGAAAATTTAAATGTTCATAGTTGAAAGATTTTATTGTCCTAACTCCAGTTTAACTAGACTGAATTTATATATATATATATATATATATATATATAGATAGATAGAGAGAGAGAGAGAGAGAGAGAGATATATAGATAGATAGAGATCACTGTTTTTGTTCCTGTCACACTTCTACCCTTGCTATGTCCTATATCTCTGCAAAATGTTATTATTGATGACTGGCCATGATGATAGAGTAAACATTTGGTTAAATTAGTGTTTTATAATCACAGTAAGACCCAGGCATGTCTAACAATAAAAGCCATTGTACCAATTATCACCTGGTCAGGTGATAATTTAGCTTAATGAAAGTTCTTCAAATGACACTGAAATAATTTTACCTTTCCATTTTGAATGAAAACCAATACAACATAATATAAACTTAACTAAAATTCCTTATAAAAAGCATGAAATGAAAAAAACGTCAGTTAAAAAGCTGATCTAAATCCAAAGATGATTATTTAGCACCAAATTCCTAGGTTTTGAACTAAGCTAGACTATAAGAATACGATTTTTGTTAATACATACCTCAGCAAAAATGGAACATGACAGATTTTTGTAAGCGTAATAGCATTAACATGCTTTAAGAGAACAAAATAATATTCAAGTTAATAGTATGGTTTTAGCACCCAGCTAAATCATTTCTAAAGGGAAGTAACATAAAATCCTAATTATAGATTAGTTCCCCTTTTTCACAATTAAATTCTATAAATAGACTGACGATATTGTTGTATAATGGGAGGTTGAGGTGGTCTTTAAGCAAGTGAAATTTTATGTAGGGTCTTTGTATTACAATATCAAGTAGATGGCTAACTAAAAACTGTACAGCTCTCATTAGTTCACTCTACTCGTCTATTTACAAAATGTATTTTATTGATGAAAATATTCAATGAATATTTCAAATTGTTATGAGCATGTAAACTTCGATTTAGTATGATATAAATTGAGAGAAAAGAGGGAGATAGAAAATATACATGAAAGCGAGAGAGTAATATATATATATATATATATATATATATATAAAGTGGATTTGATAAAGAGTAGACAATACAGATAATTAAAAAAAAAAAAAAAAAAAAAAAAAATTAATTAAAAAAAATAAAATAAAAAAATGTTTTAACTTTTTAGATCTATAATCACAAGTAATATCCCTTTCCACATTTTAAGTAAATTAACTTTAGCAGAAAATGTAAAATGAAAATACTTAGAAATTCTTGACCCAACCAAGAAAGGAGTTTTTTTGTTTTTTTATTGAAAGGTTAAAGTAACTTGAGAAATGATGTATAAAGTGTGTTGAACTGCAGGTATGAAATATCATAACTCTACATTATTTCCTTTTTAGTTGGACCATGAACTTTTCAGTATTTTCTTTAAAGTTGGAAATTTACTTAATTGATATAGTTTCTACAATTGTTTATCTTTGCATTAAGAACTTAGGAATGTTTAATCAATATTATATGGCTTCCAAAGGTATAACAAACAAATCTCTCACCTCTCTGAAGCATTTGAAAGTAATACAGCAAAATATTTTGGACAGTTGAAAGTTTGAAATATCCTATGGAAATTGATTCAAATTAGGTTCATGTCATGCAGAAAGTACATCTTGTCACCAGATAAATTTATTTACTAAGCTTTGCTTAGTTGTGACACAAAGGTGGATGTATGAGGTAACTAATGACACTAAATAGTAATGGTCTGCTAGTCTAGCTTGCTAACCATTATACCATGTAAGATACTCTATATTGAAGAACAGTAAAATATGAAACTAAAATAATTCTTAAAAAGTATTATTATTATTATTTTCATCTAAAAACTTCAATAATTTCATCTTCCCTCATTTTTAAAGGGTTTGCAGATATGCTAATGCAAAATTTTTGATGCTGTGATAAAAGAAAAAAAAATTACTTGTTCATTTAAGAATATCAAAGCATGTATCCACCCAACCTCTCCACTACAGGCAGGATGTGACACAAGGTCAGTTTTTAATCAGGAGTAGAGCTGGTTTGAATTTAATTTTCCTTCTCCAAGAGTGGTTACCTAACCAAGCCTGTCATACTATCTATCCATAGCTGAGGGGAGAAGGAATGAATTAGTATCTTTACCAAGGACATTAGTGCCAAGTGAAATTCTCCAGGTTTGAACTCTGGTTGTCAATTCCATTTCCTATGACAATATAAATGTTATGCTTAAGTGTGCCTTCATAAGAATTTCTAAATAATTGATATTTGATTACAGAGTCTAAAAGTTGAGTTCAATTTGTTATTATTTCAATATTGTGAATTAATCTAACTTAGAATATTTGCTTATCAAATGAAAAAAATTTGGGGGGGAGGGAAAGTATAAAATTTTCAACTAACAAAAAACAAAACAGTTTTAGTATTAAAAAAATTTTAAATCACAAAATTAAACATAAAGACAAGATTAAGAAAGAAAAGAAAAAAGTTTGTCAAGATTGAAATTTTTTTTTTTTTTTCAAGATATCTTTTTTTTTTTCTTCTTTTAGAGAAATGGGGAATTTTATTCATTTTTACAGGTTGAATGCAATATAAATAAGAAAAAAATATCAATGTTCAATCAGTATCATTATCTAATTTTTCATTTCACCAGCTTTAGAGAAAAAGCTGGTCAAAAAAAAAAAAAAAAAAAAAAAAAAAAAAAAAAAAAAAAAAAAACAGATCCTTCTGTGTTGGTTTGACAATATGAGAGATTCTGTTTCAAACAAAAAAAAAAAAAAAAAAAAAAAAAAAAAAAAAATCCTTTACACATACCTATCAACATATGCAGCAGTTCCTCAAATAATGTGTTCCTCTGTGTAAACACAGATCACATATTTATTATTCGTACATACACACACCAACCAACCAACCAACCTGCCTGCTTGCCTGCCTGCCTGGTGTTTATGACTATTGCATTCAGTATCAAGCAGAACCAATTCCAACACATTGATATAAATTGGTATCATTATCATATATACTCACTTATGCAACTTTCCAAGACTTAAATTGAGACCTTTTGCAGTTGTACCAGTTGGTGTAGGCCAAGTCTTTATACACAAAGTTTGTATCTCATGTATGGTGCAACCATTTAATATTAGGCTAAAATTTAGGTCTCAGAAAGTCACATGATACATAAGTATATACAGTATGTAGAAAGTAATTAAACTGATCTGTGATTCAATAACTGGAAGAGAATCAAATTGTTTTTTCTTCCAAAATAGCAGAATGGTGCCAAGAATTATTTTAAACATTGTAATGGTTTTATTAATCTCCAATGAAATAAATGCCTTGAAATTAAATTTTAAAAATTGTTTTCAAAAACATTTACCAAAGAAAAAAAAAAGAGCATTATATAGAACTTATTTTTAGAATTTTATTTTTGCTAAATATAAGTTATCAATTGTATCTACTCAAATTTCCGTATAGAATCCAGATTAAAAACACAGGAAGGGTAAACTGTGCTTTTAACCGACTAATAGTTCTCCATCCCAAACTCTGCAATTTTCAACATTTGCAAAGGAGTGTATATTAGATACAAATTTTAATCTGTGATATCATAGATTCTTTTAATACAGGCCATTAAATTAAATATTCAACTAGGAACACATATTGGAAGAAATCAGAAACACTGAAGATGGTTATAATTCTGACTAGAATTTTGCAATTTTAAATTTAATTTTGGTAGTCAGTTTGAAAAAGTAATATTTTTCAAGAGTTGATAACCAGTATTGCACTTCTACATAAAAATTTAGTCATTTTCATTAAGTTTCCTGTTCTCCAATAAGTGGTCATTTACTAAGCTTAGATTTTGCACAAGGCCAGCACCCAGAGAGAATTGAACCCAGTAACAATGGTCTCCTTGATTAGCTCTTTAACCATTACATTATACAAGGTGTCCATAATAACAAAAAAAAAATTATAGTTTTGACTTGGTAAGAGGCCAACAATATGGAGTACCAAGTTAGAATCAAATAGCAGCAGATCTTTGGGACTAGCTTGTTAAACATTAAAACCACAATGCCTCTCTGTTATGATAGACAACAGTTAACGTTTTGATCATTTACATCAAAGACTTTACAAATTGAGAGCAGCCTTACCCAAATCTGAAGAAGTGTTGTCAAGAGAATTTCTGATACCAACCCAACATTCAATGAATTTTAAATCTGTTGAAAAGATTACATAAGTCCAATAAAAAAAATAATCAGAAAAATAGAAATTAATATGGAGGTTAATTTAGATTTTACTAAAAATAGATCGACTGCTATAAAGAATAAACCTATATTTTAGTTTGAAAAAAATTTTTCCCTAGCAAAACTTGTATGAAGTACCACCAAACCAACACTGGTGATAAAGCATAAAGGCTTGTAATCCAAAGCATATAAGTGTTTAGTTGAATGTATTAAAAACAAAAAAAAACAATATTCATTGCAGTTAACTATATACAATAGAAATTTATAATTTTAATTGCCACTTTGCAAATTCCAAGTTAAGGAAAACTCCAGTAATATCTATAATTAGATATTATCTATATTTATAATACTAACAGTCACTGATCACACCAACATCTCCAAATAAAGTGGGTTTTTATTCAGAGAAAAAAGAGGTACATATCAAAATTTGAGATTTGACATTGTTATCAATAAAAAATAAAGAGAATTGAAAATCCATTCATTAGTGAGGTGAAAGCTTTAATTATGAATGGTAAAAAAGTTAATTAGATGAAGCAACAATTAAAAGCAAATCTTAGTTAATTTGGAAAGTTGGAGAAAATGGAAAACAAAAAAATGATTACAAAAAAAAAAAAAAAAAAAAAAAAAAAAGCACTGATTTCTGCTTGTATGAAACTCCAATTGGCATTTTTTTTTTTTAAATGATTGATGGACTGCAAAGGATCTATCATCATCATTGAATAATTTATCAACCAAAAGACATAATTGACATCAATGAATAAACCAGTATTTTTTTGTTTTTTATTACTTGCAGTACTTGGAATTCTTAACTGATCATTGTGTTTTAACATTACTCTAAAACATGTCACTTTAACCAAAATTAAGAGCTCATTTTTTATTAAATCTGAGAGGAAAATTTGAATGATAACAACAGTTTATGGTTTAAAGGCATTTTGTTAAACTATAACAGATTCAAGACTTAAATAAAGACATAAATCAAAAAATGCTTAATATCAACCAATAGAGTAGAATAAATATTTACTCGGCTCTCTGTGTCAGTTTCATTAATGCCAGTTTCATATATTACAAAAAATAAATAAAAAATAAACCCACAAAACTTGCAATAATAAGGCTGTCACAGAAGAGTGATCATTCATTCATTCATTCATTTTTAGGTTATCATATATAATATAGTTTGTTATATTTATAGATAGTGTTCAATATTGGTGATAGAGCATATGCAGATCTCAGGATAGAGGAGTAGACACAGAATCAACAGCACTTGGTAACTGCCATCTCCAACATAGGTGAGAAAATGGTAGTCACCAAGCATGTCTATGCTATCCATATATATCATGCAGCAAAAAGTTTGTCTTCATTTATATCATGTCTCACTTCCTTATATTAAGGTAGACATGACAAAATAAAATTATCAAAGAGTGGAAGGACAATTTTAAGCATTAATTAACTGTAGCGGAGAAAAACAAACATATAAACAACCCTGATATAGAAATTAAAAGTTAAAGTGAGTAGAAAGATCAGACAGAACTTTCAGGTCCCATCATTAAAAGCAATTCAAAAGTATATTAAAAACAAATCAGAATCCAACCATCAAAACATGGTTGCATAAAACAAATTTCAAATTCTAAACTAACAGAATCCATTTGAGAAAATAAAAGAACATTCAGATAAAATTTTTTACATCAAAACCTAAAATGAATGGTGCCAACATATATAGAACAAAATCAGCGGTAGAATTTTTGGGGATTAAATTCTCCCAAATTTTTAAAGAAATTGAAAAAAATAAAAAAATCATTAATTCCAAGAAACTCTCACACAAACCCAATTTTATCAGAGAGAAAATACATTTATGAATTTGCTGCCTTTGATAAATAGATCATTTAAATGCTAATTTATTCATAACAAACTTATAAATAAAAGCATTATTTTTTAACCCATCCTGATTATATTTCTTGTGAAAAATCTTTCAGATTTATAAAAACTGCAAATTTTGAGTAGAAAATTTTCTCATCTTAGCTTTAAAATTGATCTTTCTAAATAAATTTCATCACTCAACCTTGTTGATTGAAATACTGCTCTTAATTTTTTTGGGGGGGAAAAAAAAACAAAAAGTGTCTTATTTTCAATTGACAGACTAAGGAAATGTGAGGAAATATAACAAAGCTTGAATTTTATAAATTTTCTTTGCTATTTCTTGGCTCTCACAATTATCAAAATTTTTAAGCAAGTTATTCTATGAGGCGAAAAAAAAAAAGAAAGAAAAAATTTGGTTAAAAAGAGAAAAAAAAAAAAAAAAAAAAAAAAAAAGGATGCAGCTGAATTTACATGGAGGTAACTAATTTTTACTGATACTTAATCAAGTAAGTTTTATGTGACATAATGGTTATTAGCTCAGAAAATGAAATCTACAAGCTGAGTTTAAATCCAGGCCAACCATGTTTATATCTTGATTTTGCACTAATGCCCTAGAGAAAGGCATGAGTCCACTTCTAGCCTCTAAGTTACAGGTAAAATAGTAATGCAGATTAGTGTCTCTAGCTATGGGTGGGCAACTAGTCTAGAAGAGTAACTGAGTTCAACCCCCCTACTAACATGTCATAGACCAGTGTGCTAAAGTAACGGCCTTTATTTAGTTTTACAGATCTTAAGCAAAATCTCAGTCCTTCAGTGCAAAAAAGACTGCTGGCATAAGACGGTATTTTGTCACCAGATCAAGTCAGAATAGATGAATTTCACATACTTGAGTGATAGTTTTTCATTTTTTCACTGAATTAAATCAAATATTTGTAAGATAATCAAAATCTATTAAAAACAAAAGTTGAGGAGTCATGTTTTATTGCATAAAGGCTTTGTTTTTTTTTTTTTTTCAATTTCTTAAATTCAAAGAATTAAGTATTTTGGAAAGATAAATATGACGACAATGTTAATAGCTGAAATTTGAATTTTAGATTGCTGTTTTATGTAATAGGCTCCAGACAATCTAATGAAAAAAACAAAAAAAAAAAAAAAAACGTCATGTCTGTCATTTTTTGTCTGAATTCATATTTTTGAAAGACATTAAATCCTGTCAATCTATATTAAAACCTAATTTTGACAAAAAAAAAAAAAAAAACAGGTTAAAGTTAAGTATTTTTAATTGAATATCTGGTAACTAGATTATATTAATAAACATAATGGATAAATTTCTCTTTAATATAAACCTAAGTTATCACAGAAATCTTTAATATTTTTGTTACTGTGAAAATTAAGTTTTTATTTTTGATAATTTTTTTCTTTGATTTTGACTGGAGATAAAGAACAGAAAAAAAATCTGTACAAATTCTCTTAATGCTAAAAAAGATAGTTTAATTTTGGAACAGAGAAAAAAATTTTTTAAATAAAAATGTAAAGAAAGAAGTCAGGACAAAATATGCAATGCTATTGCATATTTGGAAGAAATGATTTTTAAAAAAGTAAATTAAAAAAAGTAACATAAATCTTTTCATTTGAAATAAAGAAATGGGAAAGAAACACTTTTAAAGGACTATCTTAAAATTACAAAAGATATATATATATATATATATATATATAAAAAATATTAGACCAGTAATATTCCATTGAAGGTAGGAAGGGACAGAAAAATAACTTAAAACATCATTTATCCAATGATTGAAATTGTTTTAAGTTGTTTCCCCTTGGGTTGGGAAGTCTTTGGTGAAATTAAGAAAGGACAAGAGAAGGAAGTAGAGAAGCATAAAAAGTTTTGTTCCTTTTACAGTGGGAGCAGATAACAATTTTTCATGGTTGATAAAGCAGTAAAACAGAAAAAATAACTTCCATCTGTTTGTACCAATAAACAGATGGACGGTTTCAAATTATAATTCAAAATTTAGAATGAAATGATTATTTTTAGTCATTGATCTTAATTTCTATTTGGAACTATTTTTTTCAAGTTAACTGTGTAGAGTACTGTATAAGATGGAGGAGAAAAAAAGTGCAATTCTTTTTTATCAATCGGGCTTTTCCCAAACATTTTTAACCTAATAACTCACCTATATACAAAAATAACTTTATAAAGACAGGGAGAAAGAGAGTTAAAAAAAAAAAAAATATTGGACAGCCTGCTAATAAAAACAGCAGAGTAAGAGAGTGAAGTGGGCAGAAAGATTTTTTTTCTCTTTCCAAATTTATAATTCATTTTTTGTTTTTAAATTTTTTATTAGAAAGAATGGAAGAAAGGCCTCCTGATAAAACCCCTTCAATATACACAATATGCTTTAAGACCATGTAAGTATGCATGTGTAAACATGCATACACACACACACACACACACACACACATGTAAGTATATACATACATACAACAGATATTTGATGTTAAGTAGTGGGAATAATAATAGTTAATAAATCCTTATATTTTTAGGAACTGAGAAACCAGCACCAAAATAAAATGGATTAAGTATTAGTCCATTTGCTCTAAATAGGCAGACAGGCAGGCAAGTATCGATTAGTAGAAGGTAAATATTGGAAGGAAAATATTTCAAGTGGTGGTTGTTGAGGAAGCTGCAACATAAATAATTTGGGCTCTTTGAGAAAAATCAAGCCATGTAAATGAACATATTAATATTGTCTTCATCTCGTCGCATGTATTTGTGTTCTATCAACCATTCAATCTGTTCTTTAATTAGCTTCTTGGAGGGCAGAAACATGTTTTTCAGAATCTCCACAAGTTCTGTTTGCAGAGCAGCATTTGTGATTTTCTTTCGCATCTTCATAATTTTAACTATGGCTTCCTGCAAATGAAAAAAAAAAAAAAAAAAAAAAAAAAAAAAAAATGCAAACAAATCAAAATTAACATGCGCTTGAAGACGAATCAATTTTTATAAAAAATAAAATAAAATTTTTTTTATTATTCTTTTTATTGTTATTTAATGCCAATTCTTTTTAATATGTATTCATATTAAATATATGATTTTTAAACACATTTCGTTGATAACATTTTTAAATGAACCTAAGCTCATATTTTTTGGTACACAGATAAATGGTTTCTCTTAATTTTATCTAATACAAATACTTCTATTTATTTACTTCTATTTCAAACAATTCAGTTTAAATGTCAACCAAGTTAAATGCTTCCAAGTATTGATAAGTATCTCTAAAAATTCAATTAAACATCAGTCATTTGTTTGCATTCCATTTAAATGTCAAACAGTTCTATTTGACCCATAGATAAGATCCTATCAGGTGCTACCACTCAGGTCCAGAGTGGACCTGGGAGTGATGGCAATGAAAGGGTACTCCGCATTCCTCAAAGCTCCAGCATTACTGAAGCCTCACCATCAGATTGTTTAGTGACATATACAGGACACTCATTGGAAAAGTCTTACCCCTCTACAGAGATGATTCAACAAAGTTAACAAACAGTGTGGTGGTGGTGGTGGTGTGTGTGTGTGTGTGGTGTGTGGGGGGCACCTACCAGACAGTGTTTTCTTTTCTTTTTTTCTGCAGAAATGTGGGCGTTTTTTTATTTAAAGTCTTTTCATCACTTATAAAAAAAAAAAAAATATTGTTTCCACCCCTTTTTTTATTTAGTGAAAAAAAAAAACAAAAAAACAACAACCCCCCCCACTCCAAATAAGCTTAGTTAACATCTCCACCCTGTCCATCTGATTTCTCTACAAAAAAAAAAAAAAAAATTTGGTTACACGTCCCTTTGCCACTATCTCTGATTGTCAATAACACTTGCTGGTCCGGGAGTAGGTGATTATTTTACATTAAATTTACATAAAAAGTGATCCCCCCTCCTTAAATTCTAGAATATTGGGTTTTTCTTCAAAATTTCTTCTTTGTGGATATTTTTTCATGCTGTTTACATGTATTCGCCAAAAAGAAGTAAAATCTGATTTTTAGTTTCCACTAAAATAGGATGGGTTAAAGGGTAAAAATTTACCTATCTACTTTTTTTTTTTTTTAAAAGAGTTTTAGGGTTTTTTTGTACATGGTCCTATCATAGATGAATAATTTTTAAACAGACATATTTGACCTATAGATGGCACCCTAAAAGGTACTGTCACTTAAGGTCAGAGTGGACCTGGAAATAATGGCAATGAACAGATACTCAACACTTCTCAGATTTCCAGAACTGGAGCCTCACCATCAGATACAGTTTAGTATCATACTTAGGACCTCCTCCACACCTTTTCTTTGCCGGAGATATAGTCAGGGTATTCTAAGTAGTCAAATTAACCCAGTTTAATATTTTTAAAGACTCACCCCAAACCTGAAATGCAACTCTTTTTGCATTATACAAGAATTTAATTTGAAATATTTCAGTAAGATGATTCAAATTTGGTTTTCCTTGAAATATTACATATTTTCTCTGTATATAAACAAATTTTTGCTTTGCCCCCTTCCATGTAAAACCAAAAGTAATCACATATAAAAGTATTATTCAATTGAGATTCTTCATGCCAACTTAATTATGATAAAATGTATAAATAACCAATACAAACCTGAACACGCAATATCCTGAGCTGCATAATTCCTTCATTATCTTCTTCTTTACTTTTCTCTGTGGACAATTGCAGTCTACCAACAAGGTTGATTCTACCTCGCTTTTGGGGTCTGCCATTCTTTCTATAATTTACAAATGTCAAATTTTCAGTATATATATATATATATATATATATATAAAAAAAGAACAAAAATATACCAGTAGTTCGACAAACACCTGTAGAACGCTGGAGGACATCAGTTGAAACATTGTGGAAATAATAAAGATGAAGGCAATAGTCCAAACACCCTTAATATGAAAAAGTAGTTCAATTGTCCCAGCGTTCTTCAGGTGTTTGTCGAACTTGGGAACCTACATGGAACATTGGAGGATTAGACGCCTTAAGGAATCAGCACATATGTTGGGCTACAGTGATCTGCTGAGTAGAAATGAATACAATATGGGAACCGATAATTAAAAAGGTTAGATACCCCCCCAAAAAAAACCCTGAATATGAGCACAGGTAAAAAAAATCATACTTAATAGTAGTAATCTTAGTCAAGTAAGAACAGCAGGACACATAGCGTAACAGTTATTGGTGTTGGTTCCCTAAGGCTTCTAAGGAGACAATCATCTAGAGGTTGCAGGTTTAATCCTGACTGGAGACAAGTAACAATACAGGAATACTTAACGCTTGTACTCAGTTGTGGCTAGTGGAATCAGAACAGGCGACCCTCGTGGATTCAATAAAGGACATAGTTTGAAGTTCCGTAAAGGTTCCTGAGTTTGACAAACACCTGAAGAAGGCCAGAGGACATATCGGCCGAAACATTGTGGAAATAAAGATGAAGACAATAGCCTGAAAACCCTTAATGATAAAGATCAAGCTTCATCTCAGAAATTCAGAAAACTAATACTTTTTCACATTTTCTTGAGATAATCAACATTTTAGCTGAAACATTGTGTTAGCAATATCAAAAATACAAAGAGGTTTAATTGACTAAATTAATAATAAAGTATGTTAATAACTCTTCCCTAAGAGGTAGTATAACAGAAGTGATTTTATTTAATGGACAATTTAAAAAATGTTAAGAGGTATACTGATAATTCTTATTATATAAATTTCTTGAATGATTTCTATTACTCATCATTATGAGTCTTATAACCCTATGGGGGAGTGGTTGTAGAACCACCACAGATGAATGTCTGACAATCACCTGTCAGCTATCTTGGTTGTGAGCTGTACTCTGTGATTGAGAAAGACAAAACCTGTTTATTCCCAAATGTTATCTTTCCACCTCTTCTGTTTGCCTCTTTGTCTTCCTCCTAGCACTGTGCCCTAGTAGAATGATCTTGTCACATGACCATATCACATCATTTTTCATTTTTTCACTATGTTAAACAGGCTGTTAATGTCACCCAAAGGCTGTAGTCTATCGATGTTCAAGATCTTATGGTAGCATCTCATCTCAAGGGCTTCAAATGCATCTCTGAAGGTCATCAATGAAAGTCCAGGATTTACAAGCTAAGATTGATATAACAAATGTGCACATGAGTTTGATGTCAAAGAGTTGTTTTTATCTTGCCATATGCAATTCAGTTTTTTTAGTGCTGCTATTGACTGCAATTCTGACTAGAACTTCTAGTTTCCATCTTTAATCTGAGACAGTTTTGACAAGGTATATACTTTCTCCACATCATTACATAATTCAAAATCAATTTGCTTTTCTTGATAAGTACGACGTACAGTTTACTGAATAATTGTATATTTAACATGTTCATTCAAAATACCGTAAGTTTGATGTTGAAAAAATGTTATATAAAAGTTGCACAATAGACATTTAGCTTAGAAAGTTTATGTAGGTTTAATGCGGGTGGGTGGGGAGGATTTAAAAAATTTTTTTATGGAGAGAGAAAAATAATTATATTTCACAGATGATCATGCAATCAAATTGTGTAATATATTTTTTCTAACTCAAGTTATTTTCCTCTATGACTTCTTTTTCTACCAATACTACAGATAAAATAGGCCAAACAAATAATCCTTAATAACAGACTCACATCAGGGCAAACTTTTGGTTAATCCAAAATTGCGTGCTATCTTCAAAATCCTTTGGTGACTTGGCCTCTGGTTCACAAAGGAGAACTTGCTTCTTCAATTTTGGAAATGCAACAAATGACTAAAAAAAAAAAAAAATAAAATAAAATAATCATCAGTAAGGAAAGAAAAAATTGGGATGAATAAATAAAAAGAAACAAGTATCTTGTATAATAAATTATCTAAATGAAAATTAGGTTAAAAACAAAGAAAATATTTCATGCTAATAAAATGTTTCCTCCTTAATAATCTATTATTGCTCACCTGAGAATTAAAAGAATTCAATATATTTTCATACAAATATCAAAACGAATATATTAGACATTAAAAAGCAAGCGAGAATAAAGAGTTAAAATGTATTCCGAAATGTCATGAAAAGAACACAAAAAGACCATCAAAATAACAAAAACAAAGCATCTTTGATTACTTACAGACCAGGTTAAAAGCAGGGTAAGTTTTGGTAAAGTCTGGCCCGTTTAGCAAAACTTTTGTTCCCAATAATATCAAAAAGTTTGGCTTTGAGTTACCCTTACCACACTATAAATATCTATCAAATGTATGTAAATGACTAGAAAATATTTCATAGTTTATCAAATAAAAAGATACCATTTGGTTATCACATAAAAGAAAGAAAAAAGAAATTTAAACGAATTACTACTAACGTTTTAAAGTTTTCTACCTTTAAAGGATGAATTACCTCCCCTTAATCATTGCCAGTCTCATAGTAACGGTGGCTAAAGTAGGTGCAATATACGAAATGTATGTCATTTTTTTATAATTTGCAACCGATATATCCAAGATGTGCATCCAAATTGATGAGAAAAAAAAATTGGCACAGGAATGAATTGTTTAAAATTAATTCAGGAACAGTATATAATTTTAATATAGTGGATAAAAATTGTTTCATACTTCTTTCTTTTGTTAACTTAACTAATATGCTTTAATCTTTGCTTTAATTGGTCAAGAGAAGTCATTAGAAAGAAAAGAAAAAAATAAATTTTTTCAAAACTTTTTCTATAAATGTCAACTCTGCATAATTTGGAAAAAGTTTATAGCAAAAATATTTGTTTTAGGGCAATTCAAAATGGTGGCAAATCAAATAAACTGCTCCAGGCTTGAACAGAAGTCACATTATTGGCAGCTGAAAAATGCAATCCATGTGAAATTTACAGAACAATGTGTAACATAAATGCACAAGTATGTTTTAGCAAAAAAAATCTTTACAAATGGGCTAAACATAGAATTGTCACTACGAGCTGAAGTAAAAAAGACAGTTATGGAGGTGGAAATATGGATTCTCTGATAAAGAAAAAGTTCCAGGCACAGCAGTCAGTAAAGAAGGTCATGCTGACAGTTTTTTGGAACATGAACAGACCCATCACTACTGATCTGTTTGAAAAGGCTGGAATTGTAAACGGTGCTTTCTATTGCCAACTCCTTAGACAAAATTCATCTAATTTATTGAATGACCTTTGTACATCAATTATATAGGAGGTACTTGTGGTATAATAATTATCCTAGGAAATGGAATCAGTGATCAGAGTTCAAACCCTGGATGAAGTTGTATTTCACTTTACACTAATGCTTTTGAGAAAGGCATGAATATATCTCTCCCTTCAACTATAAGTAAAATAGTAAGGCAGACTGGGCTCTTTAGCCTTGGTAAGGTAACCAGTTATGGAAAACTGACTTCAAACCACCTTAAAAATTGACCTTGTGTTGCATTCTGCTTGTGACTGAGAGGTTAGGTAAATACAAACATTTATTTCGACCTTCAACTCAAATTTTACAAATATTACAGAAAAGAAAAATAATATATGTTAACTCAAAAGTACATTTTCACTGATCCTCATCTATATTATAATTCTGCTAGTGTTTCATCTGTTGGTTGGTTTGCATATTATGCTCAACCAAGTGGGATATTCTTCCACACAACCCACTCAACCAAATGAGATATTCTACATCTTCCTGCAACCAAATGAAATATTCTTCCTCCTCTCCCTTAATTGATTGGGATATTCTTCTACGTAGCAGTTGCTTCTTCAGATCAAACATTGTGTTCAACCCTGATGGAATTGCCCTCAGCTAACTTCAGTTATCTTCACTAAATAGCTTAGTAAACATAAATTATGGTATATTGATTTAGCTGAGAATCCAATGATTACTGGAGTTCTGATTAAGCTCCAATATGCTGTCAAAGAAAAAAAGAATGCTGAAGATTGTTTGGTACCAGCCATACTATTATCCACAAAATAGAATATGTAACTACATATTGATCTTTTAGTTCCAGTAGAATTAAATATTAACAAATATGTGCATTTAAGTATTACATAGATTGTTAATGTATATTTTTGTATTATTTATTGCAAAAGCAACAATAGGATTTATATGTAATAAAACTACAAATGATTCTTTCTAGCTTAAATACCACTCTTGATTTTTTTATTGTGGAATTTCCATGGGTTCTGCTAGTTATAAAATAAATCTGATAATTTACATCACAAATCTGAAGCTTTTTTGATAATTCTATTTTGCTTTTGAAGCAAAAGTATTTTGTGACAAGAGGAGTTAGTTTGTCTTCTACTGAAGCAAAGAAAAATGAAGTTTAGCTTTATTTGTTCCAAGTTTTTATCACTGATTAGAAATAAAACCACAAGTATTTCAATGATAAAACTAATTTTTTCAAACACCTCAATAAACAGGAATAACTTCTCCATTATTTGCAGCCAATTTTTATTTCAACAAATAGGAGAGTAAATGACAATTAGATCAGTTAGAATGTTATTTGGATATCAAATTGTATTGAATCATAAACAAGTGTAATGACAACTGATGACAGGGTAAAGAAAAAGCCTTGTACAAAATTCTTGACATTTGACAGCTTCTTATTTAGAAAAAAAAAGAAAACTATTTGCTCCCAACTGATTTAAGTAGTACAACATTAATAAGATACTAGCAGGATCTGTGGAAATAATAGCCTAAGTTAGCACAGGGCGATTCTATCAGGCCTGAACACTATGTTTGATCTGAAGAAGCAACATCTATATAGAAGAATATCCCAATCGATTGATAAGGTGGAAGAATATCCCAGTTGGTTGCATGAAGGGTATATGGATGAGTATAATATGCAAACAGACAAAATACAGGCAAATTTATCTGTCTATATTTTTGAGATGGCTCATTATTCTCTACACATTGCGGACTGCTATACTCATCTTACAGTGGAATGAGAACAGTCTACCTCTGTGATTCATATAAAAAATAGAGTTCAGAATTCCTGGAAGGTTACAGAGTAGGCCAGAAGAGTGCAGCAACCAAAACATTATGAGTATAGCAGTTCATAAAGTGTAAAGAATAATAATAAACAGAATCATAATATAAATTGAACATTGTTTTCTCTATTTATTAAGATGATATATTATAAAATCTAGATTGTTTTTTGATCTTATTTTATTTGTAGATGAAGCATTGTCAACCTGTTATTTATCCATAGTTCTATACACCTCACATCAATTTATATAATATTTTACAAGAGGAACAACAGTGAGCACTGGAAACTACAAAGAGACAACCAGAGCAAGTTATAATATAAAGAATAACTAGAATTAAGATGTAGGATAATATTAGTCAAAATAGTTATCATTAATAAATGACTGAGCTTCATCTAAAAATAGAATTTGAAAAATATACTTTTAACACTACTAGAATAATAAATAGAGTGCTGACCAATAGGAGATGAGTATTGGGCAACTTTAATAGAAATATTTGGACTTCTGTGATAGCATCTATGTTATTGTAGGTGAGTTGGTATAGCAGCTAGCATAATTCATGTAGTTCAATATCTTGTTAAAAAAGAAAGGAAAAAAAAAGAAAGAAACCTCACATTTTTTTCCATGTCTAGTGTTAGTTGGTATATATAAGCAGGCACAACAGCAGCAGTATTAACAGCATAGTCCAAAGGCTCTTACTATTTGTAGTTTACACTGGCATAGCATCTCCAGGCAACTGATACTAAACTAACAAATATACAGAGCTTTAATTGGTAGAACTCACTCTCAACAAGAAGAGGTGCCAAGCAATCTTAAAGGTGATCAGCTATTACATGTACATGCTACATATATTACGTGGTATTGCAAATCCAACAAATAGATTTAATCATATTCTAGTATTTTTTAATTTGTTTGAAAGAAAATTACATGTATAGAGAATTACACAATATATGTACTTTAAAAGAAAACATTTTTCAAAATTCAATAACATAAACTTAGTATGAAATATTAACAAATTTAAACTTACAGAAAGAGTTCGCCTAAGTTCAGAGTCTGGTAATTCTGTGGCTAATCTTAAACTTTCATATGAGATCTTGTCTTTAGGCCTTTGATTCCAAGCAAACAAAACTCCCATTTGGAAAGTTGTCACTTCTAAATCAAATCGGCCAAAATCATTACAAAATGTGATCTGCAAAGAAATAAAAAAAAGGAATTTTTAATGAAGATTAAAATAAAAATAAAAAAGGCTAATATACATATGTGGCAGGGGCAATTTTGCCTAGAATAGAGATAATAATAATAGCATTAATAAAGATAGATATGCCGTAAAATAGAAAAAGTGTAAAAAGGTGTCTTCGAAAAACCCAAGAGGTTGATATGCAGTGAGGACTTTAGTATATAAAAGAATAAGAGTATCATGTGAAACTACCAGTAAAAAGGTGAATCCTTTCTTGTTTGTTGATAATGATTGTTCTCAAGAGTTTTAGTTGATTACAGAAAAAAAAAAAAAAAAAAAAAGGTAACGTCTAAAAATAAATGCTATTCTCAATAATAGATGTTTATATGAATTGTTTATATCAGAAAGTAGGATGCAAGAAAATCACGACATGAAATTGTACCTTGGGCAATGTCAGAAGTTGGCACAAATGCTACATGAGGGATGAATTAATTGTGGCATCATGTGATTAGTGAGAGACAAAGATATTCTGAATAAATAAGCCTCTCCTCGAGCTAATGTGAGAGATTTTTTTTTTTTTTTTACTGCAAGTTAGGTTGATTACTTCCTGTCCGTACAGTGATTGTTGATGTGTAAGAGACAGCTGAGCCACGGCGTGAGGAAACCTTCTCTTGACAGATGTGATGTCATCCATAGAGAAAAC
Organism: Sepioteuthis lessoniana; assembly: GCA_963585895.1. Lineage (NCBI taxonomy): Eukaryota > Metazoa > Mollusca > Cephalopoda > Myopsida > Loliginidae > Sepioteuthis > Sepioteuthis lessoniana. Next base: position 16,276,397 of record OY757910.1, on the reverse strand, counting down.
CCGTCGGAGACTGAATCAGGTTTTCTGCATGTGCATGTGTCATTGACAAACCCGATAGACAAAATCACTAAACAAGCTGCTAAACCGAAAAAGGTTAAGATGAAAACCACCTCTCTCCAATAACCAACACTCGAGGTACTGTTTGTATACAAGAGCTATTTCAATTTAATTACTTTTTCTTTATGAACTGTGTTTATTTTATGTATTGTGGGTGTTATTATCTATATTTAAAAGAAAAAAAAAACTTTCATAAAATCGGATTGGTTTGGTTAATTTTTTTCTGATGTTAACACGATTCCAGCCCAACAAGCCTGCAGGTGGACCAGCAGATAATCTTAGGACCCAATAACCACTCAACAGAATCAGTCACAACATGGGCTGTTGAGAGGATCCCCAGAGAACTGGTCGAAGAGTTGTTGTTACATAAACTGTTGTTGCTGACCAAGGATCGCATTACATTAATAACCCATATTTTAATTGAATCTGTAAGTTTTTGACCAAATAAAATTTACTTGGAAAACCATCTAGATATTGAGATAAACATGTTCATATCTATAGATGAAGAAAACAATATGCTTATTGGTTATCTGTGTGAGCTGATTAATTTCAGAGAGTACAAATATAATTAGATGATTGAAATCACAATTTTGCTAGCTTAAAGCAGGGATGCCCACAGTTTTGGCTTGAGAGTTACTTTTAAAATGACCTGTATTAAAAAATGTTATATATATATATATATATATATATATATATATATATATATATATACACACACACACATTAGTGTCCTGGTAATACCAATATACATATTTTCTTTGGAGACACAGTCTTCCAAGGGACATTTGAACATATATATGACATTTGTTCTATCAAGAAGTTCAGTGGAAAGGGAAGACTTATTGGAAATAATTAGGTTGGCAGTTTTAAACTCGTACATTTTTTTTTTGGATAAGGTTTTTAATATATATTCATCAATCTTATAATTATCATGAAATTGGTTTTTGTTGTAAAGGTTTATTGGTTGTTTATGGTTTAGTGTATTGTTTATGTTATGTTGTTCAGTTTTTTAATGAAATATTTAATTTCCTTATCAACAATGTAGTTGAGAAACCCATTATCAAGTGTTTGTTTTATATTTTTAAGTTTGTTGCTTGTGTCTATTAGGATGCAAAGAAATGGGATTTTATTGTTGATATCAAGTTCTTGTGTGTCAAGTTAAGAGTTATTTTGAAAGGTCTCTTGTATTTTGTTAATTTCATTAGTGCTATTAGTGAGATAAATAAATATTAGGTTTTTAATATTAAAAACCTTATTTTCGAGGTTAAAAGTTACTAAAAACAGGCCCCCATGGAAATACATACACCCAAAAGGATGGAATTGCATTTGGGGTCATTTTTTGGAACTGTTTTTTAATATATATATATACATATATATATGTATGTGTGTGTGTGTTTGCATTCCTTGCATCAATGCTTCAATCCTATCAGTGCAATACAACTGAATATGTTAATTTCGGCATCTGCCAAAAAAAAAAAAAAAAAAAAAAAAAATTCTTAATGGCAAACAATCTACCCACACAACATTTGTGACCAACATATAGGCTACCACCTGGCTTAAAGCTTTGAAAATAAAACATTAATCTTTTAATCTTTACTGAAATCTGCTCCCTCATACACATGTTTAACAACAATATTTAAAGTAAAGGGAAATCTTTGTCCTAATTAATAAAGATAATGATTCAATCTTTTAAAAAATTATAACTATACTATATTATATACAATTATAACTTTACAAGATAATAAATCAGAATTGTCACATTTTTGACAGAAGCAATTAAACCAAATGCAAAGCCATCCAAGAGATTTTTAAGTTTCGAGAAAAGAAAAAAATATTTACAACTCCATTGGACATAAGATGATGCCACTGTAATTTTCGACCATTGTGTTTCTGTCTGTAGAATTCTTCTACCTGTGGGATGTAGTCTTCTAATTCCATGGGTAACGTGACTGAAATACGATCACTTGTTCTGGCCCAAGCACCAGCATTCAAAATCTTTATATTAATTGCATCTATAAAGAAGGGGAAAAAATTTTTTTTTCTTTTCATTAATTCAATATCAAGAGAAAAAAAATGTACTAAAAAGAATATCAAGAGAGAAATATGAGCATAAATACTTTGAATTATCACAAATTTAATGCAAATATATTTAATTCAAAGTTTTGAATACATTCACTATAAAATAATAGCACTTACATACTTCCATATGGTTTATGTAGTAAACATATGTATTATATCCAAAAATTCTTTTGGTACAAATTGATAGATTTTATACCTATAAAGGTAGGAAATAGCATTCATTTACTTCATATTTACATTTTTTGTATTGTTATTAAGAGGTTTTTTGTTTTTTTTGCATGTGGTCCCAAATGATTTTTAAACAGATCTACTTGACCCATCAAGTCATGCTGATGGCGCAGAGTTCCTCGACTCTCTCTCTCTCACCATCCATCCTTATCATCCATTGCTCATGGCAGGTTTTTAGACTGTATTCAGTGTCCCCCCCCAGAGCTGGCGTGTTCATGAGGAGTTCATAAAAGAATGTCACTTATAGATTCATCCTTATTTCTCCAGAAATGCCCATTATACCTTGTTGGTCTTACTTGATAGTTTGTGAGATGGGAGGAAAGTGGTCATACAGCCATTGTTTTGAGGTGTATTGTTTCCAGGATTTGTTCAAAACAGCAAATAGCATTCTTGTGTAGTTCCCCTGAACTACTACTCTGGGTCAGAGTAGACATAAGAATAGTGGCAATGGTGAGGCATTCCACACGCCCCAGATGCTATTTAGTGCCGTACTCATGACACATTGGGAAGGGGGTTACCCCTCTGCAGAGGATATAGTCAGCATATTTTAAGCTCTGCCAACAGAACTTCTGTCACAAATGAGTTATTTACAAACTATTAAGAAAAAATTTAATACTGAATTCGCCATGTCTTTACAAAAATAAACTATATTTACACTTGCTTAACTGTTATGTTTTTACAAATTTTGAACATCTAAACATGAAGAAATACATTGTTTAACATCTTAGAAGATATTTTTCAGGTTAGATCGGTTTTTATTTGGTTTTATGGCATATCAACCATTGTTGGTTTTAAATGTCAAATCCTGTTTTTACATATATATTAAATATATGTTAAATGGTTTCAATTATTGCTATCTAACATTAATAATTCTATTCAATATTAATCATTTGTTTGCATGCAGTGAAGTGGTTATAAGTATTGCTATTCAACATTATTCATTCGATTACACACAGTTAAATGGTTCCAAATATTGCTATGTATCATTAACTATTCAATTGAATATGTTTACACACAAATGATCAAACAGTTCTATATCAAACAATTCAATTTAGCATAAGTTATTTGTCTGCACACAATTTAAATATCAAACAGTTCTATTTGACCCATAGATAGGATCCTATCAGATGGTACCACTCTGGGCCAGAGTGGACATGGCAATGATGTCAATGAAGAAGTACTCCAAATTTCCTAAAGCTCCAGCATTACTGTCAGAGGGAGGGTGTCCTCACCCCTCTGCAGAGATACAATCAGTGTATTCTATAGCCCCAGCTGACTGGGCTTTAAATATAAAATTTAAAAAATTGCTGAACCTCGTAGACCACATCAGCTAGCAAAATTACAGGTTCTTTGTGCTGTTAACCACTAAGAGTTACAGTGTTTTACATATCAACAAAAATCTGTAGAAAAGTTTCAATTAAATATCTTCTAAGTCATAAGAAAAAAATTACCTGCTAATGCATCATTATTATTATTCCGAAAGACTTCTTTAAATTCTTGGTTCAGATCTTCACTGACTTGAATATCCTGGAACATTCTGGCTAATTTATTTACATAATCAGCTGGCATACCCACTTCCTGTTAAAAAAATAATTTTAAACATACGTGAGAAATGCTGAAAGTATTAAAAAATATTAAAAGAATTTATCATTCATAAGAAATAATTCTATTTTGAGATGATATTTTCCATATCAAATGCAAAGAAGTGAGTGGAGGGATAATAGAAATAGAAACACTTATTTAAATCTAATCTAGCTTCTCTACAGTGAAATGATAGTCTTCAGTATATAAAATAAGCTTTGGAGAAATTTGATATTATAATATATGTCAAGTATAAAATAAGATAATTAAGACAGGATAAAACTTCATGACTTAATATTCAGCATGTCTTGAATATTAGCTATGAGTTTTACTCATAGCTTCAGAATAGATTAGGTTCTTTAACCTTGGTATGGCAATCACTCTAAGAGAAAAAAAACTCTGAATTCAAATCTGTTAAACCCTGCTTTAAAAAATTGATTTTGGGTCACAACCTGCTCAAATGGAGGGGTTAGGTAAATATATTTACTTGAAATATATTGTGATACTGCACTGATATTTTTGTGAATAGACCACTGTAAAAGATTTTAATAGATTAAAACACTTAGTGTTAAATTTCAATCATTATATATATATATATATATATATATATATATATATATTCCAGGTTAGCTTTACCTCACATATACAAAATGTTTGGTAATCTTTATTACATGCATGCACACAATGCATACAAATAATTATGAGAAAGAAGGCACCAAACCTGATTTAACAATTAGTGCCTTTATCTCAGACCAATTTGTTTGTGATGCATGACACTCAATTGCTGCTCCATTGTAGCCTTGTGCCAAACTCAAGTTTTGATAATTAAAAAAAAAGGGGGGGGCTCTTTGTTATAGAGCTATCTTTAGCAAATTCATCTCAAACCATTACTATATAGAGGGCCCCATAGGGTGCTGTAACTTGTACCATGCAAAATTAATTATGGAAAAGTGAACATAATTACAGATAATTACCAAAGCAAAGACATTATTAATTTAAAATTTGGTAATTCAAGAAAAATTCATAAGAAAAAAGAAAAAGCAACTCACTCTAAGCCATTCAACCATATTTTCTTCTTTTTCATTATCTGCTGAAGTATCCAGGATGAGGCGGCGTGTGAGGTGAGCTTTATGATAACGCATAAATACATCTTTGTTTTGGACATATTTTAAGACAAGCAACTGAAAAACAATTTTTAAAAAATATTATAATCCAAATTGGAAATTTAGATGTAATCATTGTATAAATAAAGAATTTCCATTGTTGTATTATAGATGTTTGGTATTGTTAATTGTATACATTACTCACTATCCTCAATGATTAAAATAAATCCTTGTAAATAATTACATTAAAAATTTACTTATTCATCCAGACCCAATATTTTTCAATTATTAAGGTTAAGAAATTACATTCATTGCATATTCATATTAACATTTTCTTGTGTAATTTTTTGAAGTTTTTTGCACACAGTCTCATCAAATATGAATAATTTTTAAATAGATCTGACACACAGATGGGATTCTATGAAGTATTACCACTCTGGGTCAGAGTGGACCTGGGAATAATGTTAATGGAATTTGAGTTTTGTTTAATAGTATATCAACCTCAGTGGTTTGTTTAATACCAAAAAAGGTTAGATAGGTTTTGTCTTCAATGTAGGTATTAGGGTTTAGGGTGTGAGTTTTTATGATAGTATTTGATTTTATTTGGTCAGATTTTAATGAAATAGCTGATTTGTTCAGATTTGGGGGAAAAGGTTGGTCTTTTTTTCCTTTCTATAATACACAAGATGTCCGCTGGTTTAATGTTTTTGAAACAGTCCTTTAGGCTGCTTGTTTGGTTATATTTTGTTGAAACTGTCACAATTTAAGAGAATGTGTTTGACTGTGAAGGGTACTTTGCATATTGAACATGTTGGGATGTCTTTTTGTTTTAGATGTCAGTAGGCAATGTGGGTGTGGCTAAGGCAAAGTCTGAAAAATATCATTTCTTTTTTGTTTCTTTTGTAACCTACCAGCCACTCACCAATGGCATCTTGTCTATGGTGGAACTTGTGTATTTGATTGTCCCATGATTTTTGCTATTTGTTATGTATGAATTTGTTAACGGTTAGTTTTAAATCAGTGTATAGGATTTTTGTATTGGATATGTCTATCAAGAGTACTTTTTGACAGCTTTGCTTTTTCATTTCTCTGTATACTAATGTGGCTTGGTATTCAGGTGAAAATGATGCTATTACTTTTGGAAAGAGTGTTCATTTTGTTTAGGAGTATTGTGATGAGAAGAGTTGATGTATCTTTGTTCTTTAATGCTAAGCAGACTGATTTGGGATCAGAGTAGATAACAAATTTGGAGGATTTATGGTTAGTTATAATGTTCATAGCTAGGTCAGTAGCTGCAACTGCTGCACTATAGATTGATGATTCATTTTAGAGACATTTTAGCAGTTCTTGGTTTTGGAGAATAGCAAGACAACTAACTTTTCTTCCCACTTTAGACCCATCTGTATAGATGTGGTGATGATCTGGGAAGTTATTTTGAATGTTAAGGAATTTCTCTTGGAATAAGATGTTTTGGTTTTGAATAATTTGGTTAGTTCTAGTTTTACTATTGGTTGATTTATGGTATATGGTGCTGTTTTTGAGAGGATGGTATTTTGATTTCATTGAGGTTTTGGATTCTTAAATTAAGTGGTTTGATAGCCTTTGCTTTATTTCAAACAAGTTTTTGTAATTTATTTCCATGATGCAGTTATAGGCAGGATTTGGGGGGCATGAAATCAGTTTAGTATTGGAAAGTAAGTTTATGTCTTTTTTGAGAAAGAGGGGATTCTTTAACCTCTACGTATAAACTTTCTATTGGAGAGATAGTGAAGGTTCCTAAGGCGATTAATATGGATATTGAGTTCAGTTAGGGAGAAGGATTGGTTATAGCTTTCAGTATCGTCAGAGGTAAATTTTATGTTCTTTTCTTCTTAGGTTCCAGTTGAGCAGAATCTATTGGATAAGTTTTTTGTGGATGATACTTGAGCAAAATTTTCTGCAATCAGGTTGGCTATGTTTTTTCCTTGTAGCATTTTGCGTTTCCTTGAAAGGGGTGATTTATTGGAATGTTAATGCTTTTATTTGATATTTTCTTTATAAAGTACCAAATTATTTTTGAGTTGGCATTGTAGTTTATTTTTTAAAGTGAAAGTTCTCCAAGAGGCTTCTTTGATAGTATATTGTTTTGGCTCTTAGTTGTTTATATTTGTTTAAATTTTCTGATGAGGGGGTTTGTTTTGAATTTCCTGAGGATTGCTTGATGTTCTCTTATGCCTTTACACTCCTCTGTGAAACATGGTTTGTTGTGGTTTTGGGGTTATTTTTGTTGGCTATGGTAATGAGGGTGTTAGTAAAATATATTATGGGTTCTTCATGATTTGTATTTGCTTCCAGGATTAGTGTAGTAAGGCAGATTGCCAGTTTGCTTTTTTTAAAAATTCCATCATGAGGATTTTGGAATGGTTTGTAACAACCAGTATTGAGCACTTTATTATTTTTTTGAAGAAATGTTTTTTTTTACAGTTGAAATTCAAAAGGGACACTGGTGTTCCACAGAATGAAAAGGTTAAATCAACTTACCACATCCTTTAGTTTTTTCTCCACTTCCTCTGGAGTGAGTTTTTTACTCAAAGACGTTTTCCTGAGTAACATATCACAGTAATTGGCGAGCAGTTCCGGACAGCGAGATTCTGGCTGAGTTTTCACGTTCATACTATAATAAAAAATATTGATAATAATTTGAAAGAAAAAAAAAAAAAGAAAAAAAAAAAAAATCAACAACTGAGAAAACTTACAAGGTTTTTGCAAATGGTAGAATAAGAAAAAACATTCACTAATAAAAGATTATATATATATATATAAAAATAATGAAGTTATAATTGAATCAACAGTTACAGTCCAAGTTAAAAGTATGGTAAGCTTAACTCAAAAGGTAAACCTTTTTAGATCTTATTTTTCCAATGTAAGTATCATTAGAGAATTAGAAATTTTTGGTAAATGGGCCAATGATACTTGCATTGGAAAAAGAAGGTCTAAAAAAAGTTTAGCTTCAAGTTACTCTTACCACACTTTTAAAAATAATAAATGCAGAGATTTTCTAATAATCTGAATTATAAGTACCCACCACATTTTTTTTTAGAAAATTACAAGATTTAAAAAAAAAAATGAAAGTTTTAGCTATGCAAATATAGAAGAATACTTATCTATATTGTTTTCATAAGATGATGTCTGTAATGGTTCATAGGCAATATATATTTTTTTTATTACAGACGGATTTGACTGACGTTAACTCCCAATTTAAAAAACTTTTTAGAGCAATGAATACTTTGAGAAATAAGATAGAATTAGAGAAGAAAAAAAAAAAAAAAAAAAATTAAAGGAATTAAAGAGAACAAGGAATAGAGGTTTGAGAAAAGATCTTGCAGACAACAACATTTGGACAAGAGGATTAGAAACACACAGACGAAAGGTATTGGTTCTAATAAGCTTATCATATCTTTTGTAACATGAGGAGAGTGTTCGCCAATGATCCGGGTGACCAGGGTTCAATCCCTGGTAGAGTCATACCAAAGACTAAAAAAAATGGTACTTCATGCCACCTTGCTTAACACTCAGCATTATAAATTAAGGATCAAGGGTAAAGTGGGTATCAATCCAGGGAAAGGAGTAGCACCCTCCCCTACACCTTGGTGTAGTAGCTATTGAAAAGGGAGCCTTTGGATCACCCTCAACTAAGGTCGCCAACTTTTACTTTCATTAACATTTTGTTTCACTTAAAAATTTCATTTGCTAGCTTCCAATATGGACACAGTAACCATATCCACTGAAAACCGTAATACTACCCCGACTACATGTCTTTCATAATATTGAAAGTTGTCTATTTTTTTTAAAATTCTTATCAATGTTTGGTAATGTTCAATTGACATTTAATTTCATTAATTAATCTTTTTGGTGCAGAGAACCCCTTGTTTCAACCAGATATACTCAATGTGTGGGGACAAGATGCAAGTTTAGTCCACATTACTTTAAAATCTTCCATCTTGTGAGATAGATCCACCAGAATGCCTGTTGTTCAATATACTCCGACCCTTACATAAAATTTTAGAAAAATACTTTACTCCTAAAAATTTAGGAAAAAAAAAAAAAAAATTTTTTTTAAAAGTATCTGAACAAAAAATTCTCATAAACATCCTTGGGAAATATACCTCAATGTCAGTAATTGTGAAACTCCAATAATTTTTTATTTATTTTTTTTTTTTTTTATTGGGTAGCTTTTTGTATTTTAATGATCAAAAAAATGTATATCAGCCATTAAATTTGTTGTCAAATGCACTGAACCAAAAAGGTGAACAGACTTTAATAAAATATGCTCATTAGTTTTTGATTGTTCTTAAATTTTTTTTTGTAATGATGCAAAAAAAAAAATCTTATCCCAAAAGAATTTGTTTTATAGAATAGTCCAGTTAAAAGAGCAGCAAGGGTAAAACCAAAGTTAAACTTTTTTAGACCTTATTTTTCTGATGCAGGTATCTTTAGGTAATGAGAAAAGTTTTAATAGGTACAAGCCTGGCCCATTTACCAAAACTTTTCAAATCCATTGGAAAAAAATAAAGTCTAAAAAGTTTGGCTTCAGGTTACCTTTACCACACTTTACCCTGGATTACTAAGTAGTTTTTACAAATCATAGCAAAGTCAAAAGAAATTGAAAATTAAAATGCAAAACAACTGGGAAAATTATTTTGAAAAATATCTTAAGTACATTTTCTTCCACTATTTGGCTCCAAACAGTGAAATATTAAAATAAATCACTTACCCTTTAGTTTTACTTGGTAGCTCTAATTTAAACACTGATATATCATTAACAACACTTTTGTAAGCCTTGTCTCGAGAAGTCAAAAACCGTGGGTCATCAATAAAGGCCTCTTTAACTAATTTACTAAATTTGTTGAATAATTCTAAAAGTTGCTCAACATATTTTTCAGAATCCTGTAAAAAAAAAAAAAAAAAAAAAAAAAAAAGATAATAATAATAAAAATAAATAAATAAATAAAAGATAAAAATACAAACATGAGAAACTAAAGCTCTATCCAAAACAGACAACTGTATATTTACCAAATAAAAAATAGTTGGTCTTAAAGCCACATTTGTCTACAACACCCAGTGAGAAAAAAAAAATCAAAAAAAAAAAAAAAAAAAAAAAAAAAAAAATCAAAGTATCAATTCACCACTACACTATAAAAGGTATTTATTGATAAAGACAAAAGACAAAAAACTTGTAATTATGAAGCATTCAGTTTAAAATTTCTAAAAATTAAAGTAGCAATGACCAATAAGTAATTCTTTTTTAAATCCCAAGTGTTCAATTAAAAGTATTAATAAATTAGTTAAAGACTTTTTTGTAGCTTTTTATGAATCTCTAGATTAGAGCAAATGAACAGTATTGGACATAACAAAAAAAAAAAAAACATAGCTGACATTAAAATTTTTTTATTAAGACAATTGATATAGTTTATGACAAGTTATGACAATTTTATGACCACTTAATATTTAGTAGGGTATCCATTAGCATCTATTATTGCCTGACAGTATTTGGTCTTGTTTTCAACAAGTGATTGTCAAAGATCATGTGATAACTGTTGCTACCAATAATGCTAAATAACTCAGTTTTATTAGAAGACTTGCAATTTTTAAATTATCAAACATTAACTATAAATTTGACTAAAATCAGTGACAAAAAAAAAAAAAAAAAAAAAAAAAACAATTAGAAAAAATTTTTTTTTTTTTAAATCAGTTTTTAGTCCAATAATGTAAATAAGTTAGCTATTATTAGTATAAGTGTATATTGTTGGTTGGTTGTTTGGGTTTCATGGCATATCAACCATTTTAGGTCACTTAATGACAAATCCATTTTTATACAAATACAATTCAGTTTAGCATAAGTACAGTTTAACTGTCAAAAATATTTCTATTTCAAGCTATTCAGATTAGTCAAACAGTTCTGTTTCAAACAATTCAGTTTAGTATAATTATAGTTTTTATTTACACACAGTTAAATGTCAAAACAGTTCTATTTCGAACAATTCAGTTTAGCATAAGTATGCAGTTTAGTTCTATTTGACCCTATCAGGTGCTACCACTCTGGGCCAGAGTTGACCTAGGAAACAATGGCAATGAAGGGGTACCCCGCATTCCCCAAAACTTCAGGATTACTGGAACCTCTTCATCAGATTGTTTAGGGTCATATCCAGGACACTCATTGGGGAGGGGAGGTGTCTTATCCCTCTGCAGAGATGCAGTTGGTGTATTCTACAGCCCCAACCGACTGGGCAAAGAAGAAGTGTATATCTTAAAAGTAATTAAGTTTAATTCAATTGATAATTTGAAAATTAAGCATATGAAAATGTAATGAAAGATGATAAATTAACAGATCAAGCTTAATCAATCAACTTTCACAAGAGAAATAGAAAGAACTCTTTAAATAAAATGAAGCAATAAAAATGCAAACAGGATCAAGAAAAAAAAAAAAACCTACAAATCACAACATTTTGAATTAAAAAAAAAAAAAAATTTTCAGTAAAATTTGTAATGAATATTTTGTACTTTGTTAATTAAAATAAGTTAATGCTCTTGATTAAACACAAAATTCTTTAAAAAATGTTACTCTTATAAATGCAAAATTTCCACATTTTGAACTAGTTTCTATTTTAAAATGTGATGCTATCAAAATCTGTAGAAAAATTGTTACTTACAGTGGTAATAGTTCTGGCAGCAGACATCATGTCTGCTAAGCCCTGACTTACAATATGAGCTTCAAGATCATGCAACATGGGAGCGATGCCATCAGGGACTCTATCCATAAGACTAAACATCAAACGTAATTCTAAAAAGAAATGATGCATAGGAAAAAATGAATAAAAATAACTTTACTGGACAAAATTTTGCCTTAAAAAAAAAACCAAAAAAAAAAACAAACTTATAAATTAGATTAAGTAGTTTCATTTCATTAAACAAAATGGAAAAATTGTTAAACTAAGAGATACATTGCTAATTAAAATGCTAAGAAATGGAACAAAATTAAGCTTTTTACAAGCAATAATTAAAGGTTACAAATTAAAATTGAATTTTAGAAATGACAACCGAGGTTTAGTTGAGTTATTTAATATAAATGTCTTGAATTATACAATTTATTTGTATTACATGTTTTAATCAACCACATATTTTCTATAAGTATGTTGTTTTCCTCTTTATTTTGGCCAACACAATTCAAATGATCAAAGAAAAGAAATCTTTAGAGGTATCTATAATACCAGGGATGTCTTGAGCATGAATAGGATAAGAAAATGATTTGATAGAAAAAAAAAAAAAAAAAGAAGAATTCCTGAAAGTTGACACTGAAAACTGGACAATCTTTAGTTTCCCATCCAACTTTCATTCAAAATTTATTTTTTTTTGGAAATGCATTCTTAATTTTTGTGTAAATTCAACTCATTTTTTTTTAAACATTGACAACATATTTGACTATATACAGTCATTTAAAAAAAATTGTTTGTTTGTTTGAGTTTTATGCCACATCAACCTTTGTAGGTTATTTAATGCGAAATCCATGTTTATACAAACAATTCAGTTTAGCATAGGTACACAGTTTAATCGTCAAAAACATTTCTATCTCAAGCGATTCAGTTTAGTCAAACTGTTCTATTTCAAACAATTCAGTTTAGCATACAAAAACAGCTCCATTTCAAACAATTCAGTTTAGCAGAAGTATGCAGTTTAAATGTCAAAACAGTCCTATTTCAAGCAATTCAGTTCAGCATAAGCACACAGTTTAGTTCTATTTGACCCATAGATAGGACCCAATCAGGTGCTACCACTCTGGGCCACAGTGAACCTGAGAGTGATGGCAATGAAGGGGTACTCTGCATTCCCTAAAGTTTCAGCATTACTTAAACTTCAATCGGATTGTTTAGTGTCATATCCAGGACACTCGTGGGGGGGGGGTCTTACTCCCCTCTGCAGAAAAGCAGTCAGAGTATTCTACAGTCCCAGCTGACTGGACAAATTTAAAATGATTTTTTTCTCAAATATTTAAAATAATGAGGTGGGCTGAAAAGTTCATATAATGATATATCTGTTGCTGATGACTTTTTAACCAATGAGATCCAAACACTGCAACACTAATGGAAGAAGTGTGTGGACCGCAAGGAGGAGCTATGTTGAAAAATAAACTTTATTTGGTCACATTCCATGAGAGTATCTTAGTCAGCTTATGAGCTTTTCAGCTGATCCTCATAAAAATAATAAAATAATACTTTGATAAAAGTTTAGATAGAGATGAATAAAAAATGTTTCAGAAGTTAACTTACTCTCTGTCTCATTTACTTTGATCATTGAGGCACATTCATGGAGTATTGTATCCTTGAATGCTGTTACCAACACATCCACACAACAATCTACTAACTGTAAAAGATAAAAGAAATGTATTCAAAACTTAGAAAATAAAATCATACTTATTTCAAGTTTGACATTAAAAAAAATTCTTAATCTATCTTAATGGTAGTAATAGCAAATAATTTTACTTCATGTTTAACAAAACATACCTAAATATATCATATATTTAAATAAGGTTTGGTTTCTTTGTTTTAATGGCATATCAACCTTTTTAGGTTTTTTAATGCAAAAGCCATTCTCCTAGAACAGTAGTGGTACTATTTAACCCATAGCTGGGAGGATAAGGGGGTTCATACCTTTCCCAAGGGTATTTGCCCGAAAGTGAACGTAATAGCGTGACTGGAGTACAAACTAGCTTACTATGACTTCGCAGTCCATCGCTTTAACCATTACACCACGAGGACACCCCCCATATTTAAATAAGTTTTTAGATAAATGTAAAGTTTCTGATATAATATCTTATTCTTAAATGGATTTTTGTTAAACCTTTTTGCAGGCAGAGCAACATTTTTGTCAGCAATGGAACAACAAGCAACATTTTTTTCTGTAGCTCAATGTAAGGGATTTTCCTATTGGCTGCTCTATAACATCTAAATGACATAGTGAGGCAAGACATACCTATGAAAGACTCAACATAAAAAATTTTAAAAAAATGCTAAAGCACATAGTGTGAATGGAAATACAATAAAACTCTACTGTATACATCAACAGTCTTTCTGTAAAGTTTCTATAAAAAGACACTACTATCATTAAAGTGGTTAATTTCCTGATTTTCACCATACAATTTTTAAAAATTCAAATATGCATTTCTTTCAGAAATTTACTCAGATACCAAACTAAATTTTCAATAGACTAATCGAAGTAAATATAACTCACCGCAGAAACTGAAGTGCAACCCCAGCCTGTTTCAAGGTAACGTTTTGCTCGTGTTTCTTCTTCCTTTAGTTTTGCATCAGCGAAACGCATATAGTTTTGCACACCATTTGCCTGCAGATATTGTGGTGCTTTTACACGGTAAAAGGATTTTGTGGCCTCAAGATAGGCCTTCTCAAAATTTTCATGGTAAATTTTAAGTTTGTCTTCGGCATCAGAACTCAGATTCACTAAAAAGAAAATAAAATATATATTTATTTTACACACACAACAGGAAAGATTGGAAAAAAATTTTAATAAGCAAATCCACCCCACCCACCAAAGATTATCTACATATGAGTGGATGTATATCCTATTAGATAAGTAATGAGTTATAGCAATAAAGCTGTCGATGATAGATCAAGATTTTTTCTTAAATTCTAAAACCCTTTGAAACAATTCTACAAGCATAACATTTTTTTTCTTTAATCCCAATCAGAAGATTAGAAGCAGATGAAATTGTGTTTGTGCACAAATCTACAATAACTATTGCTTATTCACTGACAATAAAAATATTTTACACACCATTTTAAATGATGTTCTTTCATTCTAGAAAAAAAAAAAAAAAGAAAAAAAAAATCCATATTTTTACATAAAAATGGAATGTTTCTATAGGTAAGCTTTGCACTTTACATCATGAAAAAGTTTTCATTTTGATTAAGTTTTTGGCATATTTTTTGTTGTCTACTTTAATGAGTAAATTGTTATTTCATATCTTTTAAACATTTCAAGGGTTTACTCTGCTGATGATGATTTTTCCTATCAAAAATGGAGACAATTTTGCTAAACAAGTTTCCTCCAATGATTATAGTACAATAAATCTTGAGATTTCTATGGCTTCATCTTCTGTATCAGATTTGAAGAGATTCCATTTTTGTTTTTTATTTGAAAAAGACATAAGTAATGTTTGTTTTTTACTGGTTCTGTGCTCTGTCAACTATCATGGAGTCCAATTTGTGTTTGGAATTTACCAAAGGGGAAGCCCATTTTATTTGGTTGAGACAGGGATACACTATTAGTATACTTGAGTTGAGAGTAAGATTTCTAGCTCCTGCCATTTTCAGGTTTTCAGTAGACAATACTTAACAATGGTCAATGCAATTGACCCGCAGCAACCACCTAGCATCTTTAAAATAAATTAGTGTTGGGAATTTGTCTGCCACAAGAGCAATTGAAGAATACAGTCAAGACACTCATATTAGGTGCTAGGGCTTGACCTAACCAGCTGATTGATTGGATTGGTCTTCTCTGATCACCTGTCGAGCTCAGTAAAAGCCAAAGTGGAGTGTTGCAAATTACTTGATCAGTTGGTTGCCAGGTCAAGGACTGCTCAGTCACCAGGATCTAGTCCTTAAGCATTACAGGAGGCCTGGTTGGTGAGAGGGGGAGGGGGGTTTACTCCTCTGCAGAGATGCATTTGTTATATTCTACTGCTCCAGCCAACAGGGCGAAAATATGAAACTTAAACCTAACAATTATCAAAGACTACACAAATTACCTATAACACAAAGTTTGAGATAAATTAAATAAAAATGCAAGATTTTAAAACTTACTATAAAAAGAAGATTGAAAAATCTCATAGAATTTCACAAGAGTAAACACATGGTTATTACATCTGTACACCAGCTCATCATTACATTAAGAAAATAAACCATTTTACATTCAATGAAGGAAAAATACTTTTCTGTTTTCAATTTTAACTACTTAGCAATAGAAAAGTTTTTATGTTTGTAGTTGCATAGTTAAACTATAAAAAAAAATATTTAAAAAAAGTTGAAAAAAAACTTACCATAAGATTCTCGAACTCCAATAACAAGTTGGGAATTAAATGCTTCACCATTGCGTTCAGAATGAACCAATTTCATTGCACTGTCTTGCAAGCGATGCTTGATGTTGTTGAAAATACTCTGATTCCATGTATCTAGCATCATCTAAAAAATAAACATAATATTTAGAAAAAGCCTACAGTTTATAGTAAAGCCACGCATCAAAATTCTTAATAAGTTAGAATGGAAATGATACATTTCAATGCATATATGATGGTTTGCTAAATTTGTGGAAAGATGATGTACTGCAAAAATGCAAGTTACAAAAACCATTGTAAATAAAAATTAATTCAGTTAACCCACAATTACCATATATACTCATGTAATAAATGACTTTTTAAGACTGATTTTTAACCTCAAAAACAAAATGTTATTCATTACATGAGATTACCTTGTTTCCAGGTTTAACCTTGCCGTAACTTGATCAAAAGTGTTACCACCAAGCCAATACCTACACAAAAACTATTCATAAGGATAATAAAGTTTTTACTTAACATTGTTTACTATATATAATACCTGAATATATGATATGTACAAATATTATAAATAGTAAACAAAGTTAGGTAAAAATTTTATCTTAACTAAAAGCCTTTGTTTAGGCATTAGCTAGGCTATGCAGAAACATGTTGGGTCAGACTAATGGGAAATTATACTGAGTCATGGATACATACATAATTATTATATTATTAATGATACTGTGAATCAGCGGTGGGGTTTTAGTATGTTGAGAATATCTAAGTAAACACAGTAGGCTACATCAAGGTCTATACAACATTATTTAGGGTAGTGCATTGATTTTGACTTAATTACAGTAGTTTTGAAATAATAAATGAGTGCTTGAATGTTTTCTCTTTATGTCATTGGTTGTTGACGAAGTACTTTTGTAAACTAGTATAGTGAAAAGTTGTCATTCATTGTAAGCAATATATAAAAAACACCTTTTTATGGATCAAAATTAAGGGTCATTCATAGTAAAAGTTGTTCATTACCGAGTATATATGATATGTATTATATAGTCTTAATAGAAGAGATGCAGTCAAAACAACTGAAAAAAGAAAACTGAAAACTTTATAAGTCAATCTATTTCATCAGTTTGATTTTTTATTCACAATCATTTAAAAAAGAATTAAGTTAACAGCTGTAAACATGCTATAATTACACACAATTTAAACAGCATGAACTTTTAAATATATAGAAAATAAAATATTAAACTCATAACCATTAATAGAAACCATAAAATCCCATCAGCTTATCTAGAGTGACAGATTTTTGATGCTGTTAAAATCCAAGTAATGGTAGTAGCAGCAGCATAAAGACAAAATTATATTGATAGATTTTTGAATGTTGCTTTTTATATACAAAACAAGATAGTAAAAGTTAACATAAATTTACATACCTTGCGAACAATACTTTCTTCTCCTTGGCTTTTCTTAGGCATTGTGTTGTGAGCCTTCCCAGCAAGTGAAGCCTCTAGTTGACAGAATGGTTTGGGCAAGTACCCACATTGTGTAAAGAATTTACCCCATTCTGCGATGTATGCTTTTAAAAGAGCCGAATCTTCTTGATGCTGTAAAACTCTCTACAGGTTATAAGAAAAATAAAATATATAATAGCTAATATAAAAAAATTCAATTTTAATTAGTAATGAAATAGAAGATAGATTCCAATTATCAACTATTTTTTTCAAAAACAAAACTACAAGTGATTAAAAATCCAAAGTTACTAAGAAAAAATTGAAAAAGAAAATTTTTTTTTTAAGAAGAGATCATAATCAGTCCCTTGAGTCCACCAAAAATAGTACCAGTGACTAGGGAGGGGGGAGTCCCTATGAAATAAGAGCCAAAGTGCTGGACTGTGGCCTCAAAATAAACAAATTCAAACTCCAGTCATGCTATTATGTTCACTTTCAGACCTTGGAAAAGGTATGAACCCCTTTATCCCCAGGGCTATGGGTTAAATACTACCCCTACTGACCTTCTACAAGGATAGCTTTGGTATTAAATAACCCATGCAGGTTGTTATGCCATTAAACCAAACCAAAGTTAACTGACCAGGAATAGCCAGACAACTGTTAAGTCTTGCTTGAAAGGCATACTAACAAATTTTTATTAACTCTATGGGCTTTTAAACCAGTTCCAATTATCAGGTATGATAGGCAATAACAAACAAGCAAAATGTCATTATCTATTGACTAGAAGTTGTAGGTTCCTTCCCTCTGCTCAGTAATAAATGTATATTCAATGATAACACTAGTACTGATAAGGATTTTAGTTGTCAATTACTCAATATTAATAGGTTTTATTTTAAAAACTTGATAATGGTTACTAATTTTTTTCTAACTTTATTTTGATGCCAAGATTTTCAAACCCACCAAAATTATTTTACTTTTCTAAACTATCTCAATAAATTTGGGAAAAAAAATAGCAAAAAGCTCTCATTAACTTAATAAAAGCTTTAATTTAGATGCAAAAAGTTTGAGACAGATAGCCAGAAATTTTGAATAGGCGATGGAGTCTATAGTCCTGTTGGGTCAAGTTTCCAATATCAGTCTGACGTTGCTAATGGGTAGAGAAAATGAAGCTAACTGAGGGAAACTAACCAGGTATCATAGACTTCCAATAAAAGTTTAACATTTAATCAAAGCTGTAACCAATACATAAACACCTATGTTCACAAGATAGCCATTTGATTCTTTCTTGTTGTTTTAATGATCAGGTGATTTCCTATCTTCTCCCTTGATAATACTATTCTTTGCCTCTGTACTTTTGACAAATATTGACAAGCTGTCTTTTTAAGAAGCAAATACAACATGGGTGAAGTCAGTCAGATAGAGACTGAGACCCACAGAGTAGCATCAGAATTTTGTTCCTATTAGGAGAATAATGGCTCATACAGAGGGAGATACAAAAAGTCATTCCACAAATGGAATGGATTTTAAACTCCTTATGGATTATCTAATGCTGAAATTTGATTATTTCTAAATGTTTGATTATAGTCATAATTATATTTTCAATATTCCATGGCATTTGTTTTAACACAGTAATATGATATCAAGTATTCTTATTTAATACAAATAATATAGTTTAGTATTTTCAAAAATTCCTATCAAATACTGATAATTTATAAACCATTTTATGGTTTTAAGCATCTATTTCTATTTGATAATAATCACTTGTTTGCACAGTTATGTGCTTTCAAGTATTCCTATCTAATACAAATAATGTTTAAACAAATCTAACTGATCCATAGATGAGACTAACAGGTACTACTACTCTGGATTAGAGTGGATCTGAGAGTAATGGCAATGAAGGAGTAATCCATACTCCCTAGAGCCTTAGAACTGGAGCCTCACTACTGGATGCAGTTTAGTGTCAGATCCATAATACAAATTGTTTGTAATTATGTAAATAAAATAAAAAATTCTACTAACTAAATAGATTTAGCATCTCCCAAAACTTTCAAGAACAAGTTAACTTGAAGGTAAATTTTTTTATTAACCTTTTTGGTGCAATGCATTTGGCAACAAATTTCATGGCTGGAATGAACTTTTTATCGTGAAATAAAAAAGATTGCTAATAAAATGAATTATTGGACTATCAGAATTACAATACTACAATACATTCTGAAAGGCAATTAAAATGTCGAAGGGAAAAAATTTGGATCTTGTGAGACAAGGAGTATATCTCATAAGTTTTTTTATAAGAGAATTTTTATCCACCAATAATTCTAAAAATGACTTTTTTTTAAATTTTTAGTAGTGGAATATATCGAACAAGAGGTACTTTTAGTATGATATATCACAATAGATCCAAAATTTAGAATTAATATGGACTAAAGTTGCATCTCACCCTTACATATTAAGTATATTTAGGTGACTCAAGTTGCTCTCTGCACCAAAAGGGTTAATGAATGAATAAATTGTCACTTACTGTTTGAGCTTGTCTAATGAATTCCAGGATGTCATCTTGCAAAGCTTGATAAACTTTTTGGGGGCCTTTGTCATCCCATAAACACACTGAATGTACAGCCCTGAAATAAATAGCAAGTGAATTAAAACACATTGAAAACTAATTACTGTTTAGATGGTACAATAATCTGCATCTCATGAATTTACTAATTGTAATGTAATTATCAGTTGAGCTTCTCAAAGAATAAAAATTTGAAAATGTGTTATACATTACTTAAAACATGTAAGGTGCATATGATAAGTTTCCAGACTTTTTTTGTATGGGCATTTAAAATTGTCGTAGACTCTTGAAAATTCAATATGTTGTTGCTATACATCTTATGAGATGACTGACCAATTTCTATGATTTCAGGTTCAAATGAACAGCTACAGCACCAATTGGAATACACCCTACTAAAGCCTGATTGTCACAGCTGGTGAATTTCAAAAATGCATCTGACACTTTAGAAGAACGATATGCAATCAAATTCTGTTTTAAATTTGGAAAAAATGCCACAGAAACGTATGGAATGCTTCAGACTGCTTTTCGACCATCTTGCATGAATCGAGCATCAGTTTTTGAGTGGCATAAGAGATTCAAGGAAGGCACGGAGTCTGTGAGGGATGATGAGAGCTGTGGGAGGAGTAAGGAAATCAATACACCACAGTTGATTGGCCAAAGGGTTACAGTTAGGGTTACTATGTTGAGGTTTTAAGGGAGTTCAGGAAGAGATTCTGTCGGCAGAGGCCAGTACTCTTCTAATCAGGTCAGTGGCATTTCCACCAGGACAATGCGCCAGTCCACAACTCCATCCTTGTCACAGACTATTTGACCAAGATGGGCATCAAGACACTTCCTCACCCTCCCTACAATCCAGACCTTGCTCCCTGCGACTTTTGCTTATTCCCTAAGCTCAGAAGCTGTCGTTATGAGACAATTGAGGAGATTAAAGAGGCTGTAACCAAGGTCATTGACACGCTCACACAAGAGGACTTCCATAGGGCCTTCCAGAAGTTGTTGGAACGGTACAGCTGGAGGATATTACTTCAAAGGGGACTAGACTTTCATGTGTGTACTATCAATAAAAGTGCCCATACAAAAAAAGTCTCGAAACTTATCGTATGCACCTTGTATATCAAATACATATTAATGAAAAAAGAATTTATAAAAAAAAAAAAAAAAAAAAAAAAAAAAATTTTTTTTTTTAAAATTTATGAATTTTATATTTTATAAAAATTTTAAAAATTAATTTCCTATTTTCAGCTCGCATTTTTTTTCTGGTGGAAGTATTATGTGTATCAATATAATTTAAAGATCAATGATTGTATTGCTAATAAATTGGTATGTAATAAATTAACAAGTGAAACTTTCCCCCTAATATGCCTGGGTAAAGTGTAGATATTTGACAAATTACATCAAGTAATGAAATAAAGAGAAAGAAACATGTTTCTATTAACAGCAACTATTTCAGATACTTAGACAATGAATGTGAGAAAAACAGGGTGAGTCACTGACATTTTTCTTTGCTTTGACTGACAGTAGTTAAAGTGAGAGAGAGGAGACATGATATGGATTGTAAATTCCCCCTTTTAGTCCAGGTTAAAAGCATGGGGAGAGTAAACACCCAAGTCAAACTTTTTTAGACCTTATTTTTCAAATGCAAGTATCATTGGGGAACAAGAAAAGTTTGGGTCCATTTATCAAAACGTTTTTCATTCCCCAATGATAGCTGCATCAGAAAAATAAGATCTAAAAATGTTCAACTTTGGGTTACCCTTACTGTTCTTTTAACCTGGACTATTTGGCCTTATCACAAAAAGGTCTGACAAAAAATATTTTCACAAAGTATTTTTCTATTGGTTCCTTCATTAATACAATGTCTACACAATTTTTGTTAGCTTTAAACTATTTAAGATTCATCTGTTTAATCTTTTCCATGCTATCTTTTTTTAATTAGATATAATGCTGTTAAGAAAAAAAAAAAAATCAGGATTGCTTATTAGAGTACATATCAAAATCATCATGCAAAACATCACCATACTTTATTTAAAGCAATTCATTTTGACTGACATAAAATTATGTAGTAAAATAAACCAAGTAATTTTCAACGGAATTTAAAGAATACTCTACCTTTTCAACTAAATAAATATCAAAGTCAGTTGGAGAGAAATCAGCCAGATTTTGTTTTTAGAGAATGTGTAGCTGGAAAACTTCAAATATCATAATTGTCATCCAAGTTGATAAAAAAAAAATCCTAAATAGCACAAGATGATTCCTTGTAGAATAGGTAATCTGTGTGCATTTTTTTAAGTAACTAAATCAAAAATTAAAGAGTGAACGCAATTTTTTTTTGAGGAGAGAAGCTTCCAAGAGTTTTGATTCATACCAACAAAAAAAATCTCCATAAAAAAAAAAAATTGAGATTTTTATCAGTTTGGGTTGAGCAAAAGTTTTTGAGTTTTTTTATATGATGAAAAATTGTAGAAAATTTAATTTTTATAAACAAGCTAATTCTAAGTTACCTGTCTAAGAATATGGCAATCTTCAAAAGGTATCAAAACTGAAGTTTTAAATTTAAAAAAAATTAAAATGAAGACAGGAATTTATTACAGAATAAACAATTACTTAATTCATTCATTAGATGAATCCTTTTTTTTTTTTATTCACAAGAAATCAGACTACTATTTTTTCTTAGCCTATACAAAACTGTTTCCAAACTGTCAACCACATTCATTGAAATAAGTTTCAACTGCAGCCAAAATAAAAGTAATTTAATAATTAAAACCTAATGTTAGTAATCTTTTCTGATAAAACATTACTATCATTTAATATTTACTAAAAAATGAAATTATGTAAACATTACAAAGTAATACAAATCAATGAAATAGATAAGATAATATAAATGCAGTGTACAAGTTTCACATTGAGAAATAAAAAGTGAATACCAACCAAAATAACTCCTGCCATTCAGGTTTTGTAACGCTCTCTTGCCTTAGAAGTTTCAGGACTGTGGGGCGCATAGTAGGCCATTTTTCTTCAAATTGTGATTGTCCTTGCTGGATAAATAGAAATTTTTTTTTAAAAAAGTATGACATTTTTTTGTTCAAATGATGAAATAAAGTATAGACGCAAAAGAATTCTCAGTAAAACATTAGTGCCTGAACATCAGTAAAATATCTTTAAATTTAATATAAAAAGCTGACTATAATGGAAAAATATAATCAAATAATTTTGGTGAGATCAAGCAAGAATAAAATAGAATATAATCATTTATAACTTACAATAAATAGAACTAATTGAAGTTGGATGTCTTATCGTAATATTATAGTTAGCAAATTAGTCCTGAAGATCAATTGCTACTGAATACTGAGGTCAATCTCTACTGGATATCTTGCACCAAATCTAAGCTTTGTTTTTTTTGTTAGGCACCTCAGATGGTATAATGGTTTGGTTTTATGGAACATCAACCATTGTAGGCTATTTAATGCCAAATCCTGTTTATACATATATATTAAACATATATGATTTGTAAACACATTTTGTTGAAAACATTTTTAAACAAGCCTGAGCTCATTTCTTTTACACACAGTTAAATGGTTTCAAGTATTGCTATGAAACAGTAACAATTTAACAGCAGTCATGTTTGCCCACATTTTAATGGATATTGTTTGTAAGAAAATTCACTTTTAAATGAGAACTAATTTGTTTTCACACTAGTATTGCTATTGTTTCTACAGAGTCAAAAGGTTTCAATTATTGCTATCTAACACTAATAATTCTATTCAATATTAATCGTTTGTTTGCACACAGTGAAGTGGTTACAAGTATTGCTATCAAACACTATTCTATTCAACACTAATAATTTATTTGCACACTATCAAATGGTTCCTAGTTTTGCTGTGTTATACCAATAACTGGCCTAGTGGGTAGAGTGTTCGCCAATAGTCCGGGAGACCTGGGTTCAATCCCAGGTTGCATCATACCAAAGACTTTAAAATGGTACTTGATAACTATTTGCTTAACACTCAGCAATATAAAAGGTACGTACCAAGGGTAAAGTGGAGCAATCCTGGGAAAGGAGTAGTGCCCACCCCATCACTTCCGTGTAGTAGCTATTGAAAAGAGAGCTTTCTGGTCGCCCTCAACTACGGTCGCCAATCTTACTTACTACTTATACCAATAACTCAATTTAGGCACACAGTTAAAGAGTTTCAAGAATTGCTAAGTAACATTAATAATTCTATTCATTATTACTCATTCGTTTGTACACAGTGAAATGGTTCCAAGTATTGCTATATATCACTAACAATTCAATTTAACAGAAGTCATTTGTTTGCACACAGTTTAAATGTCAAACAGTTCTATTTGACCCATAGATAGGGTCCCATAAGATGCTACCACTCAGGACCAGAGTGGACCTGGGAGCAACGGAAATGAAGGAATACTCCCCATTCCCTTAAGCTCCAGGACTGGAGCCTCACCATCCAATTGTTTAATGTCATATCCAAGACACTGGGAGGAGGGGGGTTACCCCTCTGTAGAGATACAGTCAGTGTATTCCACAGCCCCAGCCAACTGGGCTATTGTGTAATGTTAGCAAGATAAATTAGCAAACCATTACTAGTGAGTTCAAATCTCACTGAGTGCCCCTTATACTTGGTCTTGTGTCACAACTAAACAAAGCTTAGTAAATGATATCTAACTGAAGTCATAATTTAGTTCAAGATTTCAATTTTCTCTGAGAATTTTATATATTTAGTGTACAACAATTGATATTATGCAGTAGTGTGTTCTGATCTAGTAACTTATTAACAGCCACTGAATATTTTTTATCTGTAGATTTATAGATACATACATGGAGCATCAAATAAGTTTCCAGATTTTTTTCATATGGGCATTTAAAATTGTCGTAGACTCTTGAAAATTCAATATATTGTTGCTATACATCTTATAGGATGACAGACCAATTTCTATGATTTCAGCTTCAAATGAACAGCTACAGCAGCAATTGGAATACACCCTACTGATTGCATTTCACATAGCACTAATACCCTTGGGAAAAGTATGAATCCAATTATTCTCCCTCCAGCTATGGGTAAATAGTAGGGCAGACTAGGTTCTTCAGCCTTGGTGAAGCAACTAGTCTAGGAGAAGGAAAACTCTGAATTCAAACCTGTTAAACTCCGCTTAAAAATTGACCTAGTGTCATATCCTGCCCGAGCGGAGGGGTTGGTAAATATGACTAAAGCCTGATTGTCACAGCTGGTGAATTTCAAAAATGCAATCTGATACTTTAGAAGAACGATATGCAATCAAATTCTGTTTTAAATTTGGAAAAAATGCCACAGAAACGTATGGAATGCTTCAGACTGCTTTTCGACCATCTTGCATGAATCGAGCATCAGTTTTTGAGTGGCATAAGAGATTCAAGGAAGGCACGGAGTCTGTGAGGGATGATGAGAACTGTGGGAGGAGTAAGGAGGTCAATACACCACAGTTGATTGGCCAAAGGGTTACAATTAGGGTTACTATGTTGAGGTTTTAAGGGAGTTCAGGAAGAGATTCCGTCGGCAGAGGCCAGCACTCTTCTAATCAGGTCAGTGGCATTTCCACCAGGACAATGCGCCAGTCCACAACTCCATCCTTGTCACAGACTATTTGACCAAGATGGGCATCAAGGCAGTTCCTCTGCCTCCCTATAGTCCAGACCTTGCTCCCTATGACATTTGGTTATTCCCTAAGCTCAGAGACTGTTGTTATGAGACAATCAAGGAGATGAAAGAGGCTGTGACGAAGGTCATCGACACGCTCACACAAGAGGACTTCCATGGGGCCCTCCAGAAGTTGTTGGAACGGTACAACAAGTGCATTGCAGCCAGAGGAGATTACTTTGAAGGGGACTAGAGTTTCATGTGTGTACTATCAATAAAAGTGCCCATACGAAAAAAGTCTGGAAACTTATTTAATCATCTTCATACATATATTTATTAAAGCATTTCTTTAATTTTGAAATACTTTTTAAAAAAATTGATTGATTGATTTTCATAGCATGTCAACCTATTTACAGTTATTTTATGCTAAGATATTAGGGAATTGCATTTATTGTACATTCATATTTACATTTTTTGAGTATTTGTTTCTGAAGATTTTTTTTCACAGTCCTATCAAATATAAATAATATTTAAACTGATCTATTTGACCCATGGATGAAACCCTAACAGGTACAACCACTTCAGGTCAGAGTGGACCAGGAAGTAATGGCAATGAAGGTGTACTCCAGAACTTGAGCCTCATCATTAGATGCAGTTTAGTGTCATATCCAAGATATCCTTGTCCATTTTTTTTGGAGGAGGAGTCTTACCCTCTGCAGGGGATACAGTCAGTATAGTCCTACCAAGAGGGTGCTTTCAAAATTAAAGACGTGTATTAATAAATTTTGTTATCTAACAAACATTTACATTAAAATTGTTAAAATAATGACAAATTTCTGTTTTTCATTCTTAGTTCATAAATTAATAGCACCTGATATCAATCATTCCAAACCAACACTATAATGATATACTTCCTTACTTGAAAGTGGCCAACTCATTAGTTTGTACAACTTTCAAACGAAGCTATTGTTGGATAATATTAAAGTAATTTCTTATTAGATTTCAAACCAGAGTTTTCCTGGTAAACAATGCATTCAAAAATTTTTTTTAAAAGAGTTAATCATTAAAATCCCAATTTTGTACTTTATGAATTCACACCACATTCTAATGTCAAGTATTACAAGAGTAATACTTGATAATTCTTCAGTTTTAACTCCCATCATAAATAACTATTATAACATTATATAATAATCATTTATGATGAATTAGCAAAAATTCATGACGTGTTTGCTCAATAACATTCAAGCTTAGGATGGAAGTAAATCATAGCTAACTTCTATACAATTAATATAGTTATATACAACAAAACAACAAGTGAAATTTTAAGAGTCTGCATATGCATTCATCATAATTAACATTTAAATAGAGATAACAGTAAATACAAGGTGTGATCAAAAGTTATCAGGATGAAGCTTTAAAGTTTTCAAAATTCAAATGAAGACATGTACACAGCAGAGCAACTTAGAGAATTAAGTGAAGCTTTTCTAGACGAGTCAGTACCAATTAGAAAAAAGATTATGAAGCCAGTCTTTGTTTTTGGCAAAATACTGAATTATGCAAGTGCAGCACTCTTCAAATTCAATAGACCTAGTTCTATGTGACTTATTTCCTAAATGAAATTTCATTTCAAGGCAATGATTTAAGACAGTACATTAAAAGAAATATGACAGAATAGCTTTATATCAAAAGGAGTTTCAGAGATACTTCAACCAGTGGAAAACTTGATGGAATAAGTGTGTTAAATATTAAGTGGATTATTTGGAAGAAAATCCACATTCTATTCAATGTTCTTTTTTTACTTTGGTAAATGAAGCTTCTGTTTCAATTGTTACTGAACACACCTTTCAAGACTTTCTTAGCCCAGAGATGATGAAAAGTTTTGTCTTAAAAGTTTTATTCTTAACAGATTCCAAAAAAGTGAAAAAAAAAAAAAAAAAAAAAAAAAAAGAAACTTTCTTCATCAAATAGTTATTAAAAGTAACATTGTATCTGGCTGATATTGAAAAGTAGTTAATCTCTATCATATCAATTAGTCTGTTATTTAGAATAACCTTAACAATAAACAAATTTTATGAACAATTTGTTTTCACCTTTTTTTTTAATAACACATTTTATTATTTAGAATCTTCATTTTTGCAGTAAGATATCTTTCTCTATAACAATGTCTTTCAATTACATGTTTTTATAGAAAAATGAAATTGATTAAAATGTATTTTTTTTATTAAGTAATTTAAGAACAATATGTATCTGTCAGCCCATCCGCACAAACAGGATGTATTATGAGGTCAACTTTTTAAGCAGAATTACAAAAGGTTTAAATTCATTTTCCTTCTCCTATGCTGTCTGTTATACAAAAGTTAAAGAGCCCAATTTGCCTTAATATTCAACCATAACTAGTGAAAGAATAGTTGGATGCATATCTTTCCCAAAGGTATTAGCGCTCTGTGAAATGCAAACAGCCTCTAGCAATAAAAATATAAGTACTTTAACCCTTTTGCAGGCAGAGCAACATTTTTGTTGCCAACAGTACACAGGCAGAAGGACATTTTTTTGTTTTGCAGTAGTACAATGTAAGGCATTTTTCAATATGCTGCTTGCTGACCAATGTTAGGAGGCACCAATAAAGTGTAGAACTGTGTAATGGTTGTTTTGCATAATAACATAATTAAAAGTGAGTGCTTTAATTGTTTTAATACTATTATACTATGACACATAATTACTGATCAAATTATCATGTTTTGTTTTTTATGTGATTGATTTGTTTGAATACACTCTATAATTTGTAAATTTTGTGAAAATAATTTGCTCACTCAACGATTTAAAAAATCATCTGCTGGTAAAATGGTTGATATTGTGCTTTTTTGATACTTGATTTGTTTTGTTTGGAGAGTTTTTTTATGTATTATATGATGATTTTAGGTCATATAAACACTTGAATATAGGTACTTCCACATTTGGTTAGAGATGCTTATGACTATATTCATTATATTCAGAAGTGAGAAATTTCTCCACAAACACATTTTACTGTTAACTGTTGCCTAATGTACACTCAATGATGATGAATAATTATTGAAATATAATGTTCATTTAAAAAACAAAAAGAATTATAGAAAATTAAAAAAGAATGTACCTCAAGCAGTTTGTGAGGACCATACTCTAAATTTAATTTTTTTTAGGCAGCCATTATAAGAATATAATCCTATATGAGTTACTATTTTTTGCCACCAACTGTTTTATGAATAATAAATTCAAATCACCCGAGTCATCAATGTTTTAATCTTATTTATTAAAAGGCAAACTGTTGGTTGTATAAAAATTTTTTTTTTTGCTTATCTTTCATTTTAGATATGTAATTATATTAATTGTTTAAATTTTAAATTAAATATGATTCCCATTTTTATTTCTAAAACTTTGTCTTATTGATAGATATTTCCTTCTATATAAACATGTAAAATTGGATGATACATGTTTTTTTTTAGTTTTTACCACTTCTTTATAAAAAAGGTTTAAAAGGTTGGTTGGGGTTTATGGCATATCAACCTTTGTACGTTATTTAACGCCAAATCCATTTTTATGCAAATAATCAGTTCTATTTAAAACAATTCAGTTTAGCATGAGTACACAGTTTAATTGTCAAAAACATTTCTATTTCAAACTAGTTTATTCAAACAGTTATATATAACAATTCAGTTTAGTGTAAGTACAGTTTCAATGCCAAAAACTGTTCCATTTTAAACAATTCAGTTTAGCATAAGCTCGCAGTTTAAATGTAAGTACAGTTTAATTGTCAAAAACATTTCAATTTCAAGCTATTCAATTTAGTCAAACAGTTCTAGTTCAAACAATTAAGTTTGGCATAAGTATGCAGGCAATATAAATCATTCTATTTACTTTTCCTCATTTGTTTGCACACAGTTAAATTACTTCATTTTAATTTCTAGCTATTCAGTTTAGTCAAGCAGTTCTAATTCAGCTAATTCGGTTTAGTATAAGTACAGATTTTGTTTACACAGTTAAATATCAAAACAGTTCTATATTAAACAATTCAGTCTAGTGTAAATACAGTTTCAATGTCAAAAAACGGTTCTATTTCAAATAATTCAGATCAGCATAAGCACACAGTTTAAATGTAAGTACAGTTTAATTGTCGTCCAAAACATTTCTATTTCAAGCTATTCAGTTTAATCAAAGAATTTGGTTTAGCATAAGTATGCCATTAGTTCTATTTAACCCATCGATAGGGCTCTGTCAGGTGCTACCACACCGGGCCAGAGTGGACCTGGGAGCAATGGCAATGAAAGGGTGCTCCGTATTCCCCAAAGCCCCAGCATTACTGGGACCTCATCATCAGACTGCTTAGTGTCCTATCTAGGACACTCATTGGGTGGGGAGGTCTTTATAAAAAGCACATTCTGATAAATACCAAGTTTATACAGTATCATTCATAAATAAGTACACCCCCCTTTTAACAATTTTTTTTTTTTAGTAAAGTTAATTCTTTTTCAAAACCAAAGATATCAAGATTTTCTTTCTAGCAAAATATTATATATTCAAAATGGGTATTATTATTATCTATTACCAAACTCTACAGTATTAAAACTCTGAAACCAACAATGAAATTGTTGTATATGTGTGTGTGTGTGTGTGTGTGTGTGTGTATATATATATATATATATATATATATATATATATATAGTACCAAATAAATTCTGTTTTGATTGTATGAGTCACAAAGAATATTAAAATCCTGTTATCTTTGGTTTAGTTGAAAGTTAAGTTTTCATAAAACTGTTAAGGAGTGTAATTTATGGGTGATATATTTTTGTAATTAAACGATTGATTTTAACAGCATGTCAACCTATCTAAGGTTATTTTATGCCTAGAGGTTAGGGAATTGCATTCACTGTACATTCACATTTTTTATTTAATTGTTTAAGCTTTTTTTTTGATAATGATCCTATCAAATATAAATAATTTTTAACATCTATATGACTCATTGATAGGACACTAACAGGTCATGTCATACAAAAGAGTTTAAAAATGGTACTTGATACCTCCTTGCTTAACACTCAGCAATATAAGGTACGTATCAAGGGTAAAGTGGACCAATCCAGGGAAAGGAGTAGCACCCTCCCTTACACCTCGGTGTAGTAGCTGTTGAAAAGGGAGCCTTCTGGTCACCCTCGACTACAGTCGCCAACTTTACTTTTTTTTTTTTACTACTACTCCAGATCAGTGTGGACCAGGGAGTAATGGCAATGAAGGGGTACACCACATTCCCCAGATCAGGAGCCTTTCCATCAGATGCAATTTAGTGTCATACCTTCTGCAGTAAGTACAATCAGTGTATTCTAAGCTTTACCATAGGGCAATTTTGTAACTAAACCTGATTTTTAAGCTACTCGTATGAATATTTGGTTTTAATATATCAAGAATAGATTTAATTAAATACATATTAGAATAAATTACTTTGGTTTTAGTTCAGGTTTTATCATTAGAAATTTGCTCAAAAGAAAAATTCTTACTTCAGATAAGAGCAAAAATCCACCTAATAATTAAGTTAGTAATAATGGCTAACTGTGTATATGAAAAGAAAAAATATAAAGTACAGATCTGTGAAGAGTATGTAATTCTCAATGGTTATGTTGAAAGAATCCATGTGGGTAGTTTTCATACTGGTGTCCATGTCTTTGGATATCTTGTATCAGTTAAGTCAGTTTCTTAGTTATTTTGCCCTTGTAATGTTGACTTTTTAATGCTAAACCTGAATACAGGGATTGAACTGATAACTTCCAGATAGACTCCACATAGGAGCTCTTTACCAACAAGGATCAAAAAGTTTCATTCATATTTCCCTGAAAGTTACCAATTACAACATGACACATAAAAAAGGCTAAAGTATACAGCAGTTGATACATTGTGAATATAACAACCAATATGAGAACAATAGCTGAAAATGTGTAAATATTAAGGCAAGTTAAGTTTTGCAATATTTTGGTATGTGCTAGTTTGTAGCATGTATATCATGTGACTGAAGCAGTTCAAGTTGTGATAGGTACTTGCTGTGGTTAGTAGTTGGTGCGCTGACACGTTGTACATTGCTTTAGTATGTGTGTGATTTGAAAGTCATGTCGATGAATGTGCAATGCAGTCTAATTTGGGAACTTATGCTTTATGAGTTTGAACTGAGCCATAATGCTGCGGAAGTAACCAAAGATATTTGTTGTGCAAAAGGGGAAGGTGCAGTTGTCACAGTACAATACCCAGATAGATAAAAAAAAATTTGCTTCGGTAGCAAGAACTTAAAAGTGTGGATTCCAAGTCTGTACTCTAAGTAAGTAGCACTTGAAGAATATTAGAGATGCTCAGCATCTTTCAGTCTAGTACAGTTCACAACCTTCATGATCTCAGCAAAAGCATCCAGAGCAGCTAAATTGTGCCACATGTTGCAAAAATACTTCAAAACTTTTGTTTCACTCAATATATACTACTTAAAATGGAAAACTTTACTAGCCTTTTAATTATTTTTTGACATAAAAAGCAATAGGATATCAGGTTCTAAAGTCAAGGTTTTAATTTTATTTTTGACAAGGCAGTGGAAGGTTGAAAACTTCCTACCACTTGTTTGTGGTCATATACTACCAATGGTCTATCAAAAACAGTTATTAGAAGAATGAGCCTATAAACCTCTCTATGAAATAATCCATACCTATATTGTTCTAAAATATATAGACTATT
This sequence comes from Sepioteuthis lessoniana, assembly GCA_963585895.1. NCBI lineage: Eukaryota > Metazoa > Mollusca > Cephalopoda > Myopsida > Loliginidae > Sepioteuthis > Sepioteuthis lessoniana. The sequence continues at coordinate 16,243,887 of OY757910.1, read as the reverse complement.
ATGACAGGTTTACCTTATTTACTAATTAAGCTAGTGAATAATCTACTGCATTGGAAATGCTATTCCATCCTAAAATGATAAGAACTAATAGCAAATGTTAAATAAAAAGTGAAACATTCTTGCCATTGATAAGAATGATTCTTTTTCTAATCACATTGTAACATTGGAAACAAGTGTTGATCAGAGAAGAAAAATCAGTTATAAATGGAATATTTAAAAAAAAAGAAAAAGAAAAAAAAGAATAGTGTTTTTCTTGAAGGGCTAGAAAATTAAATATAATCTAGATAAAATTTAAATAAAAATGTACAATGTATACAATTCCCTAACTTCTAGGCATAAAATAACCTTAAATGGATTGACATACCATAAAATTAATTAATCATAAACATTTTGTGTATGTGAAAAAATGTAATCTTCAGATGAAACAAAGTATGTTTCATCTGTAGATAGTATTTTTCAAATACATGAAACATTTAGTAATGAAGCTAACATGAAAAGGCAAGATAATTTATTTTAGATTTTATCCTGCTCAGGCTAGTTTATGCACTTTCTTGATTCTAGAAAATGTTTTTATAAAAATTTGTTCATTCACTATATATTATTTAATGGTTGCATAAGTAAATATTTTATGTACTTGAAGTAAAAAGCTTATCTAAATGATATTAAAAGAAGCAAACTAAAGTTACATATTCAATTTTGTACGTATTAAAATCTACAGAAATATTGATTTCCAGACACTGAAGACAAATTGGACAGTGGCCAATCAATTCCATTTTTCATCTATTATTGTAGATTTGACATTATTCAATAAAAATGAGTGTTTACATTCAAGAGAAAGAAATTTTATCGGCACTTTCAGGGAATCAACACATTACTATGTTTATGCTATTAGTGATTCGGTTTATTCGCACATCAACCCTTGTGGGTTATTTAATACCTAATCTTGTTTTATATATACATACATATATGATTTTTAAGTGGATAGCTTGAAGGTGACTTGATTTTAAACAAGTCAGAGCTCAATTATTTGCAGAGTCAAATGGTTTCAAGTATTGCTATCTAACACTTATAATTCGATTTAATATTAATCATTTGTTTGCATACAGTCTAAATGGCTTCAAGTATTGCTATCTCAACACCATTGATCCTCAGCCACCACTTTTTAGCACTTTAAGATAAAATAGGGTTGGGTACGTGTTTGTTATAAGAGCAACTTGAAGAATACAATCCGACCAATCATTTAGGTGCAAGGGGTTGACATGACCAGCTGACTGATTGAATAATCTCTCCACCAACCCCAGTAAGGGCCAAAATGGAGCATTGCAATTCACTGACTATTTAACCACCAGGATCCAATCCTCAAGCATTAAGGGTTGCCACCTACAGCCAACAGGTAAGTTGGTAAGTGTGAGGGGGGTCTTACCCCCCTCTGCAGAGGTGCAGTCGACGTATTCTACAGCCCCAACCGACAGGGCAGTATTAGAAATTTCAAAAGCAATATGGTTTTGTTTGAAAAAATAAAATAAATAAATAAATAAAATAAAAACTCATTTTCGTTTATTAGACTTACAAATAAAAAAAGAGAACAATAAGGCGGGTCGGTTACTAGAAGTTATTTATCAGTGAGCGTTATTCTTTTGGGAATTCGATGGGTGTTGGATCAAAAGTTAAGTATCAAATTATTATTTAATTACAATAGACCCAGCAGTGATCTTTCAACTTGTTAAAATAGAACTTAAAAAGAAAAACAAAGTGATACCCATTTAAATATATACGAGTCGTCGAGTATAAATAGTTGGTATAGTTAACTTACCCTGTTTATTGCGAATAAACAGGAATTAATGTCTCAAGTAAAATTAATAAAATACGGGATATGAAAGCTAGGAAAAAATGTACAATTGGACTGTTTCGAGAGAACTTAATTTTTTTTTTTTCCATAGCAAATAGCAAAACTCAAAAATATTGAAATAAACTGAGAACAATGAACTGAATCCAAAAGATAAGAGAAAAAAATTAAAATACTTTTAGTATTTTCAAGTTTATAGAAATAATTCATTAGCAAAGATTTCTACTCGGTCAGTTTTACTCTTGGATTTATCCTTGTCAAATTTATCACCGGTAATTTTAATTTTTATGAAGATTGCTGTCAACACAAATGTAAAAGGGAGGAAACTATAAAGTAAAAAGCTAAGTTATTTGGATAATTCGATATAAATTTAAAATTTGCACCGATAAACAATCTTAATAAATGTTAACAAAGAATAATATATATGAGTATATTTTTTTAGATTTTCAGGCACCATCAAAAACAAGTTATGAAAAAAAACAAAAACGACTGTAACAGTCACTTAAAAATAAAGAGGCCGTTAAAATATTTTCCCTGCTTTTTGCTATAAGAAAAAGTATGGAATCAACATGAATATTGTTCATTCCACAGGTAATGTATCATTTTGATATATCAGAATGAAAAAAAAAGAGAAAAATAAATGAAATGTGTAGAACACAAAAGAGTGGCCAGTTATATTTTTTATGTTTCTTTTGTTTATAATTGTAGGCACACTGCAATACAGAAGCTGTGATAAGTACTATATGATTAAGTTAATGTAAAACACATTACAAAACTAATTACACCCGAAACTATGTATAATTGAGAAAAAAGATAACATAGTAAACGAAACCCTCACTTTGTGACCACCCTTTTAGTTTTAAGAGGTAAAAGAGAGTTAAGTATCATCATCCGTGAGATATACAATAAAGTGTTAATAAAAAGGAGAAAATCAGTACTTGATTTTTGGATTAACATTTTCAATATAGACTTACTCCTGAACCATATTAATAATTTATAAATATTATAGAAATGAGATGGAGTGCCATCACTTTTAGTTGTGCTTTTTTTTCTTTTTTTTCTATATTTTTTTGGCAATAAGGCCGACAATACCGAAAAAACGCTTTTTTAACTCCTGATAGCCAGCCCGTTTAGGGCAAATTAGGAGTTGAAGCAATTTACTTAGTACGGAGTTTTTAAACCAGCTAAACAAACTAACATGGACGGAAAAAGTAATTAAGAAAATAACGAAAGGTAAAAACTTGATCGAAAAAGTTCAAATGAGTTGTGAATTTAAGCAAGAGCATCTCCCGTAAACCAACTCACCTTCAGCATCGCCATATTGAATCTCGGCAGATTCTCGCGAGACTTCGAAGAAATAAGCATGGCGGCCGATCAAACTGACGATGTAAAGAATCACAGCGGTATTCCGCGGGCAGATTTCGTGGTAAGACAATATGAATGTCATTTTATTTAATTAATATAATTAAGTATCTTTTTAACTAATTTTTTTCATCTGAATATTTTATCTATATAGTTTTATTATAACATAAATAACAACTTGGAAGTTATCCGTCTGTCAAAAGAGTCACAAAGAAGATCGTTCTTAAGCAAAATTGTACCAGAAATCAATTTGAAAAAAAAAGCTACTGAATTCAATTTATTTATTTATTATTAAACTCCCTTTTTTTTTCTTTTGTGAATGCATGATTTATTCATATTTTATCTCTGCTGTTATAATGTATTGCAAACAAGAATATTATCTCCGACTTTTTTTTTTTTTTTTTTTTTTTTTTTTAAGATAACACTTTAATGAGATTTCAATTATTAGCCATTTATCTCATTTAAAATATGCAATATTTTTCCTTTTTTTCTTTTTCTCTTATGTTGAATTTTATTTTCCAAGTCTGTAAAATGTTGTTAATTAGATGATGAATTTCATGTTAAATCTAAAGAGTAATATTTATTTTTAATGATAAAAAATTGTCCTAAGTTAATCTTCATTTATTTTGAGGATCATCTTTCAGTTTCTCTCGTTTTTTTAGACACGCTGTTTTTGGTAATAACCAAAAAAGCAACAGTCGACAATGACGTCCTCGATTTTATTGTCACACATTACATATAATTATTCTTTTTTTTCATTTTTTTAAATTACTTTTTACAACTGTTTTTGGTTATAAATATTCTATTATGACACTAACTATGATTTTTTAAAAATTGTTTATGAATGATTCTATGTAGAAAGAATTGAGATGAATGACTAATGTGACTGACTAGCATCGTCTCATCATCCAATATAATTTTGTTTTAAATTTAATTGGATCTTGAAGCAAATTAACTCTAAATTTAGTTCCGATTTTGAAATTAAAATCATTAACTGAACCAATTATGTTTTTGTTTTGTTTGTTTGCTTTTTTTGCTTTGACGATTTTCATTTATTTTTTCCCCCCATAAACTGGGAACATTCTGTCCTGATGAAATAACAATTTTCCTTTCAATAATATTTTATGTTAACCAAAAATTAGTTTTTGAAAGTAATTATGATTTTTATTAACGATTATAAAAGGGTCAATAAGAAAGAATTGAAGAGATATAGAAAAAATGCTTGATAACATTTCCGGGAGCTAAAAACTTGTTGATTGTAGATATTTAAAATGTAAATTTGTAATTTACGGAAATAAGGCTTCTTTTTCTTCTTACATACTAATAAATGCATGTGTTTATGTGAAGAGAGTTAAGATATATGTTAGTGACTTAGTCATTATTAGAAAACAACCTTTTGCCAATTGATCTTCAGAATTGCAATTGTTTTCCATTGAATTCTACTGGAAATAATGCAATCGATAATTCTAATGAATCATACATAATGACATTTGTAATCTTACTGCATCAAAAAAGAAAATATATATATATTGTTACTAATATTTTTTTCTTCAATAAAATAGACCTCAATTTTTCAGTTGTAACACTATCTAATTAACTTTTTTTAGTGTAGTATCGCTTAATTTATTTGATATTTGTGCAATTCTGACATATTGTATGTTCTTCGCTCTACACATAATGAATAAAGAAAGTTGTATTTATTATGACTTAATGCCATCAAATAGAATAGTAATGTATATCTTAAAGTATTAATACTATCAACTGTGGAAATTTCATTATAAAATTTAAAAAGTTAATTACATTTATAAGTTTGGCAATGCTTCATCTAAAAATAGATGCTAAAAATATTACTGGTGTGTGAAAACAATATGACGCTGAAGAGATTGAGAAACATATTAAGGTGTGAGTTATAGGTTTGAATCCTGCAAACCAATAACTTTAGTATATAAACTGGCTGGTTTGATTAATGAAACTTTCTTGAAGCAAAAAATAGATGCTAGTCCGAATCTTACCAAGTAGTCATTCCTTATTATCCTCAATTCCTCTAAAGTCAAAAAATGACAAGCGAAGTGAGTTGCAACTAAAAAAGAAAAAATGAAAGAAAATATTAGTCAAAATTAATACCATTTTATAAAATTATGGAAAAAAAAAAACTTTTTCAAAGTTGTTAAAACAAATTTCTTTTTAAAGTTTTTCTTAGATGCACCTTTTCATTGTTAGTTTTTGTTGTTTTTTTATTCGTTTTTTTTAATTTTAATTTTAACAGAAAAAAATCTGAATAGATTATATTATAGACAGATTTTTGCCATTTCTTTTCCAGGCTATTATTTTGAATTTTCATGTTTTATACCATTAAAGGTGTGGAGGAAAACATATCTCAATGATGTGATACAAGCTATCTATTGACTAAATGAGTGGTTCCCAAATTACATAAGATGTTGCTATATATGCCCCATTCAAACTAGTATAAAAGAAGTGTCTCCTAATTTAGTCGAGTATTGACACGTTTGTAACAAATTAGATTCTTGTTTTCCATTATTAAACACAATAGATTAAGATTAAATTTAAGATCCTTTTTCTGAAAGAAAAAAAAACATTCTGATATTGATTTAAAATCATATACCATATACTTCTATATCCAATGATTGTGTGAACTATTGAATATTTCAAGAATCTGTTTGAAAACCCTCCTGAAATCACAAATTAACCTATTGAAAAAAATAGTGGCCAACTAGACATGAAACTTTGGGATTTTACAGAGGATGAATTTGATGCAATTCTGAAAACAATGGAAAACAAAAGCTGCAGAAATTTGATGAAATACTTCTTCAATTATGGAAGCCCATGTATAAACAAAATACAAAGGAACGGAAGAAAGGCCTCTTTAGAATATCTAAAAACACTTACTGCTATTGTTGCTAAGGTTTATAATACCTTGCTCATCAATTATATTTGACCTAAAGTTGAGAAAATCCTTTTAAAAAAAAAAAAATCAAAATGAATTCCGGAGAAATCATTCCATAGCTTCTCAGATTCAGACTATTCATTGAATCACTATGTGCTAAAAATCTCAAGACCGTGTCTTTGTAGATATCTCCAAGGCATTTGACTCCATACATAAGGAAATATGGAGCAACTACTTCTAGCATATGGTCTCTCTAAAGAAACTGTTACCACTATAATGATGTTCTCCAAAGCAATGGTTTGCTCATCTGATGATGATATTGATTTCTTTGACATTGTTGTTAGAAGTCTTGCAGGGAGATACGTTAACACCATTTTTGTTTATAATCTGCCTAGAATGCATACTATGAACAGCCATTGTTCTAATGAAAGAATATAATTTTTCATTAAACAAGTCATAGATGGCGACCATAATCGAGGGTGACCCAAAGGCTCCTTTTTCAATAGCTTCTACACCAACATGTAAGGGAGGGTGCTACTCCTTTCCCTGGATTGCTCCACTTTACCCTTGATCCTTAACATTATAATGCTGAGTGTTAAGCAAGGTGGTATCAAGTACCATTTTTAAAGTCTTTGGTATGACTCGACCTGGGATTGAACTCCGGTCTCCTGGACCACTGGCAAACACTCTACTCATTAGATCAATGACCCGGTATAAAAAAGCATAAGCAGATGATATTTGACAGAAATTATTATGGATGCATCTATGCAGATGATCTAGTGCTTCTTGCAAGTACACTTACCCAAACCAAATCCCTGCATAACTTGAAGCAAGCAGCAAGAGGCATTGTCCTCTACATGAACTCAGATAAAAAAAAGAGTTCATGTGTTTTAAATGTGAAAGCAAGCCTCTGAAATTAGTTGATAAGTTCACATGCCTTGTAAGCAATATCTCATCTACTGAAAGTGATGTCAACATATGCATAGAAAAGTCATGGACTGCTTTTGACAGTTTATCAACCATATGAAAATCTGATCTGTCTGATAAAATAAAACGGGAATTCTTCCAAGCTGTAGCTGTGTCAGTACTACTGTATGGTTGCACCACTTGAACTCTAAGAAAATGCTTGGGGAAAAAGATCTAGAAAAGAATTACATAAAAATGCTACAAACTGTTTTGAACAAATTCTGGAAGCAACACCTCACAAAACAACGGCTGTATGGCCACTTATGTCCTATCTTAAAAACCATCCAAGTAATATAAACATGACCTGCTAGACACTGCTGGAGAAGCTGGGATGAACTTATAAGTGACTTTCTCCAATGAACACCTACACATAGACACACCAATGTTGACTAACTAGCAAAAACTTATATACATCAACTCTGTGTGGACATTGGATTCCACATAGGGGTCTCGCCAAAAGCAATGGACACTGATGACAGCTGGTGAGAGAGAAAAAGTCAAGAAAATTCATGTTATCAGTATGACTTGATGATGTGGACTTAATATCAAGTATGAAGAGTTACCTATTGATACATTTTGGATTTCTTAAAATATTTTGATCCATTTTTTTTTTTTTTCCCCTTGCATATTTATATGAATTGAGATTTATTTATCTTACTAATATTAAATGTGAAAATAGAGACTTCTGTGTATTGAAAAGGAAATTGGTCTATCTCAGTATGTGCCAACAGAGAAAACACTTCTCATTGATAATTATTCTTAATTTACTGAATAAAAAAAAAATTCCTAATTTTCTACAGTTCGATTTATTTTTATAAGCTAAAATATATAGGGCCAATTGTTGAAACAAACAAACAGCCTCTTAGATCTTCCCTGTTGATTTTATTCTCTTATAGTTAACATTTTGGTGTATTTAACCAAATATAATGAAATCTTGCCTTGGACAATGGAACAGATCATTTGTGTGAAGATCTATTATGAAACATCCATTGCAAAGATCTGAACAGACTCTGGCTGACTTACTCTTGAACTCTGGTGACATTGGTGGGTGTTCAAATTGTTATTAGAGTCCCAGATGGTGAGAAAACCATTGATCTATGATCTTCACAGTTCTTGACCAACTTGAAAATCTGACTCCTGTTTGGAAAAGTGTTGAAATTGAACTTTGTTCTGTATCTTGCTTGAACATTCTTGAAAGACTTAGTTTTGTAATATGACTTCACACAAAAAATCTTCTGCTCCACCATCTAAGAGATGATTTTGCTATACTTGGTTGAATATATCAAAATGTTAACTATTTCCTAGTGATAATCTGAAAAGAGAGGGAGAATAAAGTCAACAGGGAAGATCTCAGAGGTTGCTGCTTGGTTTCAACAATTGTGAAATACCCTGTGTAAGTACCTTCTTTTTTTTAACCTTAATACATTTTTGAATGTACATGCAAAGTGTTTGAAAATAGTTTTGTTGCTTAAAAAATGTACCCCCCACCAATAAGAGAAGTTTCAGAACTACTGGACTAAATTATTGTATATTAGTTGCTTTTGTTTATTTTATTTATTTATTTTTTCCCCTACGTAGGAAGATGTGGATAGTTTCATGAAGAACACTGAAAATAATGAATCTGCTGAAACTGTTCTCAAAAGGTTTGATGAACAGCATTGCAAATACAAATTCATGGATTATAATTTGAATACTAAGAAAGCTAGGTAAGTTTTTACTGTTTCTTAATGTCTTGTGAACTAAAATCTGAATCTTTTGCTCATTGAAAAATTTTTCTTAACACATAGCACTATTTAAATTTAATGCATTATTTTATATTGGATGTTAACTCTTTAGAAACTGATTTCAATTTGTTCTAAGATGTAGTATTTGAATTTCTAGGCTTTGCTACAATTTAATCAAAATCATCAGTGTTATTTCAAACTATAATTTTGATTTTTATCTATCTGAATCTTCAGGTATATGTTATAGTACAGTATTAGACAAAAAACAGAATGAAAAAACTAAACTATTTTTTATTATTATCACAGATTTTAATGAAACTTCAATGACTTAGATACACATAGGAACTGATTATTTCTTTGATTATTGTTCTTTTGATTGTGTTGAAAAGTCATAATTTTCTAAAGAAAATTCTTGGAAATATCATAAAATAGAAAATTTCTTAATATTTCTCTTCCTTGATTTGTGATCCTAATTTGCAACTAGTCCTTTGCTACAATCAAAGGAACTTTGACAACAATCGTCAAGGAAATGAATACTTCCTATGTGTGTCTAAGCCAATGAAGTTTCATTATAATAATTTGTGGCAATAATAAAAAAAATGGTTCAAATTTTTCAGTCTTATTTATTTATTTATTTATTTATTTTTTTTGTCTAATACACAAGCTTAGTAAAAAGAACATTACCAATGTAATAACTGATCAAACATGTTGATGCAGAAGTAAGATTGAAGTTCTAGTAACACACAGACATTTTCTTTCTGGGGCATTTATTTTGATGATTTTGTTTAGAGACGAAATAGTGTGTTTACAAGCCTGCTGCTGCTTGAAACACATCTATTAAGTTTGGGGAAGGGGAACAACAAACTTAACAAAAACAATTAAAGTCTTTAAAATAGCTCGAGTAAGAAATTTTACAGAAGACATGGCTTAAAATCAGATTTTTGAAATGTTATTTATAATCTACTTTCAGGTTCTGTGTTTTCTTAGTTATCATCAGAGGGCATATAGAAAATATTCCCAGCACTGTAATTGTGCCCCTATCCAAAAGATCTAATTTGATGCCTCTCTCTCTCTCTCTCTCCCCCCCGCCTTTTTTTTCTTTTTTAAATTTTTATTTATTTTATATTATTTATTTTTATTCTATTTTATTTATTTATTCATTTGATAATTTTATTATATTACCTCAAAAATTCAAGTTATTCTTGTTAATCTTTTAATTAACAAATTATGGCACCACTTTTCTTGCTCACTGCAAGCTGGTTTGTTTTTCTTCCCCATTTCTTCTTTTTGTCTAATTATATGAATGATTTAATGATCTGGCCATCTTAGTAATCATCACTCATGATAATCGGACAGTTTATACATCTGAAGAAAATCCCCTCCCCCCTAGTGATGCTCCCCCTTCAAGTGATGTGATACCCAGGGTCTGTGTTATATCTACCACACTGTGTGTGTGGGGGGGGGTGCTTGTTTTATAATAGTTATCATTGTCGGAAATGAACACTATAACCCAAGTTCAAATCCTTGGCAAAGCTGTTTGCATTTCACATTGTGCTAATACTCTTGGGAAAAGTATCCATCCAACTGTCCTCCTTCCAGCTTTGGTTAAATAGTAGGGCAGACTTTGCTCTTTAACCTTGGTATAGCAACCAGTCTAAGAGAAGGAAAACTCTGAATTCAAACTCTTTAAACTCCACTTAAAAATTGACCTTGTCACATCTTGCTCATTGTCGGAAGGCGGGTAAATCCATACTTGACATAACTTAGACACATCACTAGTTATCTTCAAAGTATCTTAATACTACATATAGTCACTGTATTTTAATATTTAAAACAATTTGACTTCAGTTTTCCTAACTTGTTCACCATTAACTGCACTGATATTCCGACTGTTATATTTATCTTTAGCTATTAAAACCTTTACTCATTCTCTATATATTATTATAGAATATAATAAATATATTATTTAAGAATTCTTTTAAATCAATACAATAACAATATATGATAAATTTGATTATTTTTCATAATTTTCAATTAGGAATTTATGATGACAATTTATTAGATTTAGGCTTCAAAGCTCATTGTATGTTGTTTGTGAATAAGCTTTGTTTTTGGGGACTTCATTATTGAACTCTCCTTATGTGGCTGAAAAGACAAGGGTGTAATTTGTATTATTTGTGAATTCATTAGTCAAAGATGAAATATTTTATTGTTTCCTTAGAAACATTTCAATGTGTATCCTATATCTTTCAGTCATGTACACTTTAAGATGGACTAAATCTCCCCAACTTCATTTGGTTTGAGTATTTTAAGATAACTTGAACTAAAAACACTAGTCTTTTTAATGTCATATTTTAGTTGGAGAGGTTACTAAGAAAAAAATTTTAAATGAATCACCTGGAACATAGTACAAATGTTTACTAGTTAAAAAGGCATGAAAAAATTACTTTTTCTGTATAATAATGAAAAAGGTAATTTTCGTTTGGGATGGGGAAAAGTTTTATAGAGTAGCAATTGTAAAGCTTTCTGTAATACTCTTCTATTTATTTGTATCTTGGCAGAAATTTTTTTCTTGCCCCCATCCCTTTTATTAAAAATATAGTTTTTAATGATGATCACCACCTTGTTGAATAAATGTAGGGGTTGCATTACCAGTTACAAAGGAGTTTTCCAATTTTTATAAAAAAATTTCATCATCATGTTTGATGAAAATAACAAATTTTTCATGAAATTGGCCAGTATTGATGTAACATACTAAATGGTATCTATTAGAATTTACTCCTCAATAGTCCAAACATTCGACTTGCTTCTTTTTATGCCATTTTTATAAGGGTAATCAATTATTTCAGATGGTATGCTTATATGTAAATATGTTTACTTTGAAAAAATTTAATTAAATTTCTTTTCACATCCAAGGATTAATGTCTACTTGGTAATCAATTTTTCATTCTTTTGTGGCTTTTTTATTTTTTCCTTCAATTTATTTGAACATGCAAAAATCTTATATTTCGGGGGGTTTATTTTTCCAGGTTGAAGACTCAAATACCTGATATTAAAACCTGTTTAGACATTGTGAAACACTTACAGTCTATAAAAGTAAGTTTATTTTGTATGCTTTTTCTCTTTCAATATAAATACTAAAAATATTATTTTGCTGGTAAAATGATTAGTCAGGTTCAGTTTTATTAAATCAGTTTCTAACTCTGTTTAAATTATTGAGCCAAGTTAAAATATTTGTATTTGCGAGTAATATCATATAGATGTACTAATACATGGAAGTAAAAGTAAATGTGGAGAGTAAAAGATTTTTTCATTTTATTGACATGTTATGTTATCTTATATGCATTAAATTTGTTACTCCTTGTTGTATATATATTATTTTATCATTATTACTATGTGATTTTTATTAGTTTTTTCTAATGTGGTGTAAATTAGTTAATGTGTATGTAATGAGGGAAGAAGTGATGCATGATGGGAGAAATTGTCTTATATACACAATGTTTCAAAAATTTTATATCATTTGAGATGTAATGGGTGTTTCAGAATAATTGTGATATCATTTTGTAATGTAATAACTTGAGCAATTTTTGTTTTAAATGATCTCAAATTTTAACATCTTATTTAGAAACAACTTAAGATTCTATGGTTAATGTCTAACCACTTTTTCCAGTGAATGGTATATCTCTACCTGAAAAGAAAAAACATATAACAGAATTTTGAGCTGTTTCTAATCATCCTGTTAAAATTTGGGATCATCTAAACAAGAATTCATCACGTTATTAGATTACGAAATTATATCAATTTTTCTGAAACACTTCATATATTACTCTATTATATTTTTCTATTATAATTTAGTTTTTATACTGTGAATAATTAAATATATATTTAATTTGTGTACATTTACTGAAACCTTTTGTGGTTAATATTGATTACTTTTGATTTATGTGATAATTTCTATTATTTCTTATTCTGTTTTAATTAATTCTTATCTTTCAGTTTTCTCTAAATGTTTTACCTTTTATTTCCAGGATTCCAAAGAATCTTTTGAGACTCAGTTTTTATTATCAGATTTACTCTATGCCAAAGCTAAAATTCCACCAACTGACAAAGTTTGTCTCTGGTTAGGAGTAAGTTTCAAATATTTTTTTTAAACAATTGTTTTTCTCTCTAGCCATCATACAAGTAAATCAAAAGACTTGTAAATTTGCTAAAAACTTCTCTCTCTCTCTCTCTCAAGGAAATTCTCAAATTAATCTCTTTCTATTTATTAACCCTTTTACTATGGAAAGTGGGTATATAGACTCAAAATTTTATTATCAACTGCAGAAAGCAGATTTACTTTATAGCTCTGAAAAACCTCTCCATATGCTCTGAGAAGTGGATATCCCCTCAGTGATTTCTGAGGCTGTGACGAAGGTCATTGACATGCTCACACAGGATGACTTCCATGGGGCCTTCCAGAAGTTGTTGGAACGGTACATCAAGTGCATTGCAGCCGGAGGAGATTACTTCGAACTAACCCAGTATCAATTTTATTTTTTAGTGGATAATTAACATCATTAATGGACTGACCATGAAATTTAATTACACAGTGAAACAAATTTATTGATAGGAAAATTATTTGACCATTATCCTAATATTGGCATAAAGTTTGTTTTTTTTTATCACATTGGTGTAACTTTTGTGATAAAGAAGTAAACTTTGCTCTTTCATTCTATTTGCATAACTACTTATTGATGTATAGAATCAATAATCACAAATATTTGTTGTTTTAAGAACCAACAAAAATACTGAAATATGAAATACTAGCTTCAGTGTATCGATATGATCTTTGTTCTTTTGTGTGTAATATTCTTATTAATAAACAACAAAAATTGTTTTCTGTTGAATAATTTAAGATTTTTATATATATATATATATATATATATATATATATATATATATAGTGTGTGTGTGTACGTAGCTCATTATTTTGAATAGTGTCTGTCGCTAATTCCTTAAAAACTTGTTTGTAATACATGAATGCAGGTTTACTTGGATGAGAAATGAAAATGGGTAATAGGGTCCTTTCCTAATTGCATGTGACTTGTAAAATGTATGTTGGACTTGAAAATTGTCCCATGAAGAAATATCTATTAGGACAATGGCAGTTGGTATTTGCTTGATTATTAATCTAAACTCTCTAGTCAAGAGATTCTTTATAATTATTATTTATGTTTATGCATCTTATATATAAAGACTTTTGTCATGTTATTTGACCTACAATTGTTGAAAGTCAAACAACACAATAAAGGCCCTTAATATATTCAGAATGTACCAATTATTATAAGGAATATAATATAACCTCTCTACAGGCATGGCATTTAAAAAAGGTGTTGTGAAATTGTATTTTTATTTATATAATTGTTTGTACTCTTCATGCCATTGTAATATTTCTCTAAAGCTTAAAATGCATTTTTAATGTTTGTAATGAAGGAGATGCAACAAAAAGACATTCTGCCTTAATATTTATAATTACAATTTTATATTAGAATACTTATAAGAGTCCCAAAATCATTTTTTATTTATTTTATTTATTTATTTTTTTTTTTTTTACTTTCAGGCTAATGTAATGCTGGAGTATTCTCTGAATGATGCTCAAACCTTATTGGAGAAGAACCTATCAATGGCTAATACCAGTTTAGCACAAGTAGAGGAAGATTTGGGATTCCTTAGAGATCAAACGACTACATTAGAAGTCAGTATCCTTTATAAAGACAAGTAAACATTAAAACTTTACTTTTTTTTTTTATAGATCCCTCTTAGTATATAATCAGGTAAGTCAAAATGTGTGGAGACAAGTCAAATATAATGTTGACAAAAATGTTTCAGACTTTCCACGTATGTGTCTTTACAAGGTCACCTGAAGATCAGCTATGTGAAACTTGGAGTTGTAAGATTTTACCCTGTTTTATTTTATTTTATACTTGAATTTGTGTGTGTACATAAAATAAAGCTTGCTTGCCTTTGCTTGATGTATATATTTACCTAAGCCATCTGCCACAGGCAGGATGTGACACTAGGTCAATTTTTAAGTGTAGTTCAGCTAGTTTTAATGTAGTCTTCCCTCTAGACTAGTTGCTTAGCCAAGGCTAAAGGACCCAATTTGCTCTATTATTTAGAGATGGATTCATACCTTTTCTAAGAGCATTAGCATGAAGTGAAATGCAAACTGCCTAATCCAGTATTTGAACTCTGGTCGCTACATCCATTTCTTACAACAATAACTGTTATGCTAAACACACCACCTTCATGAGTTGGTACTAACATATATTCATTTGTATAATTTCTTATTTGAATAGGATTGTTAAAACTCTTTCTCACTAACTCTATATAAATTATGATAATTTTTTTTTTTTTTTTTTTTTTTTTTTACCCTCACAAATTCCATAGCCAAAAACTGAGAATAATTGCAAATAATAAATTATCAAGATGTTACTAATTCTAAATCTGCTTTTTGGTAAAATAAAAAAGCCAAGTATCTGTATCCCATAATTGTCACTTTTACACTACCTCTGTTGTATAATATTAGGATGAGTCAAAATGTTTGCATAATTCAGCATCTCCAGATGCTTTTATCAAAGTGACAAACCACACTGGACTTGGAGAGTATCAAGCAAGGTTGGCATCGCAAAGTGCTACTTACTAGATTTGCCTCTATGGCTTGGAGCCTGTCTTCGGAATCCACACTTTTTGGCCTACTTGACCTTATCTGGTTATCAAAATTACCTTTCACACAACATACAGTTTTGGTTGCTTTCACAGCGTTATGTTCCAGTTCTAATGTAAAGAATAAGTTCTCGAATTAGATTATGTTGCATGTTCATCTGTACAGCTTTTAAATCATACACCAAGTGAAACCATGCACAATGTGTTGGTGCACCAACTACCATAAAACTACCAGCCCTAGCGAGTATTTTACACAGCTTGAACTGCTTCAACCAGATGATATGTCCTGCAAACTAATACATAGTAAAATATTGCAAAACTTTTGACTCACCCTAGTAGTTATTACTTTACAGTGTGTAGTTGTCCCACAAAATGTGGGACAGAAGTTTTTTTGTTTGTTTTTTCTGTTGTCTTTTTACAATAGGCCACTATTTAAAAATTTTTCATTGATACTAAAAATGTATTTTTAAAAATCAGTGTGTGCTTTGGCTCATAACATTGCTTAAATAGATTTGCTGTAAAACAACATATTTACTTTTATTATTCTATAATATCATTAACAAAATACCAGTCACTTAAAAAAGATTTGCCATTGTTGACTGCAATTTGATCTGAATTATCTGTAAGCGTTCATTTTACTGCAATATCTAATTATTGTATTTGTTTCTCAAAATAAGTCATTTTGTACAGTAAATGTATTAAATAATTTATACAACTTGTATATTATTTGATAATATTGGCCTAGTGGGTAGAGTGTTCAGCAATGGCTTGGGAGACCAGGGTTCAATCCCAGGTCGAGTCATACCAAAGACTCAAAAAATGGTACTTGATATCTCCTTGCTTAACACTCAGCATTATTAGGCATATATCAAGGGTAAAGTGGTGCAGTCCAGGGAAAGGATTAGTGTCATTCTTAACCTCTCAGTGTATAGCTATATGAAAAGGGAGCCTTTGGGTGGCCCTTGACTACGATCGCCAACTTATATTATTTCAAATAGTCTAATGTGAACATTTTAACTAGTGTATGTATAATATGTATAATAAGATTATATATCATGATTATTTGTGTATAAGGCACACTATTTTTCCAGATTTTTCTGTCCAAAAGTTAAGGGTACATGTTTATACATGAGAACATTAACTTTTTTCTAGCTACATGCCTCACCATATTCTGGATGAGATAACTGAAAGTAAGTTATGTCTTTTGTCTAAATTAATGTATTTTACATTGTTACTGAGAAATATGTACGTTTATTTATAATTTTCTTTATCCTAATGTGAGTTTATTTTCGCTGCAAGCTTGTTGCATTTTTGTATGTTTGCTCTAAATACTGTATAAATTCTGTGTTTTGAGAATTTTTTTCCTATAATTTCTAAGTTAGAAGTGAGTGTTATGCACAAATAATTCCAGTAATTCTGTTTAAACTCTTAACTACAATCTTATAAATATAATAGATTTTGTGGCAATCCGGTAACTCATAGTAGTATTACATAATGGCAACAAAATTTATTTAATTATTTATTATATATATTTATTTATATAATTAAAAATGAAAGTTTAAATTTGATGGTATTAAGACAATTATATGATGTATAGATAAATCTTTGTTGTTATTTGCAGCCTTCTAACTTATAACCTCCATATATTGTTATAAGTTGATATTCTCAGGATTTGATGTGCATCTGAGTGAGAGATTGATGAAGCTAAGTGAAACCTAGAAGTACTTAGACACATTTGTTTTTACTACATGAATTAGCAGATGAACCAGGTTACAAAATTAATTCTTAGCATATTAGCTCTCTTCATGGCACCTCTCTCTGCCAAACAATTTCCACCACACTCTGTTGCTTTTGCTGAAATAACTAAGTAGTATTGAAACTAACAGTTGCTTTATTCTTTTTTTTTTTTTTTTTTTTTTTTTTTTAATTCTATATCAAATTTCTATGACCAGATAACATATTGACACAGTTAAAAATGATGAATACACTGACAGGCTCTAAATATCAAGTTATTAACAAGCTCTCAAGATTTTCTGTTGTTTAAATTCAAAAAATTATTTTCATATATTTTTAATGTTAAAGTGAAAGTTGTGCAATTCAATACTGAAGAAAGTTCAGGCACTAAAAGAGAAATTTTACAAAAATGTTATAAAGTTTTAAATGAATAAAATATTCTTTTCAGTATTTTTTGTTGATATATATATGTATATGTAATAATTTAGTTGAAATTCCATGGGTTCAGCTAGTGTTCTTGAAAACTCTGAAGGCATATAAAATCAAATGTGTTTTTATTACTTCAATAAACATTTCCCTGGCAAAATCCTTGAAGCAGTTTACTAAAGATCATTTTTTCCAAAGCTTTAAACCCTTACTCCAAACTTGTGCATATTCACAGGTTTCTCATCACCAATATCATCTTAAACCTAATCTATGTCAATACCTATTAATTGCTTAAAGAGGTGCCCATGGTGTAATGGTTATCATCGTAGGAAATGGACACGGCGACACGAATTCAAATCCTGGACGAGACTGATAGCATTTCGCATAGCACTAATACCCTTGGGAAAGGTATGAATCCAATTATTCTCACTCCAGCTATGGGTAAATAGTAGGACAGACTAGGTTCTTCAGCCTTGGTGAGGCAACTAGTCTAGGAGAAGGAAAACTCTGAATTCAAACCTGTTAAACTCCGCTTAAAAATTGACTTTGTGTCATATCCTGCCCGAGCAGAGGGGTTGGGTAAATATGATTAATTGCTTAAAGACTGAGAATTGTTATAATTAAGAACATTCCCAATTAATTAATAAGTAAAACTAATTCTTTTGTCTGAGAAACTTGACTTGATTCCTCAGCCAAAACTAATTCAATCCTTTACCTACTGAGCGTGCATGTGTTAAATACATCCCTACAACCAGATGGACAAGCTAAAAACTATGGCTTACATCTGATGCATGCCAAAACATTAGACACAACATGATATTTAAAATTATGAATGTAATGAGTTTCATTGAAGCAAAATTCAGTAGAACTTTTTGCTACTGATTTTTCGCCAAAGTGTGAAAGCAAACATTTTTAGAAATCGTTAATAAAAGATTAAAATTGGTGAATAAGGACCTTTTCATAATTTTTATGTAACTTCTAAAATATGTGTGTTGAGTATGAAAAATGTTCAACTTTTGGTTTCCAAAAACAAAAAAAAACAAACTCTTTTGTTAAAAAATTCTGTATAATCATCATTTATGATGATGCATCTTCATTGTTTAAAAATGGGGAGGGGGCTTTTTCATGCTGTTTGACCTACAACCTACTCTCTGTTAATAAATTTATTTTACATGCAAAACCTGCCGAACACAATGGTGTGAATATCTAAGGCGTGCTTGGCATAATGGTTATAATCATAGGAAAAGGAATCAGCTATTCGTTCAACCCTGACAAGGCTGTTTGTATTTCGCTTTGTGCAAATACCCTTGGAAAAGGCATTAATCCATCTATTCTTTCCCCCTTCCCTTCCAGCTATAGGCAAGTAGTAGAGAAGATTGGGCTCTAAAACCTTGGTAAGACAACCCATCTGGGAGAAGAAAAATTCTGAATTCTAACCAGTTGTAATCTGCTTAAAAACTGGCATTATGTTGCATCCCGCTAGTGTTGGTGAGGTTGGGTAAATATAGTGTGTTTCAAAAACTTGGATATCATTTGAGATATAATAGGTGTTTCAAAAAGATATTTTTTAATCAATTAACTTGATCAGTTTTTGTTCAAATAATCTCAAATTTTAACAGCCTGTTTAAAAACAACTCAAAATTCTATGCTTAATGGTGAAATACCTTTTCTTTTCCAGTGAATGGCATTTCTATACCTGAAAAGAAGAAAAAAACATTAAACAGAATTTTTAGTTCTCTTTACACATGCTGTTGAAATTTGAGATCATTTGAACAAGAATGAGTGAAATTATTAGATTACAAATTCATCCGTTTTGTTTGTTTTGTTTTGGTTTTGTTTTGTTTTGTTTTTTTTAACTTTAGGAGAGATGTATATTAGTAGTATCACTGTGTATAGAAATATGTGTAAATATTTCATGTAAGAATTATTGTCATTTTTTCCTTGACAGTTTTTTTAGATATGGCCCGAGTCTACAACTGGGATGTGAAAAGGCGTCAAAGCAATAAGGAAGTGAAGACTTAAAAATTTTTGATTTTTAGATTTTTTGTCTGTTTCTGTTTTTGTATTTTTATTCTTTGATATATATTTTTTTCCTCAGTTTAAAAAGTTCCCTACAGTCATTGCTTCACTCCATTCTCCATTTTGTTCATCTGGTTGAATACAGTGCAGCAAATTTTACAAAAGAAGCAATTGGAGAGAATTTGCTGTATACAAAGGGTCTATATAAAAGCACTTTTAACTGACAATAAAACTTGCAATTGCTTATTTTATTGTGTATATTTTCTTAGTTATGATTGTTGGTTAGTTTGTTTTTTTTTAAAGTTTTGTCAAGATCAGAGATCAACAAGGGTAAAGAAGAAAAAAAGTCACCGAAAAAAAAAACTGAATCTCAAACCAAAAATGTTTGCTTAAAAATCCCTTATATCTCAGTTTAATTAAAAATGTATTTTTTTTTTCAAAAGTTAACCTGAACTAGCCACCATAAATCAATTGTGACTTTTTTTTTCCTGGCCACGGATGGGACAACCTAAGGAGATGGTAAAAGTTATAAAGAAGTCAATAAATGTGGTGGGTATTGTAAGCTGATATTAAAAAAAAATAAAACTTGTTTATTCCACCAATGTCAAATGGTAGCAGTCTCTATTTTTTGTATTTCCCTATGTTTTTTGACATTCATTTCTCATGCAGTAATTTTACATATTTTGATAAGAATGAATACTTTTGTTAAATTCCAGATTTATGTTCAATATTTTGTGTATTTCACATGATTTTCACAGCACTAAACAGTTGTTCCTTTTCGTGTCCCATATATTTCATGAATGATATTCATGAGGGGCAGGGATGTAGAATAACAGTCTTGCAGGGTTTGGTATGCAGTTTTCCTCACTGATGAATATGAAAACTGCCTACCTATTTATTTATTGTATATTGTTGGTTGGGGAGTGGGGTTAAAGGATCAAGGATGCTATGACGGTTCAGTGATCTAAAAAGTTTGGTGACCCCTGGCTTAGATGATATAAATCAGATGTATAAACACTTAATTAAAGAGAAGAAAGACATGAAAACCAATTTAGTGGTGTGTTTATGTATATTTATTATGATATTTTACTGTATAACTTATGAATTAAAAGATTTGAAAAATTACTGTTGTTTGAAGTGAAATAATCAAGTAATAAGCACAATTTCACTTTTTTTTTTTTTTTTGTTATTGTTCTTCACTTCTTAGTTTCATAATGATCAGTCTTCCTAATGACATCCTCATAAACAGTTGTGATGTTCTTCTATATATATATATATATATATATATATATATATATATATATATATATATATATATATATATATAATTCACTTATATATTCACTTAAACAATATATATATATATATATATATATATAATTTTAATTCATTATCTAATGAAGCTTGTACAGAACAAAACATAATTATAGATATATAAACACTCAACCAATTTAGGAGGAGGGTAAGCAAATTCAAACTCCAAACTTCTAGACTAATACCCTTGGGAAAGGTATGAACCCTTTTATCCTCCTCCCCCAGCCAAATGTTAAATAGTACCACTACTATTCTTCTACAAGGATGACTAGCATTAAATAACCTACAAAGTTCGACATGCCATTAAACTAATCAACCAAATTGGTTTCATGTCTTATTTCTCTTACATTGTTAGATATTTTATGTTTTATCCATTTATTTATTCATCTCTTGTATAATGAATATATTCTTTTGTTCTTTAATCATAAAATGACCATCCTGATTTCAATAGGTATTTTTGATATGAAATGATTTCTGTCAAGAAAATTCACTTAAACAATATATATATATATTTATGTAAAATAAAATATATTGATGTATGTCGACCCAAGGACAAAAGCTCCTTGTTCTAACCCTGACAAGTAACTAAATACTTACTGGATTATAGTTTAATACTAGTAGAGTTACTCAATGTTTTGGGAGAGGGAATTAAATCTTCTTGTATACATTTTAACAAGATTCTATTAATACAGAAATCTGAACATGTTATAATGCAGCAAAATAGTTTTAACAAAAGAAAAATCCTGATCAGTTTTTAAATGTATTTTGGCATACTATATTTCTTGGTGGTTCAACTTTTTCAAATATGTACAATCCTTTTTCAGTACTTAACAATGAACAAAGCTGGCCATGTGAAAAACATGGATCTGACCTTGTCTGTCCCAGCATTTATGAAGCCAAAAAATATCTTCATCTTTAATATTTAATCAATATCTCATTTGAATTAGCCAAGAATGGTACATTTTGCCATATGGTTACCTCAAATGAGTTCAGAGGTCAAATTCAGTCTTCATTGGACCCTGAGGTCAAGTCAGTATCTAAGCAAAAATCAGATCCTTTGAGACTATTCTTGGCTGGGAATGATTCTTGAACAGTCACACACACACACACAAATGCATAAACCTTGTATCGTCATATTTCATATTTATTGATCACTTTAATTTTTTTTTCTATTTTACAAAAATGAGGCTGTAAAAATTTTTAAGTTTTTTTTGTTTTTTTTTTTTAACTAGTTAGCATTTATAAATCCTTTATAATGGAACAAAAATCACTGGAACATGTAGACTAGTCAGATACTGTACACTATGCAGAATGCTTGATTGGGGGTGATGGCCACAAGTGTTGGATCATTCAAAACATGGGTCATTTAAATGAACAAACGATCTGGCTATGAACAAAAAGACCTGTATCTTTTTGGTGTCATTAATGATGGATATAATCCTATTTTCACAAAAAAAAAATATTTAAAAAACGTTTTATAAAAATACTGAATTCTAAAATGTCCCTTTTTATTATGGATTATGAAGTGTTTTGTTTTTTGTTTTAATACTAAGAATAAAAATGTTGATTTTAAAAAAGCAAGAAAAATAATGTACAGTTAAGATACCATGCCTGAAATTTTAATTATCCATGGTAAAAGATTTTTAGTGAATAAAATTTAAATTAAATTATCAAAGAAAAATCTGACTGAAGAGATCTGGATCTTCACTTGTTAAGCTAGTTTCTGTGTCGGTATTTGTTGGTGTGGATGTTATATGATTCAGTATTCCATTCATAACTTTTCTGTGTTTTGTAACAATTTTAATCTTTAAACAAAACAGTTAAAGATAAAAACAAAAAAAACCCTCATCGTAGCATCCAGTGAGTCTAAGAAAAATTGTCCGCAATATTCAATTTATTTGGTGGTGAATGGAAATTAAATTTAGTTACAAGGGGTGCATCAAGTAAAAAGTTTGAGAAGCCCTGCTTTAAAGTCTCTGTCCTAGAAGACAGGCAGAAAGTAAGGGTTTACTTTACTATAATTAACCCTCCCACTGAGAGATGCCATGAAAAAGAATCACTTATGGCACATTTTGTGACTTTTGGTGTGGTATATAGAGTTAGACGTGTGTATTTGTATTGCATATCACAGTAGACGTGTGTGCACATGTGTATATATATATATATATATATATATATGTGTGTGTGTGTGTATGACAGCAAGTTGACCATAGTTATATGTATATATGTGTGTATCCATATAGGGACCTGAATATATCTGTATGTGTGTGCGTGAACCACTCATCCACTTCTCCCAGTCTAAATGCAGATGCTCACATAAAGTTAAGCTGTTAATTGTGAATTAAAGGACTTTTAAGTTTATCATCGAACTTTTTAGGGTGTCCTGGGGACATACAGTCTGGCAATATTTATATTCAGTCTATGAGTGGTCCGAGGCCCGGAAGTTGGAAATATTTACCCCCACATATATGTAAGTGTAGTCAGAGATATAAAGAGTAGGTCAGAGGAATCTGTTTGAGTTAGAGAAAATAATCTGAGTCAGAGGCTGTTGGAGCTGGGGTGATCTAGGATCTAGTGTGATAGAATTCGAACCAGACGTATAAACGAGGGAGAAAGAACCAAAGGAAGGTCCGAAGTAACACACACTGTAAGAAAGTCAAAACCTTCAAACCTTGGGTTCTGTGCATGGGGTCATAAACCAGTAAACAGATGCACTGAAAAACCAAGGTTGTCTATGACAATGAGGGACAAAGTGGATTCATGCCTAGAAACTTAAAATAATGTATAGAAATAACTTCTAACTTGGAAAAAATATGTGGAGGTATTTGTGGTGTAATGGACACTATGACCCGAGTTCAAATCATGGATTAAACTCTTTGTATTTCAAATACTCTTGGCAAATGCATGCCTCCAACTATCTTCCCTCTAGCTATGGGTAGATAGTAGGGCAGATTGGGTTATTTAACTTTGGCATGGCAACTAGTTTGGAAGAAGGAAAACTGAATTCAAACCTGTTAAACTCCGCTTAAAATTGACCTTGAGTCACATCCTGCTTGTGCGATAGAATATATATATATATATATATATATATATATATATATATATATATATATATATATATATATAGTTTTCCTAGACTACGTACTTCAAACATTGATGGATCTAATAAAAGAAAATAGTTTTACACTAAAAAGAGAGGAAGCAGACGATATCTCAAAGAAACTATAACAGACACATGATCTGGCGCTTCTCGCAAATACAGCTGCCCAGGTCAAATCCCTACTACATAGACAGGAGCAAGCAGCAGGAGGCATTAGCTTCTACGGCAATACAAATAAAACAGAGTTCATGCGTTTTAAACAAGAAGGAACCAGTGATAGGCCTCTAAAATTTGTAAACAAGTTCACCTACCTTGGCAGTAATATCTCATCTACTGAAAGTAATGTCGACATACGCCTAGCGAAGACGTGAAATGCTATCAACTTGTTATCGATCATGAGAAAATCTGATCTCGCCCATAAAATAAAACGGCATTTCTTCCAAGCTGTGGCTGTGTCAATACTACTGTATGGATTCACCACATGAACGTTAACAAAACGCATAGAGAAAAAGTTTGATGGGAACTACACAAGAATGCTATATGCTGTTTTGAACAAATCCTACAAGCAGCATCCCACAAAACAGCAATTGTATAGCCACTTACCTCCCATCTCACAAAACATCCAAGCCATGCGGGGCACTGCTGAAGAAGTAAGGACGAACACAAGCAATGTTCTCTTATGGACACCGACATATGGATGCGTCAGTGTTGGCCGACAAGCAACGATTTACATCAGCTCTGTGTGGACACTATGTAGTTAAGAGGACTGGCTTGGATCAATCGATGATTGGGACGGATGGACAGAGTCAGAGAAATCCGTGCTGTCAGCACGAGTTGATTATATATATATATATATATATATATATATATATATATATATATATATATATGCGCGCGTGTGTGCTCAAACTCATTAATTTCCAAAGGATACAAAAGTAAAGCGCTAAAAATTATCTAAATATTATATGCAAATTTGAAATGCTCAAACTTCAAGATTAAAGCAATTTCCAACTTAATGACTGTGTGTGTATGGGAAGAGTTTCTGTTTAGTCACTCAAATAATCACCATTTCTTGAGAAAAATAACTACAAAGTTTTGCAATATTTTGGTAGTATACTCAGGATACTTTTGTCAAGGATGTAAAGATGATGAACTACTCTAGACTCTTCTGATATACCTCAATGACTTGGAGCACGTCCTCGGAATCCACCCTTTAAGGCCTACCTGACCTTGCCTAATTATCAAAGTTCTTTAAGCCCAAGTGAAATTTCTTTAACTATCTGATTATTCTACTGTGATCAACTGCCTCTTAACTTTTCACACAACAAATGTTTCTGGTTGCTTCCACGGCGTTATGGCCCAGTTCAAAAGCACAATTTATCAAATTAGACAACGTTGCAAGCTCATCTGTACAGCTTTCAAATCATACACTGAGTGAAGCCACGCACAATGTGTTAGTGCACCAACTACCACGATACTACCCACCATAATGGCTACCTATCACGCCTTGAACTGCTTCAATCAAGTGATAAATGCATTACAAACTAGCACGTACCAAAATATTGCAAAACTTTTAACTCACCCTTGTATTAAGTTTCAATTATAGCGTAGTTTTCTTTTATTTACAATTTTGATATAGATTCTATAAATAGGACGTGACTTGATATTGAGATTATTGTCTGCTGAAGGTAGACTTGAAAGCAAGTACATATTAATCATATAATGGATATATAAATTGTGTTAAGATGGTGTACATGAAATAAACCTTGGTATATCAATGTAATAAATAAAAATACATTTGATGCATCTTAATAAAAAAAAAATAGTCAAAATTATTTCTTTTTGGAGTCACCAATGATTGCTATTTTTATCTCTAACCACAATCCTGTTTTCATGTTTAGAACTGGTGGCAAAACAAACATTAGTGAATTTTCTAAAATCCTGGCTTTTTCCCAGAAGCAAACTTATTGGCAAGATAATACGAAGCTGCCGAGGTATAAATGTCGAAGATATTTTACATAGGAAATTTTGATCATGAAAGTGAGTCACAATATGGGAAACGAACTGTTGCCAGCAGAAAAAAAAATGGAATTGGCAAATAAGAGTGAATTCCAATCCTGGTTCCTTCTGTTTACTTAGGACCAATGCCTTGATAAAAAGCATGAATCCATTTTTCCCTGCGCTCCGTTTTGTCTCCAGATATCTTGACGCCCTACTGGCAGGGTTTAGAATACACAGATTGTATCCCTTGCAGAGAGACCCCCCCTAATTTCCAGGACCAAGCTTGCTTCATTTTTAACCACCATCTTTGGTACCATGGCGAGGTGCTGCTGTAACGTTCAGAACCAGATTGGCTTCGTTTTTTGCTACCACCATCCTTTGGTGCAATGGGGAAGTACTGCTGGAATCTTTAAGACCAAGTTTGCCTCATATTTTGTCACATCTTGCCCAAAGACAAGAACATTGTCGAAAGAAATGAACAGATACCACACTCTGACCCCAGCCTGAAAGTCAAGAAATTGATATTTATTTGGTTGGAAGTTCCTTTGTGCATCTATCTAAAATTCATTAGCCTATTACAAACTATATAATCAAAGGAGTAATAAATACATTTTAGTGGCAAGGAAGGTCTATTCAATACAACGGCTTTGATTTCTGTATTCGTGACTCTGGTAAGAAGGCAGAATTTAAATCACTTATTCAGTAATTTTTGTGAGTCACTGAAGTTTTCATTAATATGAGAGCAATAGATATTAGGAGTTAAAAGTTTTACTGTATTTTGGTATATGCAAATAATTCGAGTAGCAAATAATTCGAGTCATGGTAAATACCCACTGTTGGTAGTGTGACGTTGAATTCTACTCTAACCTGAAGAGATCGATATCTCGGTCATTGTCCTCTGTAGAATGCTGTTACGTAGAATGTGTATCGCCGGGGACAGTCTGGCACTTGACACTCCACAAAATAAATCCCAGTCAAGACTCCTATTTCTGGCATTTGATAAACAGACAAATAATGTAGAGGTTAATTCGGGGCTAAACTGACCTCAGACGTTGATAAGGGGGTGCCAATTCACTTTCACATACACCAAAAAGTCCTTTGTCTTCCTACCCCCTCAGATCATGGAAGAACGAACTTCTAGGTTTGATAATATTAACTGTAGACAGCTTTCCAAAATTCTCTTGTAATGTTTTAAGGAGGCAATAAGACGTTTAGCGAGAATTAATGAAAATGGTACGAGGCTGCGACAGGATATATGCAAAAGAAGTCAAATCGACAGAGGAAATAACACAACCAAAAGATTTCAACACAAGGGTGCATTCAAAATATAACAAAATTTTAATATGCGACGACCAAACAAATAATGGTGAGATTTAAGAAACAGTTCTTTTTTCTTTTCTCTTTTCTTTTTAAAATATAACACGATGTTAAGCCAACAGGAAAACATCAAACAAAAATGTCTCTCAACAGTCCTTTTTCTTCTTTCTCTTTTTTTTCTTTTTTTCTTTTTCTCTCGCTTGAGTAAAAGTGTCTAAGTCGCCGGACGTAGCAATATTCATTCAATAAATTTAACTATTGATGAAACAGAACCTTTACAGTTTCTCTCTTTTTCTGAATACATATAACTTTCCAACATATAAGGATTGTAGTAGGAAAACGGTTTGAGTTGTACTTATCTTTGACAGGTTTTCAGTTTTTCAGATTTTTTCTCTCCTTTTTACGGATGAGTGACCTTCCTGGAGTCAGCTGAATTCAGCATGATGTTCTAACGCTGGCTTCTGTCTAAATTAAAATTCTTCTTCAAATTTCTCTAACGCGTGATGGCCTTTTTGGCGCGAAGAGCCTGTGAACCAATCATCCGACTTTTCCTCTCCCACCGCCTCGCCAGGTCACACCACTTGATTGACCTAGATTTCTTTCGTTCAACAGACTACAGGGCACAGAGTGCAGATAGCTTGCCCCTTTTTCCTCTACCATTTTAACGGTCAGTCTTAATGCCTGTTGATTCAAATAAAGGGGTAAGGGTATTGACCTCCCCTTCCCTCTCTCTTTGTAGCATACTACGTCACAGTAGTATCATGGTAGTTGGTGCGCTGACATGTGTATTGTTCACTCCGTGTGTGATATGAAAGCTGCAAAAATGAATGTGTAACTTCGTCAAATTTGGTAATTTATGTTCAAAGTGGGCCATAACACCGCGGAAGCAACCCAAAACATTTGTTGTGCAAAAGGTGAAGGTGCAGTTGATCACGTTACAGTAACCAGATGATTCAATATATTTTGCTCGGGTTGCAATATCCTTGTCGATCAGGTAAGGTCAAGTAAGCCTAAAAGCGTGGATTCTGAGGCCATGCCGCGACCTGCCGATAAACGTAAACAGATTGGATTACTCGCTCGCCTTAGAAAAATTACATCCGGGTACGGCCGGAAATGACAAAGCCCTTTTTACGACCTTGACATCCCGTTACAGCCAAAAAAAAAACGATAAATTAAAATTAACAATATTTGCGAAACACTTCGGTCAGAAATAACTTTATAAAAATGGAATTAATAGTCGTCGCTAGCTTATAGCAGGTTAAAGAAGTACTTTATTTCTACACCCATTTTTTTAAAAAGAATTTCCTATTCATGCGGCTGGGGCTGTGTGTCATAGCACCTTCTTAATGTCAACAAGCCTTTTTCAACGCTCGGTGGCACGTTTTTTACGGGGCTTATACGAGGCCGGAATCCTACGTTATCGTGGTTGCATTCACCTCACCGCCACTTCTAGTTGTAGATTCATCCTCTTTTTTTTTCTACAAATCGCCTTGCTACAAGGCTGAATCCCACTTCTTGTGGTAGATTCACTCTCCTTTTTTTTTTTTTTTTTTTTTTTTTTTTTTGCATTGATATGCACTGAAGGTTCTGCTCGTCCGTTCGGCCGCGCAGTGCTAAAGGCACAGGTTAGCCTTTAGCTACCACTTCGCTACCCGCGCAGCGCTAAGATAACGCCAATCTTAGCCGCGGCCTCCTGGCTTGCTCGCTCGATTGTGCAGAGCTTTGGCGCCCAAAGCCTTAGCTACCATCCGATACGTTCGCACAGCTTTGGTGCGAAAAGCCTTAGCTATCGCACAGCTTTGGCGCGAAAAGCCTTAGCTACCGCACAGCTTTGGCGCGAAAAGCCTTAGCTATCGTCTGCACAGCTTTGGCGCGAAACAGCCTTAGCTACCGTCCGATAAATTCGCACAGTTTTGGCGTGCAAAGCCTTAGCTACCGTCCGATACGTCCGTACAGCTTTGACACGGTAAAGTCATAGCTACTTCTCGATACGTCCGCAGGGGCTTTGGTACGACAAAGCCATAGCTACGATTTCGATACGCCCGCTTAGCTTTGACACGACAAAGCAATAACCACCGTCTCCAAGACGTCTGCACAGCTAGGGACACGACAAAGCCCTAGCTTTACCAGTTCGCTCGCTCGACCTCGTACATGCTAAGGCCTGGCAAACCTTAGCCACCATCTCTCCGTACGTTCAGTCGGTCCGCAGTACTAAGACGCGATTAAGTCTTAGCAACCACGCTCGCTCAAACTGTACGCTACCAACACCGACTTCGATCAAGATGCTCTTGCAATGCAGCATCCAATCCACGTACGACACACCGTACAGACTGCCCTACATTGCAGCACCTAGCCTACGAACGACTCGCAGTACAGGCTAGCAACTACTTCGACACACCTCCGGTTAATCCAACATACTGTCAAAACCGGGACGTCGATTCACCGATCTCGACCGACCTCAGCTTTCCGCAGCGATCGTCCAGCTGCATTCTACGACTCGACTGATCTCAGCTTCCAGCAATGATCATCCAACCGCACCTACAACTCGAACATACCAGCTACCGACATCGCCCATCTAGCTGGAGACCGAATACTACTACTACGTCAGTAATTTCTGACAATAAATGGTCATCCTTGTTGTATTTGTTACCTTGCCTCTTTGTCCCCTTCATTGTCTTTGGTTGTCACTACTCGCACGCATTAAACTTAAAAAACATTTGCGGGGTCGACACGCTTATCGGCTCCGCAACAGCCATACTCCTAGCCATTGAGCCAAATCCGGCGAGTAGCACTCGAAGAGTATCAAGCGAGTTTGACATCTCACACTCCAGTGTGGTTCGTCATCTTCACGACCTCAACAAAAAAATCCGGAACTACCGAAGTGTGCCAGACGTTTCTAAAATATTGTAAAACTTTTGACCCACTCCAAAAGAAAAATACCTCTTCAAACCATTTTTTCCCTTCCTTTCTGCCAAAACGTTTTCATCTAGGCAGTAGCAAATCGGCGTCCTAGCCTCTGAGTCGACCAGCTGGCACAAATGCCAGGTGGTTATATTTGTCCGTTAAAACTTTGCCTCAGGGGGTCGTACTCACAGGCGTTACTTGCTTTGCAGGATTATGTTGCCTGTTCGGCGTCTGAGGCACCCCAGTCGGAGAATACCGATGGAGTCAAAGATTTTTTGCACCTGCCGCGTATGAACCCCCACTATAAAATGGCCTTGTGCTATATTCTACATGGTGAGATGTCAGTTAAATACCGTCAAGAGTAAGTATGGCACAAGATGAAACCTTGTTTCTTATCCAATGTTCCCAATTCAAACAGGAAAACTTGGTTACTTGGAAAAACCTTTAAACAGAAACAATTTTACCTTTCCACAAAAAGAGCACCTCGGTGGTGTAATGGTTAGCAAGATGGACAAGCAAGCCTTCACGAGTGAGCTCGATTCTCATTGGGTGCCCCATTCATTCGGCCTTGTGCCACATCTAAGCAAAAAGCTTAGTAAATTACTACCTTTCCACAAAAGAAATAGACATTTGAAATTACTTATATTTCTACCAAACTCTTTTGCTGCACGCGAGTCGCCTAAATACACTTAATGTCTTCTCGTCTAATACTAAATGCTTAGAGCAAGGGGTGGGTTAACACAAGGCTATCCTAACACTGCTGCCCCACTCTGGTGATTCCTGATATAATAAAAATGGCGACATTGGTCAACAAAAATTAAAAGAAATGTAACGTTTCCCTCGACCGTAAACGTTAAAAAAACAATGAGAAATATCAACTTTTGACAAATTGACAACTGCGTACGAACTTTCACTTGTAGCAGAAAGAATTTCAAATTATTATTTAGTGCGTTAATCATTTTGACCGTTGTGGTCCAGACCTCATATATTCACCCAATGAGGATGATTTATCCCATTCAGCCTGGATGACTTTCCAAGACTATATTAAAGGCGGTGTAAACGTACTTTCACTCTCTTCTTCGTTGACTCTTGTGGGGATTTAGGAATTGACAATAAAACTCCCAACCGGATGTTGACTCGTCGGCTACCACATACAGAATGTATAAAACGCGTCGCCACGCATAAGGCTCCACGCATCCATCCGGTTAAAAATCAGAAAAAAAGAAAATAATAAAAAGTAAAGTAGCCAATGGGTAGCGGTCGCGCCAAAATTAGAAGGATTTTGGAGTGGCGAAATTGGAGCCGGTGAAGAGAGATAAATACTCAGGTTTTCTGTGAACCGACCTCTTTTTCGGGTAGTGACGTCGAACCGACAACACCGATTTTACTGTCTGGTGTTTTTGGGCACCACGCTGTGTCTTGGGACGTAGCGTTGGTTAGTCCATTCACTAAGTAAATCAAGGAAAGTATGGAAGAAATGTTTTCGTCTCTTATCTGTTTCTATCTTTTCTTTTTGTATATTTCTTTTGGACTTTCTTTGGACAAGGCATTGCGCCAGCCAGACAACGTGGGGTAAAATAATATAACCAAAATATGGAGTCAGATATCTTACGGCAACACAGTCTTGCCCTTAGCCACTGACCTTCCTAAAAACCTTCAAACCCCACACTCTTCTTGACGATTCCAGCTGCAGTAAAAGATCATCACAACATGAGATAAGCACTTTCAACTTTTTGAGCCAGTGTTCCTTTAAGAGTTCATTCTTTCATCATTTATTCATTCCTCCTAGACCCACTGGTCCTTGAGACTTCAAGGTAAGATGTTTAATTCTGACTCTATCATTTGCAACTGTTTTCTTTCATGAACGAACTCACAGCACAAGGGCCATCTTTCTGGCAGCCATTAAACTTCTTGAAACTCATCAATATTCTCGTCCTCATTCCTGTATTTCCTTTCTTCTTAATATAACAGGGCAGACAACAATTTGCACTTTCGTTAAACACTCATTTACTGAGTACGAACGTCCAACAACTATAGGATACACATTTTTTCTAGTCTTAAAATAAGCAATAAAAACATACTTAAGAACATTCTAGAAATTTAGGATCAAACCCACATTAGCATTTAAATTACATTTTTATATTTTTCAACCAATCAGCTAAAAACATGAAATAGAACATTCTAGAAAATTAGGATCGGAAGTGAACTAACAGAAAACATTTAGGCTCGAAAATAAAATAGTAAAATACAAATCTGATTGGTCAATAAATGTCTACGCGCCAAGATTTTAGGGCGATTCTTTGATCCACCTGTAGGATATAAATAACACAGAGTTAGGAAGCCAGACACACAAGACACAAGCTTACACACAAACGAAGACACAGACGAACACAAGCCACTAAGCCAGTAGCCGATATTATGTCCAACCATTTCCTTTCCTTCCTCAACTAAAGTCCATGACCTCTTTTCAAATGGCCGAGAATTATATTCAAAAGGAAAACCCGACAAACTTTCTTTCATCAACGAGACACGCTGTCGCCACAATCATAAAACCCGCTATAAACTTAATGTAAGTAAGAACGACTTATTTACGGACTCTGATAACATGAACATACACACATCTTTCAACAAATTTATTCTCTTCTTCAAACTTTATTTTCCAAAAGGCCATTTACACATCATGTATTTTGTTTTTCATATTCTGTTATATGCATATTAAATTGTTTGTTATTTAATGTTCGTTGTGTTCTATTCCTTTTCTTTTGCGCGATTGTAAAGTTTTGTGTTGTATTTGTGGTGGGAATAATTTAGAGAGCAATCTACAGAAATAACCAAATTACATACTCCCCCCACACTACTTACACACTGCTATTATTGATCGTAGCATCCTTTTACTACCACCAGTTCGAACCCCTTTCCCCCAAAGAAGTCTTACAATGTATACCCGTATATATATATGTATATAAGGAAATGGACTTGTTCAAATATATATATGTATATAAGGAAATGGACTTGTTCAAATGTTGGACGAGGTTGTTTGCATTTCACTCCCCACTAATGCTTTTCAGAAAAGCATGAACCGTTCTCCACTCCATATGGTTAAATAGTCGGCCAGACTAGGCTTTTTAGCTTTGGTAAGAGTTTAGGGGAAAAAAAACAGACGAGTCTTGTTTAGGACAATCTGTGGCACATTGGTGCACCATTCTTCTATTATCAACTTATCCAAAAAATGTGGCTGGTTCTTCACATATCATCTATGTAATTAGTCCAACACTTCACAATAACAGAACAATTGGGCTCTCATACCTCAAAGTCAATGGCAGAGAGTTCATTATATATATATATATATATATGCGTGAGTGTGTGTGTCCGGGCAGTTTTATATAACTTGACTGACTGAAACAACATTTACTAACTCACCATCAGTACTAAGAAATAGTCTGAGTGTCATTATAACCAGTTGGGATTCAAGTCTTGATGTCTTGCCTGTTGTTTTTTATAAGAGGCAAAAAAGTGTAAAGTGTGTTTATAAGAGGCAAGAAAGTGTAATGTGTGTTTACAAGAGGCAAGAAAGTGTAAAGTGTGTTTACAAGAGGCAAGAAAGTGTAATGTGTGTTTACAAGAGGCAAGGAAGTGTAATGTGTGTTTACAAGAGGCAAGAAAGTGTAATGTGTGTTTACAAGAGGCAAGAAAGTGTGTTTATTGCAGAAAATAGGATTAGCAAAGCATGTTCAAATTTAGACTGAGGTAGCTCATATTCACTTTGGCATGAAAGGCATGAATCCAACTTCTTTGTACTCTGCCTCATCACCTGACCAAGATATAACCAAGATTTTTTTTCTAAGCTTTTCTGTTCCTAGGTGTATATATCTAAGTGTCACTCATATCAAAACACCAGCAAAAAGTTGAAATCTGCACCAACCAACACTGAATTACTTGAAATTTGGCACAAATATTCCTCTTCATGAGTTAGGAAAGTGTGCCAAATTATTTTGTGCTCGACTTTATCCACAATGCCTGCTCAAGTTCATCAAAAAATTTTGTGAATATTTTAAGACTACTTTAGAAGATATGACCCTGCCAAGTTTAGAGTTTTTTTTTCCTATGTATGTGCAGGATTTTCAAGAAATATTATGATTAAAGACAATCCTCCTAATGCTCCATGACCTCTAAAATGCTGATATTGTACTAAGCAACTTCTTAAGCTATTCAATAAAAAATCATTTAAATATATTTTGCAGATATTACTTTTTGTACAGATAGATTGTCTTTAAAAAGTGGTAAACATTGCCTCATATATGATAATCAACAGTGCATAGAAAATTTGTAAATGGCACTTAATAAATGAAGTTAAAAGAAATTCTTTCTGTTTGTGTTACTTTTAATTTTATTTTGGTCAATTATTTTCATGAAACAAAAAAACATTTGATTTTTTTATTCTCAAAAAAGTCATAAGATAAACGTGAATCTTTTAAAACATAATATTTGTTGTTGGCACTTAACGTATTTATATAGTTGAAGGAAACGCTTTCATTACTTTTTAAAATTCTTATTTTTTAGATAATTTTTCAAAATTATTTTCATGAAACAAAAATATTTGTGTAGTATAAAAATTAATCTTTTAAAGACTCTTTGTATATTCATTTTTATTATGATTTTCTTCTGATTAAAACAAAATCAAATATTTTTGTTTCATGTTTTGCACAAACTTAAATGGATCCAAGTATTTTTATTTAACATTAATAGTTCCATTTGCACACAGTTAAATAGCTTTAAGTATCGTTATTTAACATTGATAATTCTTCAAGTATTGCTAACACTAATAATTCTATTTAATGTTAATCATTTGTTTGCACACTGTCAAATGGTTTCAAGTATTGTTATTTAACATTAATAATTCTATTTATCAAAGGTTCCTATCAAGTACAAACAATTTACATACAGCTGCATGGTTTCAAATCTCTTATAATAATCCTTAATAAATGATTGAACAGTTCTATTTGACCAATAAATGTGATCCTGACAGGTACTACCACTCCAGGTCAAAGTGGACCCGGGAGTAATGGTAATGAAGAGGTACTCCACATCCACCAAACTCCAGAACCGGAGCCTGACTATTAGATGCAGTTTACTGTCATACCTAGTACATGTTTTCAAGTATTGATATCTAATCCAAATAATTCTTCTTGATATTAATCATTTGCTTGCACACTGTTAAATGGTTTTAAGTACTGCTATGTCAGTGCAATTGACCCTTAGTCATTGTCTTCTTGCACCTTTAAGATAAAAATAGGTACTTGTTTGCTACAGGAGTAATTTGAAGAATATGATTGGGACAATCCTATTGGAGTGGATTGACCAGGTTGAGCCTTTCCAACCACTCATCTCACCTAGTAAGGTCCTAAGTAGAGTGTTAAGTCATGTGACCAACTTTGGTTGTCAGGTCACTGACTGCTTAGCCACTACAATCCAGTCTTCAGGCATTACAGGTTGCCAAGTATGGCCAACAGGTAGGGTTTTTTTCCTTCTGGAGAGATGCAGTTGGCATATTCTAAAGCCCCAGGGGACAGGGTGACCTTGTGGTAACCAAATAAAATAATCTCAGTTTGACCCAGTTTCTAATGTACCTAAAAATGCTTAGTGGTCAAACCACTATAGAAAGAACTAATGTAATTGCCAGTGGGTCACGTGATGTTCCAACATTTTCCATCCAATCAGGTTTACATCTACCATTTTTCTTCATGTTCCTCTGCCAGAGCTAGTCTTTGGCATCATTGTGGCACATCCATTCCTTAACTCATTAAGTGTATAAATACAGGCAGCAGCGATTAAATCGTCTGTCAAGATTTGGCATTCAACAGCTGAAGGCCTACACTCTAATTCTCAACTTAAACACCAGGAACATTTTCTTCACACCAGACCAGCAGTTACAAGCAGCCATATGATTTCCATTTGAAAATGGCTGAATTATCAGCAACTGACAACAACAAAAATTGAATTGGAACTATTACAATGCGGATGTTCTCTTATTTCTTTTCTCTCTCTCTCTCTCCTTCTCACTAAAGATAAACTTTCTTTTCAGCCTTACAAATTCATCTATCTGTGTACCCATCACTCATGCTCCACACTTCACTGACGGAATCATGACTCAGTCCACAATCTGAACTCCCTCTTGTATCTTGGTTGGTTCAAATTTAATATTGGTAATATTACATGCTCTCCTGTTTTCTCATCAAATGTTAGATGCTTGAGGATGTTGACAGAGCTCCCAAACAGCTTCACATATAAAAAAATGTAAGAAGAAAATCTGTTCTCTAACAGTCAATTATGCATAAAAGTAGATTATTGACTATTAAAAAGCAGATTTCCTTCTTATTAAAGTAGTCGTGATAATTGTTGTTACTTTTAATTTAAATTATTAGGGTGAGCAAAATGTTTTGCAGTATATGTGTAATTGCTAGTTTGAGGAAGTATATCACATGACCAAACCGTTTCAAGCTGACATGACTCTTGGTGTGTCACTGACTGCATCTCTTGCAGAGGGGTAAGACCCTTCTCCAATAAGTGTCCTGGATATGTCACTAAACAGTCTGATGTTGAGTTTCCAGTCCTGGAGCTCAGGGGAATGCAGAGTACCCCTTCATTGCCATTGCTCCCAGGTCCACTCTGGCCTAGAGTGGTGGCACCTGATAGGGTCCTATCTATGTGTCAAATAGAACTGTTTGACATTTAAACTGTGTGCAAACAAATGACTTATGCTAAATTGAATTGTTAGAAATGGAACTCTTTGACTATTTGACTGTGTGTAAACAAATGACTGTCAAATTGAATTGTTAGTGATACTTAGCAATACTTGGAACCATTTAACAATGTATAAATGAATGAAACATGTTAAATAGAATTATTAATGTTTAATAGCAATACTTGAAACTCTTGAACTGTATGCCTAAATTGAATTACTGGTATTACATTGCAATACTTGGAACCATTTAACAATGTATAAATGAATGAAACATGTTAAATAGAATCAGTAGTGTTAAATAGCATTACCTGTAACCACTTCCTTATTGGCAAACAAATGATTAATACTGAATAGAATTATCATTGTTAGCAATAACTGAAACCATTTAACTATATAGAAAAATAGCAATACTTGTGTGCAAATTAAATGAAATTACCTACAAACTATTCACTTACGAGGATCATTAAATAAGTTTCCAGATTTTTTTTCTATGGGCACTTTTATTGATAGTACACACAGGAAACTCTAGTCCCCATCAAAGTAATCTCCTCCGGCTGCAATGCACTTGTGCCGTTCCAACAACTTCTGGAAGGCCCCATCGAAGTCCTCTTGTGTGAGCGTGTCAATGACCTTCGTCACAGCCTCTTTCATCTCCTTGATTGTTTCATAACGACAGCCTCTGAGCTTAGGGAATAAGCAAAAGTTACAGGGAGCAAGGTCTGGACTATAGGGAGGGTGAGGAACTGTCTTGATGCCCATCTTGGTCAAATAGTCGGTGACAAGGATGGAGTTGTGGACTGGTGAATTGTCCTGGTGGAAATGCCACTTACCCGATTTGAAGAGTGCTGGCCTCTTCTGACGGAATCTCTTCCGGGACTCCCTTAAAACCTCAACATAGTAACCCTAACCCTAACCCTTTGGCCAATCAACTCTGGTATATTGACTTCCTTACTCCTCCCACACCTCTCATCATCCCTCACAGACTCCCTGGCTTCCTTGAATCTCTTATGCCACTCAAAAACTGATGCTCGATTCATGCAAGATGGTCAAAAAGCAGTCTGAAGCATTCCATATGTTTCTGTGGCATTTTTTCCAAGTTTAAAACAGAATTTTATTGCATATTGTTCTTCTAAAGTGTCAGATTGCATTTTTGAAATTCACCAGCTGTAACAATCAGGCTTTAATAGGCTGTATTTCAATTGCTGCTGTAGCTGTTCATTTGAACCTGAAATCATAAAAATTGGTCAGTCATCTCATAAGATGTATAGCAATAACATAGTGAATTTTCAAGAGTCTACGACAATTTTAAATGCCTGTACAAAAAAGTCTGGAAACTTATTTAATGCACCACATACAAATCATATTTGTATATCCATTTAAATGTGTGCAAACAAATGACTGATGTTAAATTGTTACTGTTACATAGAAATACTTAAAACCATTTAACAGTGTTCAAGCAAATGTTTAATAGTAAATAGAATTATTTGTATTGCATAGAAATACACCATTTAACTGTGTGCAAAAAAATTTAAGGCTTATTTAAAAATGTTATCAATAAAACGTGTTTTAAAATCATATGTATTGAATATATATGTATAAAGAGGATTTGGCATTAAATAACCTACAATAGTTGATATGCCATAAAACCAAACCCAACCAAATCATATATATTTAATATATATGTATTAACAGGATTTGGAATTATATAACCTACAATAGTTGATATCCCATAAAACACAACCAAACGAAAACAAATTTTGTGTGTGATTTGAAAGCAACACAGATAAATGTGAAATGTAGTCTAATTAAGGAACTTATGCTTTATAAGTTCAAACTGAGCCATAATGACACAGAACCAACCAAAAACATTTATTGTGTGATAGGTCACGGTATGATAACCAGACAGTTCAAGAAATTTTGCTTGGGTTGTAACAATTGTTGATATCAGGCAATGTCAGGTAGGCCTAAAAGCATGGACTCTGAGTTCCTGCTCCTCAATAAAGGCAAATCCGGTGAGTAGTACTCAGAGAGTATCAGGTGAGTTTAGCATCTCACAGTCTATTGTTGTTAGTTACCTTTATGACCACAGTAAAAGCATTTACAGTTGTCAAATTGTGCCACACATTACCAAAATATTGTAAAACTTTTGACTCCCCTAAGTAATTTTTAAAAATTTCTATGAATTTATCTGAAAAACCCTAGGATATTATTGATAATTTTTTAAATTATATTTTTCGTCTTATTTTTGTTGCTTTGGTCATTCTAGATTCTATGTTTTACAATATTGGGTAATCTAAAATGTTTGTTTCATTTTTGTCATGAGATGACATTAGAAGTGTTGAGTTTTAATTCTTTTTT
The DNA here is from genome assembly GCA_963585895.1 of Sepioteuthis lessoniana. Classification (NCBI taxonomy): domain Eukaryota; kingdom Metazoa; phylum Mollusca; class Cephalopoda; order Myopsida; family Loliginidae; genus Sepioteuthis; species Sepioteuthis lessoniana. The sequence continues at coordinate 16,204,461 of OY757910.1, read as the reverse complement.
TTAAAGTTACTTTTGATTTTTATCAAAATTTTCATACTTTTGTTTATCATTTCTAACATTGAAAAAAATAAATATTTTAATTATATTATAGAAGGTGTTACAAAAAATTCAATATCATTTGAAATGTACAGGGGTGTTTCAGAAAATCCTATGTTTAATGTTTAAATGCCTTTTCTTTTCCAGTGAATGGCATTTCTATACCTGAAAAAAAAAAATACAATTTTCTATTGTTTCTACACATTCTGTTAAAATTTCAAGATCATTTGAATATTTGGTTAATTTATTAGATTATGAAATTATATCATCTTTTAAAAAATAATCTGCACTTTTTATTTAAAAAAAGATGAAAAGACTTGTACAGTTTATTGAGCAATCAAATGAAGATATTACTTGAAAATAATCAGAGGAATGTCATTTTTAAATACTTTAGTTCTGGCAGGTCCAAGCAAAGTGTGTGTGTGTGGGGTGTGTGTGCAGAACCAAGAAGCCAAGTTAAAATATTGGATGAGATTGTTTGCATTTCACTTCCCACTAATGCCTTTCAGAAAGGCATGAATCTTTCTCTACTCCATATGGCTAAATAGTCAGCCAGACTAGGCTTTTTAGCTTTGGTAAGGGTTTAGGGGAAGAAAAAAATTGATGGATCTTGTTCAGGACAATCTGTGGCACATTGGTGCACCATTCTTCTATTATCAACTTATCCAAAAAGTATGGCTGGTTCTCCATGGATAATCTGTGTAATTAGTGCAACAGTTCACATCTTCAACAAAACTATTGGGCTCTCATACCTCAAGATCAATGGAACAAAGTTCATTATCTATATATATATATATATATATATATATATATATTATATATATATATATATATATATATATATATATTATAAGAGTGTTGGTTGTCACTAAATGACTTTGTGGGTATGTGTCAAACCAAGGGCAATAAAATATGGAGAGTGCTCAATATCTAGAATAGAGCTATTATATAATAGCTCTATTCTAGATATTGAGCACTCTCCATATTTTATTGCACTTGGTTTGACACATACCCACAAAGTCATTTAGTGACAACCAACACTCTTATAATATATATATATATATATATATATATATATATATATATATATATATATATATATATATATAATGAACTTTGTTCCATTGATCTTGAGGTATTATTATATAATAATAATAAATAAATCGATTCATTTCATCTTCTTAACTGCCTGATGATTGTTGTTTTGCAAAAAACTCCATGAAATTGAGGGTCACAGTCTATATTCCATAAATTAAATATATATATAATTATTTATTATATATATATATATATATATATATATATATATATATATATATATATATATATATATATGAACTCTCCCATAAGAAATGGAACCAGTGAACTAAGTTAAACTACTAGAAAGGTTGTTTGTTTTTCACTTCACCTTGGAAAGGTATGAATTCACCTGTGCTCCCTAGCTATGGGTAAATAATAGGGCAAACTGTTTTTTTAAAGCCTTGGTTAGGCAAACAATATAGGAGAAAGAAAACTTTGAATTACAACTGAACTCTGCTTAAAACTTGACCATGTGTCACATCCTGTCTGTGGTAGAGGGGTTGGGTAAATACATATTTTATCATAAATGTGATAACATACATAAAATAAAATTGAACAAATCATCTTCAATTTTACACCTATTCCAGTAAAATTGCATTTTAATTATAGTTATTATAAAAATTTTGTAGTAACTGTTTAAAGTGATATTTTTGCAAAAGTGATTTTGATCTTATAGGATTTTTTTATATGAATATATTTACCATATCTAGTATTTAAAAAAATTACAATAGCTATTCTTCCATTATGTTTATTTCAATTGAAAACATCTCAAAATTATATATATATATATATATATATATATATATATATATATATATATATATATATATATATATATATATATATATATATATAAACTTCGATAAGAAGGGTATTGCCTTTACCTCCGATAAAATTGAATTGGTTAAAGTGTTTTAATAGAGTCCTCTCGGCCATTGCTCTATTCACTTAGCTACAATCACATTTTAGTATATGTTTGCCGAATTTGTAAAGATTACAACGTATGGGAGATAACTCTGATCATTGTACCCGAAGCAGTTTATTTGTTTTTATCAGGAACGTCTTTTTACTTTATGATAGTTCACTTTATTTTTAGTATCACCTTTGGAAGATAAACTGCAAGTTATGGTTTTTCTAATTTTATCGTGATAAGGTTAGTTAGTCATGCACTCACACTATAAATATGTCGACTTCTTTGCAAAGAAAAACAGAACATGGCAACCAGAAAAAAACAATGAAAGTAAACAAAAGCTCGTCGTCTTCGACTGGATCCTGTTCTGCAAAAAAGGCTCGTACGGAACACAGATATGAAAGATCGAATCCGATCAATAAATCAAAAACATGTAAAAAAGGTTCAGACGATTCAGAAAGGCCACCAAGTCCTTTTCTCAGCGATGTGCGTCTTTATATATTATCAGCTGGTATGATGAAAGTCAGGGTGGAGTTATTTGCGTCGAAAGTAACGTCGTTTGGTGGGATAGTTGAAAAGGATTTTGACCCTAAAAAGTGCACTCATGTATTAGTAGACGAAGAAATGACTTTGGATCGAGCTCTAAGACTTTTGAAAATAACAGACATTCCGGAAAACACAAAACAATTGTGTCCTATTGTTCCCTCATTGTGGCTTAGTGAATGCTTAAAAGAGAAAACACTACTGCCAGTTGATGATTATTTATTAAACAAGCCCTCAACAGATCTCGATCCTTTAGTGGAGAACCTGGAGAGTGATGAAAGGCACAAGTCACCCCCTCAACACAGAGATCAGGGTTTAGATTTAGAAATGTCTCAATACGACTTTCCGTCACCGTCGAAAATAATATTACCAAAAGAAAACTCTGATAGTGATTATATACCAAGTGATAACGAAGAAGAAAGCTTGCTTTTTCCGGACTCTACTCAACAAACAATGACACAGACTTCTCCTTCAAAACACATCCCTAAAGGTAACTGGATATGTTTCCAGTCATCCCAGAAAACTTCGGAAAACAAAAATCAACATATAATTGATAAACTGCAAGAAATGGTAAAAACATACAAAAGCACTAATGATAGATGGAGAGTATATAGCTATCAAAAAGCTATAAGTGCCATCCAAAGGTTTCCAAAAGAAATTACCACTTGGGAAGAAGCCAAATCTATACCAGGTATAGGTGATAGTCTTGCTAATAAGATATGGGAAATTACTGAAATTGGTGAGCTTAGAAAACTTAAAGAATTTCAAAATTCCGAAGATTGTCAAGTGCTCAATTTATTTACCAAAATATGGGGTGCAGGCTCCCAAACAGCAAGAATTTGGTACCAGCTGGGTTACCGAACTCTTAACGATCTCAAAAACAAAGCAAACTTGACAAGTCAACAGAAAATTGGTCTGGAACATTATCAGGATTTCTTGGATCGTATGACACGAGACGAAGTTGGAGAAATTGAAAAAGTGATTGTTGAAAATACACACAAGTTATTACCAGAATCCATTATAGAGACATGCGGTTCTTATCGACGTGGGAAAGTGACCTGTGGCGATGTTGATTTTCTTATTTCTCATCCTGACGGCAAGTCACATCAAGGTATTTTGTCCAAGTTACTTTCTGTTTTAAAAGAACAGAACTTCATAACCGATGATCTTATTGAAATCGAAGAGAACGGTAATCAGAGGAAATACATGGGGGTCTGTAGACTGCCCGGAGAAAATAGAAAATATCGTCGTATCGACATTATTGTTGCTCCTTATTCCGAATATGCCTGTGCCCTTGTTCATTTCACAGGCTCAGCTCATTTCAACCGATCCTTAAGACATCTGGCGAAGAAAATGGGAATGTCACTTTCGGAGCATTCTTTAAGGACAGGGGTCATCCGCGGAGAGACTGAAAAGCTGTACAAGGGAACAATTCTTCCAACCCCAACTGAAGAATCTATTTTTCAGCAACTTGGTGTACCCTATCGTCCTCCAACTGAAAGAGACCACTGATATATTTATATTCTGCTTTTTATCCCAATATCTCAAATAATTATACGTAATTTCCACTTGAAAAATTCTGGTTCTAACAAGGAATTTTTATGCTGTTCACTGTTTACTTTCATGAAATTGACAGTTTCTGTATCTGGTTTTTCGATGAATTGGGAAAAGTGAGGATCTTTTTTATTTATTTATTCTATTGTATTTATTTTATTTTATTAACTAATTTATTTTTGTTTATATACTTCAATCGGTAACAAATTTAAGACATTTATTTTTGGTAATTTACGAAAAAGATAATAAAATCTTAATGAAAATGTCGACTATTAACTTCTCAGTGATCGTTGCTTTTTAGCATCCGAAACAAATTTTTGCATATACAAAAACTGATTTGCTTCCCTTATATATACTTATATTTACGTTACCTCATATTCTGATCACATTTTTTTTCCATAAACGAAATTTTAAAAAATCTAAATTTGTCATTGGGACTTCAAAGTGTCTTGGATATAACATTAAACTGGATTCGGTGGTAAGGTTGTAGTTTTGAAGCTCTGAGAAATGTGGGGTATCTCTTTCTTGACATTACTCCCAGGTCCACTCTTACCCAGAGTGATAGTACTTGTAAGGATCCCATCTATGGTCAAATTGATCTGTTTGAAAATTAATAGAATTAGATAGGAATATCTGAAACCATATAACTGTGCAAACAAATGATTATTATCAAATAAAATTATAAATATTAGAAATACTTAAAACCATTTAACTGTAAGCAAATTATTTGTACTAATAATTATTTGAAACTACAATTATTTGCCTATTATTATTATTGGTTACTTGAAACTATAATTGCTTAAAAATTGTTGGTGCTAGACTGGAATACATGATACCATATAACTGAGTGAAAACAAATTATTATTATAATCACATAAAGAAGTACATATTTTTATTTTTTAAGTAGAGGAATTAATATTGTGAATTAAATCACCATGACCAGAAAATCCGCCAAACACCTAAGCATGATTTGGCGTCACTTGTGTGCGATATGAACTGGTGGCTCAGTTGTAGAGTTTCGGCACTGCAATCTGTGGTCGCTGGTTTGATCTCCAGTGGTGGAGATTACAGTATACACTGCTGATGAGACCTAATAAGGTTGAAATAGCTGTTCAGTGTTCCCATATATCGTGCATAGGTGTTCGGCGGATTTTCTGGTCATGGTAATTTAATTCCCATAAAGAAGTTATTAAAAATGGTATGTTGAAAATATAGATTATTATGATTGTTATCAAACATTTAAAAATAAATCAAATTTTGGCTTTAAATAGCCTATAAAGAGCTGATATGCCATTAAAAAAACATGAAAGAATGAATGAAATGAGATTTCCAAGAACTGAACGACCTAGAATCGTAAAGTGTACATACTATGTTTTGGTTGGAGTGTAAGATCCATTTGTAAAAATAATTTTACTGGACATAATTGAACTCTTTAATTTAAATTGATGATTTTTGCATATTTACATAGATTGATGGTGAGATTTTAAGGGCATGTCATATGGTTTTGAGTTATTTTCTGCCTAGAAGGTAAGGAAGCACATTTATTGTACATTCATATTTACATTTTTGTGTAGTTGTTTCTTGAAAGATTTTTTTGCACATCAGATACAAATAATTTTTAAATAAATCTATTTGATGGGAGCCTAACAAATATTACTCAGGAGTAATATCAATGAAGCGGTACTTGATACTCTACTGATCTCCAGGAGTGGAACCTCACCATCAGATGTAGTTTAGTGTTGTACCCAGTTTGATGCTATATACAGGCTTAGCTCTATGTGAAAGCATGTGTGTTGGTGTATGTGTGAGTATGGTTGTTGGCTGGCCATGGGTATGCATATGCATGTGTGTCCATATAGGGGTCCGGAAATAGGAATGTTTGCCTCTCCAGATATACAGAGGACTGTCAGTCACTAAAAGAGGTAAGAGACACAGGGGGTCAACCAGAGGACATTGAGAAAGAGGGAATCTGCCACTGGAAGTGAGTAAGAGACCGGTACAGGAGAACAGAAATGTGGAAGACATCAGTTAGAAGAGACACACCAGTTAGAGAAGAGGTTCAAACAGGGCAGTCAGAAGAAATTAGTCGGCTACTAGACCATAGATACAGAGATGGGCTGAGAAAACAGACAAAAGAGATAGGTGGATAGGGAACCAGAGAAGGGAGGACCAGATAGACAGATATGCAGATAGGCTGAATAGTTTATTTTTTTAGTCAAGGGATTTTGAGGAGAAAAAAAAGGTCACATGAGCGTCTTACCAAAAATACTCATTCAACCTTTTGTGTTGTTACCTTGTATCTTCCCTTTGTGGCTTGATTGCTATATTGCCACACCCACAACAATCCCTATTTTTTTTTGTAGAGGTAAAGTTAGTGTATTCTAAGCTGACTGGGTGATACGTAGTTACAGTCATAATTGATGTGGCTTCTTGAGATTTCTTTAATTGTAACATAAATCTGAATATTGAATTATTTTCAAATATCAGCTTATACAGGGTGTGGCACATTTTAAACTGTCACCTGTTTGGTGCAAGTGAACTTAAGCAAATGGTAATGATAGCTCCATCTAGCAAACATCTTAACATTTTTTTTTCAGATACAATCAGTTATGAGCACTGGACTGGTGTACCCCTTACATTTACTGTTGAAATGTTTTGAAGACTGGTGAATCTGTAATTTCTACATGGAGAGCTTTTTGTGCTCATTTAATGTTATGTCAGAATGATGCTGTTCTGGATAGAAAATAAATACTGCTATGGGTAGAAAATTCTCACCAGAACAACATTATCAAAACCAAAAGCTTTCTGTGTAGCAATTATGTATTCATCAGTCTTTAAAAAAAAAGTTTTAACAGCAAATGCATAGTGAAAAACTGGTCCAAACTATAATCGTAACTGATCATATCTGAAAGAGAAAAAAAAGAAGTAAAGAACAAGAAAATAAATAGTAAGAGATTAACTACATGGAGCTAACATTGCCACTTGCCTAAGTTCACTTACACCACACAGACAACAATTTAAAATGTGGGAGGTATTTCTGCAGTACACTTTACAATCATATAGTGAGTAATTAATTAAATTATTTATGCTGAATGTTTGTCATTTTTTAAACTTAGATTAGAGACTCTGAAATTTTCTTTTATTGATAACAAGAACTGCAATTCAGAAGACTATTAAGTTAGAATGTGTTGAAATTCTTATATAATTTAACGAAAAGGAACTTGTCCAAATTCTAATTGATTAAAAAATGATTATCAGATTTCCGTTAGACTTTAGTATATGGTAAAAATAACAAAGATGAAGATAATAGAACAATTCATGGAATTATAGTGTCTTTTAACACAGCAGCCAAGAAATATAAAAGACATAAGGTCCAAAGTATGATGCTTTTTTTACTTCACTGTTTGTGATTTTTTTTTTTCGGTTCTGATCTCCATGATTAAAAACGGCTATACATACAACCCACAGCTAAATTAATCACTTTTTATCCAAATGTCATATATACACCTAAAAAGTGAAATCATGAATATTTACTTATTTTGTTTGATAAATGTGTTGTAGGGCTGATCAATCAGTTATTGTGGTTATTACTTTGTGCATATTATCGTTCATTACATTTTCAAACTAGGTTTCATGTTCAACTATTTCAGGTAATTTAATACAAGAACATAATAATCCACAATAAAACTTTCTCTTACACTAGCAACACATTTAAACCACAATATTAGTTTAACAAAAACAAAGAAATCACGAAAGAACAATAAAAACACTAAAAGTCAGAAGTTTTTGTAATACTTTACTAACGTGAGGCACAATTCGGCAGCTCTGGATGCTTTTGCTGAGATTGTGAAGGTGATGAACCACATTACACTGTGAGATGCCAAGCTCGACTTATACTCTTCCAGACCTACTTGCCGGATTTGCCTTTATAGCTTGAAGAACGGTCTCGAAAACCACATTTTTAGGCCTACCAGACGATTTTGATAGTTTATGCAGTGTTATATTTTCGTTCGAACTCGTAAGGCCGAAGCTCGCGAATTAGACCATGTTGTACATTCATCCGTGCAGCTTTCAAATCCCACAACGAGTGAAGCAATGCACATCACATCAGCACTCCAACTAACATGATACTACCAATCACAGCGAGTACCTACCACAGCTTGAACTCCTTTGGTCAGATGATATACGCACCACAAACAAGCATGTCCCAAATATTGCAAAATTTTTGACTCACTCGAGTACTTAAACTCAAAACTGCAGACTATTGGAAAAATCAGTTTACTGTTTATAAATGTTACAGGCCTTAAATGATTTCTATCAAACTAAATTAATTAGATGTGAGTGCAACTGAATTTTATACTTTAATTAAAGGAAAAAATACCCAAAAAACAACAAAAAAGAGAAGACATTTCCGATACTGTCAAAGGTATTTTCGTTAGGAGGATGTGTATTCCGAGCAATATCTTGTAACTAAAATATTAATTTAGAATAATTGTTTGTGCATTTCTGTTAAGAACTAGTGTATAAAAATCTTTTCCAAAGACTTCCTTAGAAGATAAACATATTCATCAGATAAATAATAACTCTGTATAGTTCTAATTGGTATTTTATTTTAGTCAATACATTAACATTTTATTAACTAAGCTTATCTTCGTAATAATATAATTGATGAAACTCTGAGAAGCAATTTCAAGTCTGTAATAACTATTGCACAGTTCAAATTTTCAAACTCACTCATCCACCTAATATTCATTAAGAAACTAGTCACTTGTAAAAGGTGCTTTGAGCTCTCATTCTGCCTACCTTCCATCAGATTGATTATTTAAAAGAGTTATCAAGTTCGATAAGTCAAGGGGTTGTCTCCCTTGTACAGATCTTCCGTTTTATCAAATCGCTTTATTTTCTCGTTTCCACGGTTATGGACATCTTATTTTTCCTTCGTATATTTGCACCTTATTTTATCCTTATTTCAGGGCATGTCAAACTTACTATCTACATTATGGCTTTCTATACTACTTCTGGGGCATGGCTAGGAATTAAGTAATATTTGAAATGGTAGGTTAAACCTCTTTAACAAATATTTCTCTTACTACTTCAATTTAGGAGTAAATTTTCAAGCTAAATTAATTATACTCTTAATTACAGCTTTTATCCACCCACCCTGCCTAAATACACACAACAATAAATTAAAACAAAAAATTTTAGAGAGTTGCTTTCAACTTGAAAATCCACATCTTATTTTTTTAGATTTAGGGGGTGAGGCATGGTTTGGTTTGGGGAATACTGTAAAGTTTGCAGTTTTGTACAATATTATTGATCGTTTAATCATCAACAATAAAACTATTTTTAATCAAACAAAAATAGCAAAAGTTACATAGTACCATTAAACTAGAAATTAAAAAGTTTTATTACTTACCGGACCATTGGTCTAATGAGTAGAGTGTTCGCCAATAGCCCGGAGATTACGAGTGAGTTTATAGGACTTTACACTCCTATAAATTATTTTGGGCGGTATGCCACTTGTTCCAACAAAGATGGCGGACGCTCACATATTCAGTCTCAGGAAACCATTAGCCAGGAGGACCACGTGACATGCTTAAAACTACGTCCGCGCGTAAATTCTAGTCCTGCGTTTTGGAGCCTATTACAAGACGCGTATTTTCTATAAATACGCCGTCTTCAAACGCCCTTTCTCTCTTCTACACAAATTCTTCACAGCAGCAACACACTCCCTCCAGTGTGAATCAACAGGAGTGAAAAGCAACAACATGGATGGGCCTCGCAGACATTCATATACATTGACTATGAGACTCTTTCCAGTCTCAGAGAAACTGCCCGTTTCTAATCATAAAAAAAGGACATTTTAAACATGTAGCTTAGTTGTGTTAGACACACACACACACACATGTACACACACTATTATTTTGTTAGTAGAATTAGAAATATTTTTTATGTATCAATGTAAGTTTTATTGTTGTAGAAAAAATACTTTCACTCACCACTACAAGTTCAAGTCTCATTGAGTACCCCATTAATAAGGTCTTGTGCCATATACGTTCTCTGACGAAAGCAACAAGCTGGAAATATGCACGAATGTAAGAACAAAATAAATAAATAAATAAATTCTAAAAAATACAAATCTCTTCCTGGACCTACCTATTTTAAAATATTTTTATTCTCCCTTTGGACCCACAACAATTTTTTTTGTATAAATATAATTAATACAAACCATAACTTCTTTTTGTTTTACCTAAAAGAAAAACAATTAAAATTAAAAATAATGCATTTTTTCCTTTAACAACAATATCAGAAAAATATTAAAATAAATGTGATAAATAAAATGGTATTATTATTCTTTTAAAATAAATTTTGCCGTAAAAACTTTAAAACAAGCACAAAAAATGAAAACGTCAAAAGACGTAAAAGGAGACCTTTCTAAAAAAATAATTAAAATATTGACATTAATTCCATGTAATAAAATTTATTAATGTTATTTTTTTCTTTAATTCTAATAAGTAAAATCATTACAGTTCACCAGTTAGTAACTAATGTAGTAAAAATAATCATTTATTCTTTAACTTTGGAAACAAAAGCGCGAAGAAATTCGCTTTTTTTTTACTATTAATGGAAATGTCAATTAAAATTTCATTCAAATTTATTATTCAAACTTAAACTTTTAGAGAAAAATGTTATGCTAATTTTTATCATGGTTAAAAACTTGAGAAAATTAAACTTTAATTTCGTTGATGTTACGCTTTCACCCACACTAACAATGATTTTTTTTTACGATATAAAAGATAAATTAAATTAAGTAATGATATTAAATTTATAAAGAAAATTTAATTAATTTTATATTAAAAATAGTTTGCTTTACGTCTGTAGCAGAAAGAACTTCGTATTTTTGTTTGGCGCGTAAATCACTTTGACCGTTATGGTCGTCGCATATTTTCACCGAATGAGGATGACTTAACCTATTCTACCCGGACCATTTTCCCGGGCAACATAAAAATGATGAAAGCCCGCCAAACCCTTTCTTCCTCAGAATCTTTCGAGCCGGACTGACGTACTTTCTGTCCTCTTCATATCAGCAGAACCATTACACCATGAGGAAAACCATCTAATTTATGGACCCTTGAGTCTACCCTCCTTGACCAAAGGTTCCCAGTTGAATATAAATTAGATGTATTTATTCCGCCACTAACTTTTGCTATGTCTACAGCGACGCGTAAATACGCTCAGACATTCAGCTATTTCATTTCTCCTAACTCTGTGGGAGATCATCATTCTTCTCTCTCCCACTGCTATAGGACTATGCTTATGGCTGACTACATCATTCCTGTTCTTATTCAGCAACAAAACCTTTGCTATGTCTATAACGACGCATATTCCGCATAAACACCTAGCTGCCTTATGCCATCTCTATTCTGCGTATCTATTTTGAAGACATTTATTCTTCACTCCAAAATCTACAGGACTACCAACGACTGGCAGAACGCCAAATGCCCGCTCATCACCTTTTCACTGTTTTCTTTCCACTACGACGACCAGCACAAAAGCTACCTCTCAATTTAAGCCTTTATTAAACTTCTAAATTGAAAACCTTCAGTATCTTCGTTTCGACTCATATATTTTTACTTTGAATATAACAGAGAGGGTAACTTAATCACCTTCTTCGTTATGCGTCTTTGAAGAAACTAAATTAAATTCTGTTCAAAATTGTTTAATGTTTTTATTGTTTTGCTTCTTAAAATAACACAAATTGCTAAAAAAAAAAGAATTGCATTTTATCAATAAATAATTCTTTAAACTTTAATTAAAAAACGTTGAACAAACTTTAAGAGGGAAAATGCCAAAAATGAATTAAACTTTAATTTTAAAAAGTTAAAATTTTAAACTTAAGTAAATCTTTTACTTAAACGTTTTACTTAAACATTGGACAGAACATTTATTAACTGTTTTCAAACAATTGATGATTACACTGGTAAACTCCAATTTTATTGTCAATGATGCCTGGACATATTAAAAGTAACTTTGAAACACTGATTTCAAATATGACATTGGTTTTACTAGACTTGTGGGGGTTGTATGTATGTAATTTGGTTATTTCAGTAGATGTGCATCCGTAATTTACGGGTATTGCTCTCTAAATTATTTCCACCACAAATATAACACAAAACTTCACATTCGCGTAAAAGAAATGGAATAGAACACAACGAACATTAAACAATAAACAATTCAATATGCATATAACAGAATATGAAAACAAGTAAAATACATGATATTTAAATGGCCTTTTGGAAAATAAAGTTCGGCAAGAAGAAAATAAATTTGTTTAAAGATGTGTGTCTGTTCATGTTAAATGAGTCCATAAATAAGTCGTTCTTACTTACGTTAAGTTCATAGTGGGTTTTATGATTGTGGCGACAGCGTGTCGCGTTGATGAAAGAAAGTTTGTCGGGTTTTTCTTTTGAATGTGATTCGCGGCCATTTGAAGCTAGGTCATGAACTTTAGTTGAGGAAGGAAAGGAATTTGCCGGACACAGTATCGGCTACTGCTTTACTGGCTTAGTGGCTTGTGTTTTCGTCTTTGTCTTCGTGAATGGCTCCCTAGTCTGTGTTATTTATATCCTACAGGTGGATCAAAGAATCGCCCTAAAATCTTGGCGCGTAGACATTTATTGACCAATCAGATTTGTATTTTACTATTTTATTTTCGAGCCTAAATGTTTTCTGTTAGTTCACTTCCGATCCTAATTTTCTAGAATGTTCTATTTCATGTTTTTAGCTGATTGGTTGAAAAATATAAAAATGTAATTTAAATGCTAATGTGGGTTTGATCCTAAATTTCTAGAATGTTCTTAAGTATGTTTTTATTGCTTATTTTAAGACTAGAAAAAATGTGTATCCCATAGACTGTCTCTAATTTTGTAAAACTGTTATATATTGATCCTTGACCGAGCCGTCAATCAAGAGATGCGCCTGTGTAAATAAGCGGAAGAACAGTGGAAGTAGGTGGATGTTAAACAATAATATAACCAGGTGCCCGGAGCGGTTTGAGACAGTTGGAGAGAGGATGCCAGCGTGAGAACCAGTTTGCAGACTGAGGGCTTTGCGGCCCTCAGTGACCCACGGTTGAGCAACCGCAGTCAAGATGAAGAAGAAGTGCATCTATGGTCGCGAAGTGAACTTGGGTCAATATAGCAGTCCGTCCCCGTCTCCAACTCATCTCTCACACACAACCAACATCACCCTTTCGAAAATAAAGTGTGAGAGAGATATTTTTATAAAGAAGTGTATTCGTTCGTTATTGAAGTCATCATTACCAGTTAATGATGTTTCCGCATGTATGTGTTTATTTGTATATGTATGTGGCTATTCAACAATACCTTTGGGGAAGGCATGAATCTATCTGTTCCGCAGCTATGGGTAAACAATAAGACAGACTGGATTCTTTAGCCTTGGTAAAACTATCAATCTTGGAGAATGAAAACTCTAAATTTTAACCAGCTGTACTTAATTTAAAAATTAATCCTGTGTTGCATCTTATTCGTGTGGAAGGATTTGGGTTAATTGGTCTCACTGGAAGTTGATAGTGATTTTATTGCTCAAGAACTAGCGTCGTTTGTGTCTGATTTGATTTATTGCAAAGGAATTCCAAATCCTTAATTGACCGATAAAAACACCTTTCTTTCGGAAAAAGAAAAGTTTGCAAAGAATAATTGAGGAAAAGTCTCTTTGGTCACCCAGGATGAAAACTGAAAAGAATAATTGTGGATTGTGTACAAAACTATTAGACCCCTACCTAAAGAAAAGAATTAGTTCAGATTTTGCCAACATGTTAATCTCATATCATTTTACGATTTTAGTTTGAAGGAGTCTTGACAAGTTTTCATAACATATCATTAAAAGCAAACAGAAAATAGGTCATGATTCTAAAATTCATTATATTTTTATCAACTTTGGACTTTCTCCAAAAAACTAGAGATTTGAATAAAGCTTCCACTATTCTTAACTGTTTGACACATTAGATTCATTGAAATTCTCAAGTTTCAACATATCTATTTCAGAAATTGAACTCTTATCTGTATTAATAATTAGGAAGAGTTTGTTTGTCTGTCCTATATAGATGACCTTAGAGTTTGATGTAGAGCGACTATATTTGAACCAAAGAAGGTTTAAACAAATCTATCTATCTATTCACACACACGCACGCGCGCACATATATTTCTCGCTGGAAAAAGGAGATCTCTGGATTGTGTGGCGTAATCACCAACGAGTGCTCTGTCGGATATCGCTTATCGTCGTATGGGAAGGTAAAAACACAAAAATACAACTCGTGTTTGCATTCGGACCGCTGTTGCTTTATCCTCTCCGTTCATTCTCTAAGATTGTGTAGTGTGGGGTTTAAAAGGTTTTTATGGTAGTCAGTGGCTAAGGGCAAGGCTGTGTTGCCGTAAGTTATCTGACTCCATATTTTGGTTATTTTGCTTTACCCCACGTTGACTTGGCCGGTGCAATGTCTTGCCCAAAGAAGGTCCACAAGAAATATAAAAAGGGAAAGATAGAAACAGACAAGGGACGAAAACATTTCTTTCATACTTTCCTTTATTTACCTGGTGAATGGACTAACCAACGCTACGTCTAAAGACATAGCGTCGTGCCCAAAACACCCGATAGTAAAAACGGCGTTGTCGGTTCGACGTCACTACCCGAAAAGAGGGCGGTTCACAGAAAACCTGAGTATTTATGTCTCTTCACCGGCTCCAAATTCGCTACGCCAAAATCCTTCTAATTTTGGCGCGACCGCTTCTCATTGGCTACTTTACATTTTATTATTTTTCTTTTTTCTGATTTTAACCGGATGGATGCGTGGAGCCTTATGCGTGGCGACGCATTTATACATTTTGTATCAGGCAGCCGACGAGGCAACATCCGGTTGGGAGTTCTTTGGTAATTCCTAAATCGCCACAGTAGTCAGGAAAAATGAATAACGGACACCATATGCGAGCTGGCATCCTTCGTTCTTTTCGGAACCGTTTTTTTTTTTTTTTTTTTTTTCGTATCTTTGATTCGTTCTTCGTTCACGTAAACGTTTGTCTCCTTGCACTCCAGTCACCAAAAAAAGAAATATAAGTATAATCACGAAATCCGTTTTATATATATATGTATATTGTGGTTCATAGAATATCCTACCCTCACTTTTTCTTCGGGCGGATGGCGACTTCAGCAAGACTGGTTCGAGGGGCTAAATCAAACATATCTTGTTGTACCTAGCCTACTGGAAGAGATGTTGAATCTGTCAACACGTCTTTCTTCCAGCTGCTGCCGTTTTTGATAACTTATCTATTCACACCCATGCACTATTTGCTTACAATACTACCACTGAGCGGTAGTCTCGATCAATAAACAAGATTCATTGGAAAATGATATTGCTGTAGAACCTAATTAATTGTACGGAATTTAAATTTCTAAACGAAAATAAATAAATAAATAAAATAAAAAAGAAAATTGTCTTACTAAAGTAATCATCCACATTCATTTAAACATTATTAATTCAGTTTATAGAGAGTTATTTAAGCTGCATTGATCTAGTGGGTAGAGTGTTCGCCAATGGTCCAGGAGCCCTGTGTTCACTCCTAGGTCACGTCATACCAAAGACTTTCAAAATGGTACTTGATACCTCCTTGCTTAACACTCACTAAAATAAGGTACGTTTCAAGGGTAAAGTGGAGCAATCCACGGAAAGGAGTAGTACCCTCCCTTACACCTCGGTATAGTAGCTATTGAAAAGGGAGCCTCCTGGTCGTCCTCGACCACGGTTGCCAACATTATTGCTTTGTTAAAAACTAGACAAAAACAAAAATGTTTAAATTGATAAAGTATCACGTCGATTGATTGATTGGTTGATTGATTTTAACAGTATGTCTGCCTATATATGGTTATTTATGCGTAGAGCTTAGAGAACTGCGCACATAGTACATTTATATGTCCCTTTTTGTAAGTTTTTTTCTTTTTGCACATAGTTACATGATATAAAATATATCTAATGTAAATAATTTACAAAGAGATCAATTTAACTCATATATAGGAACTTAGAGTCATGCCAATAAAGAGTTACTCTACACTCCACAGATTTCTAGAACGTGAGCCTCACTATCAGGTACAGTTTAGTGCCATACCCAGAACACCTCTTTTGGAGGGAGAATCTTACTCCACAGTAGGAGATACAGTCTGCCTATTCTAAGCTCCGTTGACAGGGCTGGTATCAAGTGAACTTTATTGAAGATATATTCCTAAGGTTCTGTTCTCATTTGATTCGAATGAATAAAGATTTTTGTGATATCATCTGCGAACACATGCCAAAACAGAAAATACAGTACATTTAACAGGGTTATTTTATAAAACATTTACACCAAAAAGAAAAAAATAATCTAAGTTTGGTTTTAGTATAAATTAAAAGTGATACCCATGGATAGAGCCATTTCAGTGGCCATTTGTCTTGTGTGGAAGATGCGCAGTTTAGCTGCCGGGATGGGAGTTGTAGTAAGATCAATACCAACTGGGTCATTTGGGCGAGGGGTTCTGATTTTGCAATACCCCCCCCCCCCCGTGAACCCAAAGGAAACATCACTGATGACCCCTCTCGATGCATCAATGAAGATGTATGATATAAGTGATTGTACATGTTTACAAGTTCTGAAGATGATTTTTTTTAGTAATATATGATAGAAAATATTTTGTTAACTTACTCACCGGATTTGGCCATCGTATTTATCCTGAAATTCAATTGTTCCGTTCGGTGTTTGTATATACTGTGAGTTATATCCTTTGACAGAGATAATCCAGATGAAACTACCAGTAATTTCGGGCGAGAACATCAACGTGTCCTGATGTCTTTACTGACGTATTCAATTTCTCATTCCTCTGTTTGTAGTAATTTTTTTAAAAATCAGTCAAAGTGCATAAATCAGACGCGTTGATTGTTTCCCAAACTGAAGCTTTTGATTGGTTGAAATATTTGTAATTCTATTTCAGTTTTTTTTTTCTTCTTTAAATGTTTGCTGTTTTTCTTAGGAATTCTTAGGTTCGTTGGGAGATAATGACGAATTTAAAAAATCTTTCCCAACAAAAATCCATGAAATTTTTCACAGTTCAATATTAACTTCATAAAATGATATAAAAATATAATTGACAAATCTTTTTTTCTGTTATCTGTGGAGAAATAGTAATTCTCGAAGTTCTAGGAAAAATAAAACTTCGAATGTTAGTTCCACAATAGTACAAGGAACGTAGACACGAGAAATTTGACAAAATACGAGAACCTTAAAGAAAAACAACTTTACATTTTATCAACTCGACAATGGCAATGATTATACAAAAGGTGTTCTTATATGTGTGTGCGTGCGTGTGTGTGTAAAACACGAATGTTCTCAATCAAACTGAATGTGTGTATATGAGTATGTCCGAATTAAAAGAAGATAGGCTTATACTTACATACAAGTGCATGTGTATGTATATGTGTCCTGGTATTTATGAGTTTTCAGCCACTCTCCTAACCGTAGTGTATATTAGCGGGTCATCTGGCGCCAATCTATTGTGCCGATCTGCCGACCTCTCTTTAAAAAACTTCGCTATTTATACTTTTGGGTAAAATAAAAGTGGATCAAAGTAAAATGTTTTAAGTTTTATTACAGGTCAAATAAAGTTCAAATGCGTGGACATCGGTGAAAACGCAACCCGTGACCTGTTTTAACCTATCAGATTCACAGAAATTACTTATTTATTTTGGAACCTAACTATTTTTGTTTCTGTGACAAATTTTTCTACAAGTTAGTTTTTGATCTGCATTTTCAATAATATTCTATTATATGCGTCCTTTGCTGATTGGTTTAAAAATATAAGAGTATAAATTCTATGTGAGATTTTGATCTTTTTTTCTGGAATATTCCTATCTAGGTGTTCTGAGTTGATTTATCTAAAACTAAAAAAATATGTATCCTATATATCTTTCATAGTATTGGAATAGCTGGTAATAAGAAGATATAAACATTAGAATATCCAATGATATACTAGCTAGGGTGGCCAGGCGTTTGGCTTTGTGGAGGACTGTACGGCTTTTGAGCCGGTCATCCTTCATCTGGCGCCATAGTAAGCTGGACCTGTTTTGTTCCTCACATATTGTAACAGAACCATAATTTCTCACCATAGTAACAAGCCTTTTTCCGCCAATCATAGATTCCACTTACTATAGCCCACTACGCATGGCAGAAGGGTGTTCAAATATAATATTTCGCTTCTGTCAGGTCTAAATTACAAGGTCGGGCATGCCCCCACCCATCTATTCTTGCGTACAGGTTGAGTCTTCACTGAAAGCATATAGTATTAAGACTTGTGTACTCCTGAAAATACCAAAAAGAAAGACAAAATTTCACCATGAAATGCTCAAAGAATTTAGATTTATATCTAGGAGCAGAAAAGATGATTTTCATATTTTCTGTCCTGTGTGGGGATTAAATCAGAAATTAAAAAAAAAAAAAACATAAAAAAATAGAAATAAAATAAACACGAAATAAAATAAACGAATATGAAAATTACAATTTCCCAGAATGCCTCAGACAGGAAGATCAATCCGTGCCTGCTTGAAAAGATTGTCTCTCTGGCACAAAAAAGAAACTCCTCCTCAGCCTTTTTTACACCGATCTACGGAGTAGACAGCTTTTTCTTGTCTCGGGATGAACATTCCCCCTCCACGAAATAGTTGTTGACCAGTGGAATGAAAATTGAGTTTAAAAGTATCCCTGTCTCTCTCCTTTCCGTTCTAAATTACTTTGCAGCTTCAACAAACAAAAAGACGTTAACGAGTGAATGGGGATAAGAAGAAAAGCCACTTAACGACGTCATAAATACCAACAATAAAACACCAACCCAAAACCATCTTATACCCTGTTATGATATATATAGCTCCGTAAAACACGGATACGAAACGGCCCCATGAAAGTGAGGCCGGCTCTGTAGGTTTAGTTCCCTTGGATGTAAATAAAGATACTCCATTACTAGATAGCTTGTATGTTCACGTGTTATTTATTATCGCTCGCCATCGGCACCAGAACATGGTATCAGAGTTGGATTTTTTTTCTACATTCGGCGAAGTCATCTCTCCACACCTAGGATAAACACACATTACATTGGAAAATATCTGAAATAGCGTATACGCACCGGCAAACTAATCCAACTACTCTTCGGATACCACGTGAACACACAAAACTCGGAAGTCGGACTGGATCATTACACGGCACAAATCGGCTATAATACTCCGGAATAATGGCTTACTCTATACCACCACCGGAAAAAATGGACATGGACGGCGATTTGAGAGAGAACTGGTCCCTATTTAAACTCTCATGGACGAACTACGCCGACGCTACGCGCATTGATACCAAACCGGCTAAAGTCCAGGTAGGAACTTTTCTCTCTATCGTTGGTAAGGAATGCCTAAAAATTATAAAAAATCTGCCCATGACAGAGGAGGAACGTGTGGACATCAACTCCACCATAAAAAAATTATCGGACTATTTCGAACCTAAATTAAATACGACATACGAACCCTATGTACTTAATTCATGCGACCAGGAAATAGGCAAACGTTTCAATTCCTATTTGAACAAGCTGAGAAAACTGATAAAAACGTGCAGATACAGCACGGTGGAAGACGAATTACTCCGCGACCGGATAGTGATGGGAACAAATAAAAAAGAAATACGGACCAGACTCCTCAGTGAACCAAACCTAACACTAGACCAGACAACAGATATATGTCAGAGCACTGAACAAAGGGACAGACAAGTTGACATGATAGGCAGCAGAAACACAAGAGAAAAAAGAAAACAGAGACTGGAGCATATCAAGGATTAAGCCATGACAAAGGCAAATGTCAGGCCTATGGATTAACCTGCGCAATCTGCTTAAAGCGTAACCTCGTTGCAAGGATGTGCCAATCCCAAGCGCGTCCACCACGGTCAAATAATAAACTGCCAGCACATGCAAAGGTCCGTTACGTAAACGACGAACCTGCCAGCAGTGATGAAAGCATATATGCCTTGGACCCTTTGTCAGACCGCAAACACTTCTACGCAGACATCCACGTATCCCCCTTAGGAGGCCAGAAAGCTTTAACCATCAAGTTCCAAATTGACACTGGGGCAAGCTGCAGCACTCTTGCTTTTGTGGACTACAAACGCCTCACCACTGCACCCTTACAGCCCTCCCATATAAAGCTGAAGCTGTACGACAATTCCATTCTCCAACCCCTGGGAGCTGTTACACCGTGGTGCGAAGCAAACAGCATCAAGAAAAAAGTCCATTTTCAAGTAGTGGACAATAATTCACCATCCTTATTATCTGGACGGGCCAGCTCTGCACTCCAGCTTATAGCCTTCAACGTTCAATGCGTCAGACACCTGGACGAAGTTAAATCACTCACCAAGGAGGGTGTTCTCGACAACTGTAAAGATGTATTTTCCGGGCTGGGAAGACTACCAGGAGAATACAAAATACAGATTGATAAAAACATCAAACCAGTTCAGAACAACCCCCGCAGAGTTCCCCTACCACTCAAAATGGAGGAATTGGTTGAACAAGGAGTGATAGCATGGGTCACAGAACCGACACCCTGGATCAGCAACATAGTTGTCATTCGGAAACCCCACAAATTGAGGATCTGCTTTGACCCATACCATTTGAATAAGGCAATCCAGCGTAACCACTACCCAACTCCAACAGTCGAGGAAATAGAAACAAAGATGAGCAAGGCCAGGCTCTTTTCGGTCGTAGACGCTAAGGATGGGTTTCTTCAGGTTTCACTGGATGAGTCGTCTTCATACTTGACAACGTGTTGGACTCCATTTGGTAGGATACGGTGGCTTAGAATGCCATTTGGGATTAGCTCAGCCCCGGAGGAATGGCAACGGCGACTCGACCACTGTTTCGAGGGACTGGACAACACTCAAGTTATCGCAGATGACACCATAATATATGGTTCTAGTGAGAATGATGCGGAGGCCGACAAAAGTCACGACACAGCATTCAGAGCACTTATCGAAAGATGCCGGGAAAAGGGTTTAAAACTCAACCCCAAAAAGTTAAACTTCAAACAAACCTCTGTCAGTTACATGGGACACATCTTTAATGCACAGGGCTTAGCAGCAGACCCGGAGAAAGTTAAGGCAGTTTCGCAGATGCAATGCCCCACAGACGTCCAAGGCGTTCAGAGAGTCCTAGGGGTTGCAAACTACCTTGCCAAGTTTACACCCAAACTAAGCACTGTGTGTGAACCGCTGCGACACCTACTGGACAAGGACTCTGTATTTGACTGGTTGCCATAACACGAAACGGCTTTCAGTAGGATTAAAGAACTCATCACCCAAGCCCCGGTCCTCCAATATTATGATGTTAACAAGGAAGTCTCACTGGAATGCGATAGTTCGGAGGTTGGTCTTGGAGCTGTAATAAAACAGGGTGGACACCCCATCGCGTATGCATCCAGAGCACTTACTAAAACGGAGCGAAACTATGTTCAAATTGAGAAGGAACGCCTCGCTATTGTGTTCGCCGCAGAACGTTTCGAGCAGTACATCCTCGGCAAGGAGAAGGTGAATGTATTCTCCGACCACAAACCACTGGAGACTATACTGTCGAAACCCATCCACACCAGCCAAAAGCGACTGCAACGAATGCGACTTCGACTTCAGAAATACTCTCTGGACGTGGAGTACAAACCAAGACCACAGATGTATATCAGTGACACACTATCACGAGCCTCATTGCCAGCCACTGAGACAGCCGAGGAGGACAAAGCTACCATATTCGAAATACATGAGCCCACAGAAAAGTTTGAACTGGAAGATCACCACTTCGTCTCTGACCACCGCTTCGCACGGATCAAGGAGGAAACTAGTCAGGGCACGACATTGTTAGCACTAATAGAAATCACAAAAAAAGGTTGGCCAGCTGACAAAAACGACAGTCCACTCAATATCAGGGAATACTGGCCATACCGTGATGAACAAGCCACAGAAAATGGCCTCGCTTATCGAGGCACACGTCTCATCATACCGACAAAACTGAGGCTAGAGATGGTCGTCAGGGCACACAGGTCCCACTTAGGCATCCAGTACACCCTAAATACTGCCCGTGAGATAATGTTTTGGCCACGGATGCGTGCGGAAATCACTGAAGCTGTCCGGCACTGTGAAACCTGCGAGCTCGCCCAACTGCAACAACAACGACAACCTCTAATGTCCTACCCAATTCCGACTCACCCATGGCAATTTGTGGCCAACGACTGTTTTGAAATAAATGGCAGACACTATGTAGTGCTGGTGGATATCTACTCAGACTTTATAGAACTAAGCCAGCTCCCTGACCTCAGTAGCAACGCCCTCATCAATAAAACCTGTCTTTGCCACACATGGTGCACCAGCAACCCTGATCACCGATAACGGCACCAATTTCATCAGCAGCGAGTTTCACAGATTCCTAAAATCATGGGATGTCAACCACATAACATCCAGCCCACACCATCATCAATCCAATGGACGAGTGGAAGCAGCAGTGAAATTGATGAGGGGGATCATAAAAGAAAACTACAAAAGAAGGAACAGACATGTAGAAAGCAATTCTGGAATGGCGCAATGCAACCACAGCAGGCATGCGCAGTTCACCTGCGCAACGACTCCTATCAAGGCGCACTCGCTCAATGCTACCATGCAAAGCCACGGACTACACGCCCCAAGTGCAAATGAACGTACAGCAGGCGCTCATAAAGAAAAGACAGACAACCAAAAACTATTATGACCGGCATGCCAAACAATTACCAGACCTCGCCATAGGACAACCTATGAGAGTGAAGCGTTATCCACAAACCCCTAACAGTGACTGGACGCCTGGTATAGTCACTAGCAAAGCAGCACCACGCAGCTACATGGTCCATGTAGATGAACAACAGTGTGTGGGGGTAGTATGTATTTTGGCTATTTCAGTAGATGTGCATTCGTACTTTACGGATATTGCTCTCTAAATTATTTCCACCACAAATACATCACAAAACTTTACAATCGCGTGAAAGAAATGGAATAGAACACAACGAACATTAAACAACAAACAATTCAATATGCATATAACAGAATATGAAAACAAATAAAATACATGATGTGTAAATGGCCTTTTGGGAAATAAAGTTTGGCAAGAAGAAAATAAATTTGTTTAAAGATGTGTGTATGTTAACGGAGTCCGTAAATAAGTCGTTCTTACTTTAAGTTCATAGCGGGTTTTATGATTGTGGCGACAGCGTGTCGCGTTGATGAAAGAAAGTTTGTCGGGTTTTTCTTTTGAATGTGATTCGCGGCCATCTGTAGCTAGGTCATGAACTTTGACTGTGGAAGAAAAGGAATTTGCCGGGCAAAGTATCGGCTACTGCTTTACTGACTTAATGGCTAGGCTTGGTCTTAGTGAATGGCTCCCTAACTCTGTGTTATTTATACCGTAATAGTGGATCAAAGAATCGTCCTAAAATTTTGGCGCGGAGACATTTATTGACCAATCAGATTTGCATTTTACTATTTTATTTTCGAGCCTAAATATTTTCTGTTAGTTTACTTCCGATCTTATTTTTCTAGAATGTTCTATTCTATGTTTTTAGCTGATTGGTTGAAAAATATAAAAATGTAATTTAAATGCTAATGCAGTTTTGATCCTAAATTTCTAGAATGTTCTTAAGTATGTTTTTATTGCTTATTTTAAGACTAGAAAAATGTGTATCCCATAAGTGCTGGAGAAACAGGATCCACCTGCGCCAACAGGCCACATATCCTGACCGGGCATCCACTGAGCCCCTGAATATCCGCCCCCGGCAAATAGATACATTACCCAACCAAACACCAGCTGACTCCCAATATACTCCCATACAAACATGCACATCACAGACACATAAAATCCAACCCCGTAGATCTAATCGTCCTGTCCAAGTGCCAGCACGATGAAAGGACCATGACCTATCGAAAGGTAGACGCACAAAGCAAAAAAAGTTGAGAAGGAGAAGGTGGAAAAAAAGAAAAGAAAAAGGCACATTGGGACTTTACTTTGATTACGCTGAACTATACTAGCTTCATTTAATAATGAACTCGCACACTATTACAAAGTATGGACTTTCACAGAATGTCATGATGTATATAGCTCCGTAAAACACGGATACGAAACGCCCCCATGAAAGTGAGGCCGGCTCTGTAGGTTTAGCTCCCTTGGATGTAAATAAAGATACTCCATTACTAGATAGCTTGTATGTTCACGTGGTATTTATTTTCGCTCGCCATCAGCTCCAGAACATACCTATAACTCTATGTCACTGTGATGTGGAGATTGGCAGTAAAGGGAACATTACTGTTTATCTACACACCACTACAGATAACATAATAAGTCCTCTTTTTTCTTTTTCAAGTCTTATTTTTTGGATACCAATGTCTTCTTTCAGGGAAATTTGTAAATGGTCACCCTAATTCTAACACCAAATAAATATCTGTTCACTTGCACATATAGAAACATTGAATGCATATATATTATAGATATACAGGAACTATTGGCAAGAATCACAAACATGTCTCAACTGATAAAATATGCGCATATCGTTCAATAAAGAAGTACATGAAAGACATTCAAAAGTGGTAAAAGTCTTATTTAAGTTTGTTGGTGATGGCTATATATGCTTTATGTTTCAATGACAAGGCGAGAGTCAACGCCCATCACTGAAAGAGTACACAAAATCTCTACTATTCAAAGAACAGAAGCAAAAAGGAATGTCTTTATTGTTCAAAGAACATAAACAAAATACACATCTTTACTGTTCAAAGAACAAAGACCATAGAGATCGAGATGAATTCTGGGATTGTCAGATGACAATGAGGTGTCCATTGGAATTTTAGCGTTTCTGCCTTCAGGCAGGCGATTTGATATTCGGGCAATTACTCTTGAACTCGGGGCGGAGGTGGTTGTCTCACCAGGCTTTATCTACTTCACAGAATTGAGTTGACTGCTTGGCGTCTGAGGCACCCTATTTGGAGAATGCCGACGTGGCCAAGAATTTTTTACACTGCCGCGCATGAGTCTCGATTCGTGCGCGGTCCCCACAATAAAATGTCTTTGTGCCGTATTCTGGCCTGGTGGAAGGTCAGATACATACCAACATTGTTCATTGTCCCTCAACAACAATAACAATTACTTTTTGTAAACAAAGATTACAAAATAACCAACCTTTATCCAAATCCTGAGTTCTTACTCACATAGATAAATACTTTAGCTAGTATTAATAAAAAATGCACTCACCACCAGAATCTGAAATTTTTTCGTTTTTTTAACAACCAGTTATTTTAAACAGATTCTTGTGGGGTTTTGTATTTTTATTTTTATTTCTTTTCATCAATCAATTTTTGAATGTTTAATAACTTTAATTTTCATCATCATCACCAACGACAACAAAAACAACAACAACAACAACAAATTCTGCGTCAACCAGCGACTTTTGCCGAAATCCTTCCTGTGAGAAAAAAAGAGAAGGGAAGTTCTTTGCTCTTGTTTTTACGTGAATAGGTTATCGTTCTCAAAGAAAGAAGAAAAGAAAAGTTTTGTTTATCAATGTTTTAATTAAGAAAGAAAAAGAAAAGTTTGTTCAAATTGTGAATAGTTCAATTGCTTTTTAAATTTCATATTGTAAATATTTGTTTGTTCAAATTGTGAGTGATACTGTTTTCTTTTATTTATTCATTTCTTTGTTTTTATTGTAAACGAATTCCCAAAGGTACATTCTTTTGTATGCATTTTAAAAAATTTATTATTGTACAATTGACCCACTTTCTTAAGATTTTTTTTGTTGCTTTCAATGCATTAATTATATAAAATAAATTCTTTTAATTCAGCAAGACTTTCCCTTTTATATATATATATATATATCTATATATATATATATATATATATATATATATATATATATATATATTGTTACGATCCGGGAGGATGTCGGAACGTACAAATACATGTTTCACATAAAATATTCCATCATCTCCCGCAAGATCTGCTCGAATACATTGAAGATAAAAGAATGAGGCAGAAATCCTTGTGGTGACAAAATGATGATGACCCAGCGGAATGATAAAACAAGATTTATTTGTGAACAGCGAAATGAATATAAAATAGTAAAAGAGGAAAAGTTAACACAAAAACAAAAACAATTATTTGGTAGTGGAATGATGTATGTAAATGTGTGTATCAAGCGATGTATGTAAATGTGTGTATCAAGCGATTTAGGTGTATGCAATGAAACAGAGAGGGTAGTAGAAAAGAAATGAGGTTTAACTGTCTTTACTCATCTCATTCAATTTATTTCGCTAATTCATTTCTTTTATCTCTTTCAGAGAATCTAGAGGGTTCGTGGTCAAAAGTCTTTTCTTTCTGTTCTCTTTCTGTGATTTAACAGAAAAATCGGGCGATATTTCTATCTTTCAACCTTCACAAAAGTCTCTTGTTTTCCTTTATCATCATCGTCATGATCTTGAGTGGTTTCCGCGACGGATTTCCGTGGTTCTTTTCTTTTCATAAGACATTACAGACAAGAGGAAAATCTCGTATTTTGTTTTGGCGTGCAATTTAATTCAACACTGAATTTCACCCAATCAGGATGACTTATCCTATTCAGCCCGGACCTTCATTTCCGGCTAGCAAAACGGGTGAGCGGCCAAAACCACTCTCTTTTGCTTGAGGCGGCGAGCAGAACAGACGTGCCTCTGGTCGTCCCTGCTTAGCGATGCTTTTTAGCTAAACAAGCCCCCCAGTGTGGACATCTCACTGTGGCTTTAACACTAGCAGCAGCAACATGGACACTCAACGAGGGAACCATCTAATTTATGGATTCTTTACGAGGAATCCCAGTGGAACATAAATTAGAAACATTCAGCATGCCTTCCACAGGCACCACTTTTTGTCACCCCAAAAATTCACTATGTCGATCCGAGCGCCACTCCGCTCTCGACACACAAAACTACACGGTGACTTTGAATACTTCCCTCACACGTCCAACAACACGCTGCCATCTCAACATCTAGCTAAGCCATTTCGTCTCAAACATCCAACAAGCCTAAACACCACGAGTCTTGCAGCACCAAGAACAAACCCTATTCAAAGCTGTAAATAAAAAACTTTCGTGTGTGTGTTGTTAAATGATAGTTTTGTAATTCATTTGTTGCCTTAAAAAATATAGCGCTAAACAATTAACCATTTCACTCACCGCTATAGCATCTTATGTTGCGTAGCCACTGCGCATTCTTCGAGTCGACTGGCTTTTGCGTGTGTCCCTTCTCGAAGATTTGTATTCTTGGCGCACGAAAAGCCGTCCTTGTCGCGTGCCTTCTTTCAGCCAATCAGTGACTTCTCTTTTCAAACTGTAGTATCTGTTGATTTTGGTGTGTAGCAGACAGAGGGTTTAGGTAAGGTGGCTCCTAGACACCTTAACCTACTTCCTTCTGATATGGGTCATGTCTACTGGTCGACACTTTAAGTATATAGGACTTTACACTCCTATAATTTAATTTGGGCGGTATGCCACTTGTTCCCACAAAGATGGCGGACGCTCAATGTTCAGTCTCGGGAAACCATTGGCCAGGAGGACCACGTGATATGCTTACAACTACGTCGGCGCGCGAAAATTCAAGTCCTGCGTCTTGAGCCACTGATAAGACGATTTTTTCTATAAATACGCCGTCTTAAAACACATTCTCTCTCTTTTACGAATTTTCGTCGTAGCGGCAACACTCTCTTACGAAATTCCTTCGTAGCGGCAACACCTTCTCTTTAACCAAAATTCACCCGTATCAGAAACAGCATGCCTCGCAGACATTATTGTACAAGAACTATGAGACGCTTTCCCGTCTTTAAAAAACTACCGGTTTCTAATCATAGAAAAAAGACATTTTAATTTTACAATTCTTTTTGTAGTTTAGTAGTGTTACACACACACACACACACACACACATACATACACGAGCTCACACATATATACACACTATCAGTATGTTAGTAGAATTAGTTATGTTTTCATGTATCAATGTAAGTTTTGTTTATTATAGAATATAAATTTGTTTTTGTTCGTTCGCCTTGTTTTTAAATGTTCATTTTGTCCACGCCGTTTTACAACCATTATCTATTCCGCTTCCTTTACGCACACACTCCCCCCACAAGTAGTCTGTTGCTATGATTGGGGTGGGGGGTGATTAGCAACCTGTCACAATATATATATATATATATATATATATTGTATTTGCTCCAGTAAACTGATTCCAATTTCTTAAATAAGTATCTTTTTATTAAACATCGGTTTTAACATGAAATAGTCAAACTCTCCAACACAATAGAAAAAAATCTGAAAGAAAGAAAAAATCAAAATGTAAGAGAAACAATTGTATGGATACTTTACGCGACAAACAAAAGAAATTGTTCACGAGATAAACTGGACATAGGTGAGAAGGGGAAACCCCAAGAGAGAAACAATTTTTTAACAGCAGCACAAAATAAGAACCAGCTACGTAAAAGCAAAAATTGATATTACACCGAAGAATAGCAACTGTTGGTTATGTGGTGACAGAGATAAAATGATTAATTGCATAATAAGCTAATACAGCAAATTGGCACAAAGGAAATACATTACTGGGCATGACTGAGCGGGAAAGATGATTTTTTAGTAATTGGTTTGGTTTGATTCCTTTTGTTTAATGGCATATCGACCTCTGTGCTGGGAATTGTGCAAGAGATTAGAATTTGGCCATATTGACAAATGGTATATGCACAAACCAGAATCTGTCCTAGAAAATGAGACGCACAATCCTGGCAAGAAGACTAGGCCTAATGTTAATTAACAAGAAGAAAAAAAACTTGTTATTTAGTGGATTTTGCTATTCCAGCGGACCACAAAGTAAAAATAAAAGAAAACGAAAAGAAAAAAAAAACACAAAAAAACAAGTACTTGGATCTTTGTGTAACATATTGACCCCCGACCCAGCCATCAATCGGGAAACAGGTGCATCCGGTCGAAGATATCAAGATATAACCTTGACCGTGGACGAGTTGAATTCGGTACAAATCCGACGCTCACAGGAAGCAGGTGGATGTCAAACAATTATATAACCCGGTGCCACAGACAGTTCGAGTGAGTTGGAGTCAGTTGAAGTTGAAGTTCGAGTTGCAGTTCGAGGCAGTGAGAACTAACTCCCAACAGAGGGATTGGGCCCTCAGGACCCCCGGTTGAGCAGCCCAGCAGAATGAAAAAAGAAGTGCTGCTATAGTCAGAGGAACTGGGGGTCAATATGTTGCAGTCTGTTCAGTCTCCAACTCATCTCTCCCACACAACCCTTTCGAAACCCTTTGGCAACCCTTTTGAATAAAGTGTGAGAGGTATATTTTTCTAAAGAAGTGTGTTCGTTCGTTATTATTGTTGATTATGTTTCCGCATGTATATGTATACGTATAGTTGTATCACGTCTATACAACATTAGATTACTTTTCTCTAATTACAGGCTAAATCTAAATATGCTATTAAATAAAAGAATATTCTTACTAATCGAACAATGTAAATCTAAAGCAAGAAACTCGGAGCTGTTTTTTTTTCTTTTTAACTATTTTTAAGATATTGTTATGGGGGACATGTCCTACCATACCCCAAAGATGGACTCGTCCAACCTAAATATATTCTCCGAGCTAGCTCGCTTTCGGGTTTTAAGTAGGACTTCTTCATAGAGCAAATGTGATATTTTGGTGGTTATTGCGCATATGGCGATGGATGAATGGTTATATATTGTACTGCTGAATGGGTCGGCGAATGTGGCTAGCTAGGTTCCCTTAGAACACATAGAATAGCAAGACCGCTCCCTTCCCCTCTCCCCAAAACTTCAAGGCCTTGTGCCTTCTATGTATAAACATAGAAATAAAGAAGACAACTTCTCGTTTCTTACGAGACATTTGACTGACAGACTGCAAACCGAGAACGGCTCGTACTTCTTTTGTATGACTTCCTTTTTTTCTGCTAATACAATAACGTTCACCTATCACCAGTTGTTTAAGTTGTTCTTCCACCGGTCTTATCTGAAGACCACAACAGATATAAAAAGAATGTTAGACGAAAAAAAAAGATGGAAACCTACTATGACACTCATTTGTTAGGCAATTTCATGTTTTGTCCTTTGTATTCGGGTTGAACAATTCTATTTCTAGTATGTCTCGCTGTAACTGTCGGTTTCATTCACATCACGAGTTCTATATCTTGAAAGATTCTTGTATTTTAGCTTCTTCTTTTAAAGAAAAACTCGAAAATTTAAAAGATAAAAGTATTTTATTTCAAACATTCATTTTTAATTCAAATTAAGCAAAAAAAAAAAAAAAAAAAAAAAAAAATTAAATATCAAAACGGTAATTAAAAAGTATAAATTTTCACAATTTTGAATTGTAAATTAATAACAAATCAAAAATGATTATTTCATTGAAGTTTCTTAATTTTAAATTCAATGTTAATGTCTTTTTTGCCTTTTTCAGAATTAAATACAAAGGAAAATAAATGAATTATTGCGGATACGACTTTCAAAAATAAAAAAAAATTGGATTTTTCGATAGTTAGCTGTTCTAACCTTCTGTATTAATAATCTTTAGCAGGAAACTAAAGTACACTTTAATAGCTATGTGTTAAGTTGACGGAGAGATTGTCTGTCATTAATTTTGACCTACAATTTGGATTAAATAACATAGTAAGTGACATAGTCATCAACGTGTAAGAAACATTTTTACATAAATTTGTTTATTAATAATTCTAGTTACTAATTAGGTTAAAAAAACTTTTTGTTATGTACAGAAATCCCTTCTGATTTACTAATACATTCCAAATTGACTCACAAGCAAAACCAATCAATAATCAAACAAATAAAACACCACAAACGTATATTTCAAAAACTGGATGTTCTCTAGACGATGGCCGAAACCAAAATGAATAAAACATTTCGCTGCGCAGGTAGGCTCCGCGTATCCATCTATTTGAAATGTAACTTTATATTTACAATTTAAAAGATCCTTTTCTTTTCTTTTTTTTTCACCCAATCAGCAACCTTCCCCATCAAAATGTTTTTGGAGCCGATTCGACCCAAACGACTATAAAATGGTCAACGAAAGTTCAAAAGTCAGTTGGCTCCGAGACCTGGTTGATTTAATCAGCTGGATCAAGTAGATGGGACACACTTCGGCCGGCCGTGGAATCAGCGGCACGGATCTGGTCGGGTGTGTCACGTCTCTAAATTGATATACCTCGAGCCTCAGGGGACCGTCCTCCTAGGCTCTAACCATCCTCGGAGGGGCTAGGTTTATCGCCTGGCGCCTGAAGTGCCCCTTTTTAGGAGAATACTGACGGGGCCCGAGATATTTTGGAGAATGCCCGGCGTGTCTGGGCTACGGCCCTGTGCCCGGCCCCACATTTAAAAAGGCCTTGTGCGACACCCGTCCATTTGGTGGGACGTGCGACATATGACGTTGGCTCCGAAACCTCGAGAGATCATCGGCCGTGACACAACTCGTCTGAAATTTCTTACTACGGCCCTTTGATGGCAGCCGCATGACCCGAAAATCACCACCCTATCTACATTCTACTTTTTCAACACTGACGTTTCTCCTTCTCTGTCGACATAAACTTTGGTTGACCGCGTAAGTATGTGACTCACCCCTACCAACACAAATATTGGAACATTTTATTTCTCGATTTTCACTACCATTAAACACATCAACTTTCCTAAAATTAACTCGTTCCTATCAAAACAACTCCGAACATTTTCTTCTCTATTTCACAGACATTCTTATATTCACCAACACAATTGCTTGAACCTTTTGTTTCTTGTTTGTTAATACAATTGTTAAATTTTTCACTTGTCTTGTTTGATTTGCAACACTGTTTTGCCCCTTCCTTGCAACCATACGCTTGATATAACTTTTTTCAGAGTTTGAAAATTTTAAAAATCCATCTCTGCATGGAAATTGGTAATTTAACAAAAGAGACTCACATATAAGAAATTAAAACATGAATTTATAGTAATCTTAGTTTAGTGACGCAAAAACGAAAATAAAATATATAAAATATTATAATGCTTCAAACAATATTATCCTAGTTCACTCGCATCAATCAAAGCTTTATCACCTCTCTCCTGTAGTCTATATATTAATACCATTGTTACTATTATTACGAACACAAATACTTCCTTTCCTTTTTTAAAACATTGGCGAGAACTACTACGCTGAAAGAAGAGGGAGAGCCGTTTGAGTGACAAAGAATGTGGATGGTTCACCGGGGAAACACCGAAAAAAATTCATTTTAGAAACAGTATGAAGGGCGGATCTTTGAGGCACAGTCCAACAAAGGCGGACTTGAGGGCCGTAAGGCCCCCGGCTTCGGGTGGGCGAGCTGCATCATAGTTCAGCAGGGCTTGAGCCTCAGCTCGTGCTCGACCTTCCCCTCCCCTAAATCCCCACTTTAATCGACCTTCGGGTCATTGACCTTGTGTCAAGTCTTGTCTGGTGGAAGGCAGTGACAAATATCTCTGGGCTCGCCCATAGGTATTATTCTCTAGAATCCGGACGCGTTAGCGAAGCTCTTAAGGCGTAATCTTGCATCTAGTGGTCGCATTCGCCTTACACCTACATAGACATGCAAAAAGGTCATTTTAAGGTCCATTAGAGGTCTCCATCCTTAGTGTTGAAGTATTTTCGACAGTTCTCACGAACTCGTCAAAGCAGACGGCCTGGAGGTAAACACGAAGGTGATGATATGATAGTCTTAACCATTTTGGTCGGTTTCCCTGTCCGTTCGCTCGACTTCGCTGCGCAAAGGTACGGTAGCCTTATCCACGGTTTCCCTGTCCATTTGCTCAGCTTCGCAGCGCTAAGGCACGGGTATCTTTAACCACGGTTTCCCTGTTCGTTGGCTCGGCTTCGCAGCGTTAAGGCATGGCAACCTTAGTCACGGTTTCTCTCTCCGTTCACTTGGTTTTGCAGTGCTGAGGCACGGTAGTCTTAGCCCACCAACAACGATGACCATACCAGCTGACTCTACCGACATCGATCATCCAATTGACTCCACCAACAACAACGACGACACACCAGTTGACTTTACCAATAACGACGATTCTGTGACCTACGACAAAATAAATTGTCATTTTTCTCGCCTTTGTTGTCTTCATTGTCTTCCGGCTGTCAATTTACTCATTCGCTTAACCCAAAATAATTTGCGGGGTCTACGTTCTTATCGGCCCCACAACACCTCCATAGAGATCGTTAAACATGACTTTGCTCCAGCTTCTCCCGTCCGTGGACGTAATTATTCTACATCCAGGGATGTTGGGAGATATTTCGTACCAAGAGACTGGGGTTGTCGAAATAGCCTGTCGGATACAAAAAATAAGAAGGAACATTCCATATGCCATATCCATAAAAAAGATTCAGTGATAGAACCCAGATTTGTTGCCCACTCTGCAATTTTACAAATTCGGGAAATTGCTAAGCCGGCAACATTCTGAGGCGACTACATATGCCGGTTGGGTAACAGAAAGTCACCTTTTGTATATTCATGACTGCTCTACAGGCCTTAAATGTTTAATAGATAGCGGTGTACAAATATCATTATTGCCTGCTAATAATTCTGACAGACTTTGTGGTATTGATAAATTTGATGAAAGTAGTTAATAAATCCGTCATTAAAACGTACGGCCAGAAACGGATAATGCTTGACTTTGGCTTAAATAAAAAAAATTGGGTGTTTTTTGTTATCGCAGATATAGACAAACCGATTTTAGGTGTTGATTTCATTGACCATTATGGTTTGCTCATAGATGTTAACAGGTGTTGCCTTAGGGACCCTCTCACAAATTTTACCAGCACCGGAGTGTTGTTGCTCCGTGCCCGACTGTAGCAAATGCTTCGTGTGACTCACGTTTCACAGAACTTATAAAGGATTTCCCAAATATTGTGAAACCGCATTTTCGAAAAGAATGTCACGGTCACAATGTGACCCATCGCATTGTAACTAACGTCCTCCATCTGTACGTGCAAAACCCAAGCGTTTACTCATTGCAGAATTCAAATATGCGAAAGAGAAGTTCAGCCAGATGATGCAGTTGGGTATCATTCGTCCCTCTTGCAGTAATTGGGCCTCATCATTACATTTAGTTTCAAAAGGCAACGGTGTATGGCGCGTTTGCAGTGATTACCGTGCACTTAATGCTATCACTAGACCCGATAGATACCCAATCTGGGTATTGGAAACCTATTTCGTTTTTCCCCCAAAATCTAACCAATACCCGAATGAGATGCAGCACTTTTGGGAGATAATTGTATGCCGCTTACGCAGCTGTTCGTCACTTAAGGGATTTTCTGGAGGGGAGACGATTTTACATCTTCACCGACCACAAACCACTTCTAAGCGCATTCCGGTCGAATTCGGAGAAGTATTCCCCAAGAGAGGTGAGACACATAGACAACTTGTTACAGTTCACCTCTGACATCAGACATCTGAAAGGAGTTGAAAATATACCTGCAGATACTATGTACAGAACAATAAATCCAATTTTTTAAAAATCTGTGCACAGACACGATAGAATTTGCGGAGGAACAACTTAAAGATTAGCATCTTCAGAAGCTACTTCGTGACAATCTGCCTAAGTTTGGCAAAAGTACGTGTTCCTAACAGTAACCTGGACACCATGTGTGACATCAGTACGGGGAAAATACGCCCGTTTGTTCCTGAATGATTTCGACGTATTTTCTTCTCCAGTTTTCACAATCTATCTCATCCTGGTTCTAACACTTCCGTCAAACTGCTAACTGATATTTTTAGCCTCATATGAAGTCGGATATTCGACTGTGGACAAGAACCTGTGAATAATATCAAAAGGGTAAAGTTCTGTCTCCAGATGAACGATTTGAATATGTACATATTACTAGTCCTTTACCTCCTTGTGAGGGATATACATATTAGTTGACTTGCTTCGATCGTTTTTCTCGTTGGTGCGAAGTCCTTCCAATTGTTAATATTGACGCCTATACTACAGCGAAAACATTCATGGCCGGCTGGGTGTCCCGTTTCGGTGTTCCAGTTGTCATTACTACGGATAGGGGTCAACAGTTCGAATCAAGTTTATTCTGCGAATTGATGAAACTTTTGTAGAGCAAATGAATCCGCACGACCGCCTATCACCCTGAATCTAATGGCTTGGTAGAAAGTTTCCACCGTAGTCTGAAGTTATGTTATACCAGTCAAATTGGCTTCAGAATTTACCCTTGGTACTCCTGGGGCGATGTACTGCAATAAATGAGGGCATCCAATGTTCATCTGCTGAGGTGGTATATATGGTACCACACTCGGACTGCCAAGACAA
The DNA here is from genome assembly GCA_963585895.1 of Sepioteuthis lessoniana. Classification (NCBI taxonomy): domain Eukaryota; kingdom Metazoa; phylum Mollusca; class Cephalopoda; order Myopsida; family Loliginidae; genus Sepioteuthis; species Sepioteuthis lessoniana. The sequence goes on along the minus strand of OY757910.1, from coordinate 16,168,848 downwards.
TTTTTCTTCAAGTCTTCACTGACTCCCTTTGACATTACTTCTTTTGTAGATCGTTTAACAGCCGAGATGGCAAACTTAGCTTATACAGTGTAAGAAACAAACAAAACTATTTAAAACATGTACATATGTTTTTGTACGTGACTTTGCTAGAACACATTCCCTACAACTACCTTACAGAGGACCTTTTAAGATCTTAAAAAGAAACAAAAAATATTTTACCATATCCATTAAGAATTGTGCGCAGAACATTTTCCTGGATTTGTTGTAAACTGCTTTTTTAGATACCACATGGTTCAATGTGAGCCCACAAATATAACCACCACCTCCAGTGGTCACTAATATCCCCAAACAAACAGTGTCAAGATCTACCCGACATGTTCGATATCCCAGACATTTATGTTAAAATAGAAATTAAAATAAACAACAATTTTTTTCTTTATCACGTATCAGCCTCAACGTATATTTTATGTATTTGTATTTCAGAGACTTTTATTATATTTCCTTTGTATGATGATCTTTTGATGTATGTTTCTTCTAATACGCTCTACATTTTGGTGGGGGGTTGTCTGTTGGGTCAGTAAAATATATTTATTCCTCAGGGTGGGGTTAAGTGAAGGAGAGTCTTTCTGGGATTGGATATACCAATCACGTGAATAGCCCAGAAGTTTTGGTGCAAAATACCAAAAATCGCCATATAGATTCCGGACCAGTTCCTGACTGCACGTCGAGCAGAAATTCTCCCCAAGAAATCACTAAATCGGAAAATGCCTGATATTCTCTCCATCACACCGGTAAGTCTCTCAAAGTTGACTCTATACACAGGACAGACTTTATATTGTTAATCATTCTTTTGTTCTTTAATAAAGTGTTAGAATTAAACTAAGTTTAATTCATTTATTTGTTGCTGTTAGTCTTCGAAATAAATGATAAACTAACTCCAATAAAGCGTATTTCGGACTTACTCTTGGTAACCAAGACAAAAAATGGGCCCCATTTACTGTGTGTTATAACTGCGAAGAAATGCTACGTGACTGGACGAAAGGGAAATTTAAGGGCTTACTTTTCGAAATTCCCATAACCTGGCAGGAACCGAAGGACCACACAATTGACTGCCATTTTTGTCTAGTCAATGCAAAAGGCGTTGGCAAGAAAAACAGGCATAAAATCACTTATCCTCGTATCCCATCAGCAATTCGACCTACTCTGTACTCTGATGAGCAACGAGTTCCTGTTTTTACAGAGTGAGTATCGACTAAATGCAAAAGACTGACGATGTAACTCAAGAAATACAGACAGATTCCGACGATCTTTTTTATACTACGTCAAATTCATTAACTCCTCAGCAGTTTATCCAGCCAAAGCTGAATGACCTTTTGCGTGATTTGTGTCTCTCCAAAAATGTAGCTGAAATTTGAGCTTCTAGGTTACAAGAAAAGGCTCTACTGAATAAAACCACAAAAGTTTCATACTTCTGAAATCGGGAACAGGTTTTTGTGGAATTTTTTTAAAGAGGAGAATAATTTTGTTTATTGTCATAATATCTCGACTCTTCTCCAAAAATTAGGTATTCTATTGTATAATCCAAATGATAGTAGATTATTCCTAGGTAATTCTCAGCGCAGCCTAACGTGTATTCTACTACTTAACGGTGTAGCAGAAAGAACTAATTTCAATTGCTCGTCAGACCACCATTAAATCACGTGGTGATTTATATTTTCAAATTTATTGTCTGGTGCGTGAATTATTTTTGGCCGTTGAAGTTTCGATTTTATATTTTCGACCAATGAGGATGGGTTATGGCATTCTGCTCGAATGACTTTCCTGGGCAATATAAAAGACTGTGTAACGCCTCCCCTCTCTCTTTCATCTAGCAGCAGAACAGACCAACTTCTACTAGAGGAGAGCGCAATTATTTTTGCACCATTGTTTTCTCGGGAAGATCATTCCTTTATCATTTATTCATTCCTTCTAGACCAACTGGTCCCCAAAACTTCAAGTTGAATGCTTAATTCCTGCTTTAACATTTGTAACTGTTTTCTTCTATTCGTACGACTCACAGTACAAAGATTACCTCTCAAGCTGACATTAAAGTTTTTGGGAACTCACCAATATTCTCGTCCACTCATTTGTCTTACTCCTTTCTTAATGTACCAAAGC